>CM037092.1:73308890-73828113 GCA_020916435.1 Oxytropis ochrocephala
AGAATGAAAGTTTTCATTTACAAATAAATTTATTTTTTTACATCAAAAATAATATTACTTAAACAATTGATAAGGTAAATTTAATTGTTTCACTGAACTAAATATCTAAACAACATTGCTATATATAACGACAAATTGCATCCCAAGAAGGCTCCCAATTACACATCACCGGTTTCTGTGTTTTGTTACTTTAGGTGGAAATTATTGGATGGTTTTTTATAAGCAAATATTGGATTAAATTGGAGCACTAGGGGTACTCCAATCCATCAAAGGAAAAAGTCATTTACAAGACAGTTGATTGGGGTTGTTTCGCAAATCAGAACTGATACAAGAAATATTACAACCCATACAACTAATAAACTACTCTCAAGAAATAACATTTATGATACAGATGAGTAATTGTTCAATTGAGTGAGTATAAATAAGCTTATTTAAAAGCACTGATCACAAACTAAGTACTAACTACTAACTAATTATATATCTAATAAATATGTATATCAAAATTCAAGGAAGACAAACTTACAAGAACAAATAAGATACTCATCTGGTGATTTGTTGACTTGATATGAGGCTTTATAAAAATCAATATTCAAGAAGGTCTTTGCATAAGGAAGACGGAAAGTGAAAACCATAAAAACATCCTCATGAAATAAAAAATGAACATAAGCCATGCAAAACATTGGATGAGAAGTTTGATCTCAAGAAGTGTATTTATACACCCTTGGGTGACTCAAACACCTCATCTATTTCCTCATACAATTTTAATAAATCACATGTAAACATATCTATTTATCATAATATTAAACAATTCAAATTTTTCCATTTATTAAATTACTATATTTATATGTGATCGTACCTTGACCAATGAAGTGTTGAAGTAGTTGTTGCTTCGTTGAATGGGCCGGTCGTTGAGAGGGTTGAAAGGACCCGGTCACGGCTTCACGCGCGTTGAGCACCTCGGGTGGTACCGCAAAGACACTCGACGATCTAGTGAGAGGTCGCTCGGGCGGATAGCACAAGGTTAGAGAACGCACACGATGCCATATGCGAATGGCGTATATATCTCGCGAGGTCCGACCGTTAGCGAGATTTTCGCCGGCGAAGTGCGCTCCAAGCGGCGTGTTTGGGCCGATCGAGTTGGCCGGGCCGCAGTCCAATTGCTGCTGGCGATTTCGTATTGCCGATACACCCAGAACGATTGCCCCCAAGCCTAGGTCGCTAAGAGCGGTGAGGCTTGAATCGCTGCCCCGTGTCGTGTTGTAAGCGCCGGGTTGCATTGCGCAATTGGTCTCCATCTCTTGAAGTGTGAGGTTGCTACCACGCTAAGTCGGCGGGTGGTCGCTGCCACTGCCGAGGTGTGGTCGCTGCCACTGAGTGCATGTGGTCGCTGCCATTCATGCTTGCGATAGTTGTAGTCGGTCTCTTCCGGCCGTGTTCGGCGATCAATGCTCGTTATTGGGTCATTGCTCGACCTCGGTCATTCGATGACGCGATGGTTGTGCCAACTTCGGTGGCACTTGGACGAGGTCAATCGCGGTGACATTCGATTGGGCCAACTCGATGGCGCTCGATTGGGCCAACTTCGGTGGCGCTTGATTGTAGACCGCTCGGGGCCTACACTTGTTGGTGGGTCCTTCGACCCTTGGGCCATTTCGATGGCGCTCGATTGTAGACCGCTCGGGGCCTACACTTGTTCTTTGGGTCCGCCGACCCCTTGGGCCATTTCGATGGCACTCGATTGTAGACCGCTCGGGGCCTACTGCATTTGTGGGTCCTTCGACCCTTGGGCCATTTCGATGGCGCTCGATTTGTAGACCGCTCGGGGCCTACACTTGTTGGTGGGTCATTCTGACCCTTGGGCCATTTCGATGGCGCTCGATTGTAGACCGCTCGGGGCCTACGTTCTTCGTTTGTAGGCCGGGCGCCCTACTTGGATGACCCGAAAGGGGTGTAGAACTTCTGAATATAACTTGGAGTCTAACATGAAAGTTGTAGCACTGCATCTCAGCTTTCCAACGCATGCTCACACGCCCCCACCGGATGAACGTGGACGAAGTTATGGTCTCCGTACTGGACAGACCTTTTGGGTCGCTCACGGGCGACCAACTTTTGGGCGCCCCACTTTGGGCGAGCAGAAACGGGTGGAAGACGCCCGAGGTGGATTTTGACTTCAACATGAAAGCTGTAGATCTACTTCTCGGCTTTCCAACGCATGCTCACACGCCCCCATCGGATGAACGTGAACGAAGTTATGGTCTCCGTCTTTGGACAGCCCTTTTGGGTCGCTCACGGGCGACCCGGCTTTTGGGCGCCCCACTTTGGGCGAGCAGAAACGGGTGGAAGACGCCCGAATTGGATTTTGACTTCAACATGAAAGTTGTAGCTCTGCTTCTCAGCTTTCCAACGCATATTCGTATGTTTCAATCGGGTCAACATGGCCAACGTTATGGCCTGCAGACTAAGGGCGAGATTCCTCCCGCTTCGTTTGCGCTTTGTTTAGGCGTCTTGGGATTGTCCATGCTCTTTAGGTCGCCCACTTTAGGTCGTCCAACATCTTAGGTCGCTCAACAAGCATGGTTGTAATGATGCGGGGCGGTCTTCGCGTGTAGCCATAGTTGAAGTAGGATAGCGCTCGGGCCTCCCACTGTGGTCGCCAATTGATCGTACCTTGACCAATGAAGTGAAGTAGTTGTTGCTTCGTTGAATGGGCCGGTCGTTGAGAGGGTTGAAAGGACCGGTCCTGGCTTCACGCGTTGAGCACCTCGGGTGGTACCTGCAAAGACACTCTGACGATCTAGTGAGAGGTCGCTCGGGCAGATAGCACAAGGTTAGAGAACGTACCTGATGCCATATGCGAATGGCGTATATATACTGCGAGGTCCGACCGTTAGCGAGATTTTCGGCCGGCGAGAATTGCGCTCCAAGCAGCGTGTTTGGGCCGATCGAGTTGGGCTGGGCCGCAGGTCCAATTGCTGTTGGCAGTTCTCGTATTTGCTGATACACCCAGGAACAATATGGTTCCCAAACATCTTTATTATTACCTATTATGTATATACTATATAAGAAATATAAATTTTTTAGTAATTCTTTTATAAGGAACTAGTTATAATTTAGAATTTCTAAAACTATAGTATACATTTTCATAATATTTAGTATTGAACGGCTCAGATTAGCACGGTTGTATCTGACGCGCGTCTCCTGTGCATCGCATCCGTCTATTAATAGAGGTGAAACCCACCATTTCGAGGTACGCATCCCATTCCTTGCACATTCCTCCTCACTTAGATACTGACTTAACCATCGGAGTGTCTACAAGTACGCCCATCCCGAGGTGAAACGGCGACCACCTCGAGACAACCGGGCTAATCTTCAAGATCCAAGACTCACCGTCAAGGTCCGGGAAGCAAGAAACACAAGTACCCCAGATCATGTAATTCTTGAGATCTAGTACTGAACACCGTTGTACTAAGGAAAAAAATCTTAACCAACATGAAACAAATATGAGACATATATAGGTTAATTTAGCCTCCCAAAAAATCATTCCAAGCTCTGCCACTGATAATATAACTTTTCATTGAAAATAACACAAGTTTTTGTCAACAACATCATTTGTGGTTGGGAATGACCCAACCATGTGTTTTCTATTTTGGTTAACTGATTATTTTCGTTAGATTAATTCTTTAATTAAACAAGTATGGATCGACATAGTGAATTATTTAAGAATTATATATAATATATTATTATGGTCAATTATTATTGATCATTAAATTATTGATGAATGTATATGTGTTGGGGTTTTAGTTCTGAATGAACTATGTTGGGTTGGATCATTTAGTAAAACCCAATGAGAGGTCCCTACCCTTAGCCGCTAAGTTATTAAGTTGTTGACCCACTAAATGGTTAATCCAAATGGCGAGCGTAATTAGTAATCAACATAGCAACACTTAGGACCTGTTTGGGGGCCAAGATAAGGAAACAAGATATGATAAGTGTTCCTGGGCGTATTAGCAAATACGAGGACTGCCAACAGCAATTGGACCTGCGGCCCAGCCCATCTCGATCGGCCCAAACACGCTGCTTGGAGCGCAATTCTCGCCGGCCGAAAATCTCGCTAACGGTCGGACCTCGCAGTATATATACGCCATTCACACATGGCATCAGGTACGTTCTCTAACCTTGTGCTATCTGCCCGAGCGACCTCTCACTAGATCGTCGGAGTGTCTTTGCAGGTACCACCCGAGGTGCTCAACGCGTGAAGCCAGGACCGGTCCTTTCAACCCTCTCAACGACCGGCCCAGTCAACGAAGCAACTACTACTTCAACACTTCGTTGGTCAAGGTACGATCAATTGGCGACCACAGTGGGAGGCCCGAGCGCTATCCTACCTCTTTCATGGCTCCACGCGGCCGCCCCGTGACGCGGGCCACTTCTCGACTCAATCCTCCGGGCGAATCAGCAGCCAGACCGGGAGTGTGGCGTCCACGATCCACGAGTCTCGAGGACTACCACGACAAGAGCCTTGATGCACAGCGGTCGCGGACCTATCCTCCAACGAGTTCACCGGCCGTTCTCGGAGACTTGCGCGCGCGCGGTGGTTGAAGCGGGCATTCGGGAACCTCTACGGATCATGTCACTCAAGCCGTTTTGCAGCTCCCGCAAAACAAAAATCAAGTGATCGCAGATCGAGATGCGCTCATCTCTCGAAGACGAGAGAGGTTCGATTCGGGCGCCCACAGGCGGAAGACGGAGAACATACGCTCGTCGCCGGCCGTCCACGAAGACACCTCCCCTCCTCGAAGGAGCATTTCTCGCGTAGAAAGCACTACTCATCGCTCTCCGGCGGAAGAAGCGGGGCACACAGATCGCCCCAGCGAGAGCAGCGTGAGACGCCGTTCGATGTCCTATGATTATGAAGATTCTAGCTACCGTCCCGACACGGTGCCGCCGCCGCCACTGTGTACTCCTCCAACGAGTCGTCGGGTCACGTCGGTCGAGAAGCGAGATCTTGGGATTCTCGTGAAGAGTGGAAGATTACGAAATGGAAGAATTAGGGGCGTTTCCCATCGGCCTAGGAGGCCAAAGCGGCGACCCGAGAAGGCCTCCTCGGCTTCCACCAACCGCCCATCCGGAGGATTCTATGGAATGCCGGCAACGAGGCGTGCCTCGCAATGCAACAACTTCTGGGTCGAGCGGCATTCGAGAATGAACACGGCCCGTTCTCCGGGAGATCGGGCGTTACAAAATTCGAGAGACCTCCGCAAGCCGCCCGATCTCAACAAGTTTGACGGCCGAGGAGATCTCGACAAGCATCTCGTTACTTCAACAATTCGCCGCTCTGAGGAATGGGACCGACCATGAAATGCGTGCTTTTTCCCCGATCTCACGGACGGCCGAGCACCGGAATGGTGGGAGTCTGCGACCCAATTCCATCTCCTCGTGGGGACGACACAGTCGAGAATATTCTTGTCTCACTACACCGCAAACCGCGCCAATATCGGTATGAAGAATACTTGGACTCGTTGTTCAAAGGGGATAATGAGACGCCGAGGCGATACATCGACCGGTTTAACACCGAGGCCGAAGTCCGTTCGTGACTTGTCGGACAAGGACAAGCTAAAATATCTGAAGCGTGGTATTCGACCAGGACCACTTAGGTTCGTAGAAGAATTCACTCTCAACCATTACCAAGATCTCGCCTACTTCTTAACGAGGGCTAACGTCCACATGGCATATGAAGAAACCTTGGGCAAAGCAAGAAAGGCCGTCGCGGCGCGACCTAAAGAGGAAAGCAAAGAGGTAGGCCAAAGGACATGAAGGTCGCCGCGACAATCGGCCCGACTTTTCGAGATAAAAAGTTTGATCATCGCACTCGACTCAACACCTCTATTGCGCGAGATCTACGAATGTCGAATAATGAGTTTGTGGGAGTTAAGCGGCTGAACCACTCGTGCTCAAGAAGGGCACGACCAGACTAAAAGATACCGCCGCTACCACAAGAGTAAAGGGCACGATACTAACGATCGTATGGCCTCAAAGATGACATTGAAGAGCTTATTCGAGAAAGGCAAGTTGGGAAAGTATGTGAGGTCGAGGAAGGCGACCGACCTCAAGAGAAAGCAGAAAGAAGCCGATCCGCACAGAGGAAAGGGCCTCCGCCATAGAGAGCACCCAAAACAAGGATCGATCGAAGATCGTGACACTTCGGCGATGCAAAGGCCGTAATGTTGCGATGGTTATTCATGGTGGAAACCCCCTGGATCGCAGGGAATCTAACAAAGCCACCAAGAGAAAGTGGGACGAGTTGTTAATGGTCGCATCCACTTCAGCACCACCACCGGTCTCGAGCAGACCCCCCATCTCGTTCGGTGTGACGACGACATGCACGACGGCAAGCCTAATAGTTATGTTCCATTGGTAATCAGAGCTGTCATGGCAAACACAGAGGTGCAGAGAATCCTGGTCGATCAAGGTAGCTCGGCCGATATCATGTTTGAAGACTTGATTGACAAAATAAAGGTTGATCGGAGCGAGATAATTCCCCAGGCCGAGCCTACCCCTCTAACAGGTTTCAATGGGGCGACCACCTACCCGTTGGGAACGATCGAGCTGCTAGTCACGTTTGGGGACGACACTGGGGATAGTACTGCATGACACGGGGCCGGTCGGGGACGACGTTCCTTGTACTCCCCCTCAAATCCTGCTATCAATGTATTATTGGTAGGCCGACTTTGGGTAAGCTGGAGGCCGTTACATCGACGGTGCATCTGAAAATGAAATTCTACAGCAAAGACGACCAAGTGGTTACCCTGGCGGCCGACCTCGAATCAGCAAGAAGAAGCCATGCTCTATACCAAGAAATATGTGACGAGGTAGATCGTGGCCCAAACGTTCAGAGCACCAGTGAAGGCCATCAAGTCAATGTCGCTGATTTGGACGCTCGATATGATCCAGACAGCGACCCAGAGGACAATGATGATGATTTGGCTCGAGAGCTGAAAAACAGGCTGAGAAGACCAGAGCCCCATGGAGAGTTGGTAGACGTTCAACTGGGTGACGACCCATCCAAAACAGTAAAGCTCGGTAGCGACCTACCAGAGCAAGTGAAGCAAGATCTTGTGCGATTAGCGAGAGACTATCGCCGACTGCTCGCATGGCGGCGTCCGACATGCCCGGCATTCCTATCGAAGTGGCACGCCATCAACTTTCGATCGATGAAGGGGTCGAGCGGTCGCTCGAGAAGGCGTGCTCGAGCGAGGAAAAATCTCAAGCCGCTGCAAAGGCCGTTGAGGACCTCATAAAGGCCAATTTCATAGAAGAGATCAAATACACGACCTGGCTATCCAATGTCGTGCTGGTTAAGAAGAAGAATGGAAAATGGAGGATGTGTGTGGACTATACCGATCTAAATAAGGCATGCCCGAAGGATGCCTTCCCCGTGCCTAACATTGACAAGCTGGTCGATGGGGCTTCGAGCTACAAACCGTCCTTTTGGACGCTTACTCGTGGTACAATCAGATCACGATGTATCCCCGATCGACACAAGAGCGGCATTCATGGCCGATCGGGAAATTTTCGATACAAGGTGATGCCTTTCGGTCAAGAACGCCGTTTGAGGCGACCTACGGACGGATGATGAACAAGATTTTAAAAAAGACGATCGGTCGAATCTCGGAGGTGTACTTGGATGACATGATCATTAAAAGCGTGACCGACCCAGATCATGTGAGCGATCTCAGAGAAATATTTGAAGAAGCTAGGAAGAACTCACTTAGACTAAATCCTGAGAAGTGTACCTTTGGGGTGGTAGGTGATTCTTGGGTTTCCACCGACCGAAAGAGGATAGAAGCAAACCCACGAAAAGTGTAGAGGCGGTCGCCGATATGAGGCCGCCCACATCGAAAAAAGAGATACAATGACTAAATGGCATGGTGGCGCTCTATCCGAGTTCATCCCCAAAGCGGCCGCAAGTCGCTTCCACTATTTAGGCTCTTTGAAGAAAGAGGTGGACTTTGAGTGGACCGAGCAATGCCCGAGCATTGGATGAATTAAAGCAAGCTTTGGTTAGCCCGCCGATTACGACATTGCCTTGCTCGTCGACTTCTGCAGGCAGCATGATCTTGTTGTCATCGACATAGTGCGTGGGCTTGATCATTTTGTCATCAAAATTGATCTTCAGATCTTGATTCAATATCCGCTTTTGCCGAGCGAATTGTAGAAGCGCTCGATCGCCGCTCTGACCGGCCTTGGCTACCATTTGAATTTTGGCCTCGGTAGCGCGCGCCGGCCGGCGCCAGCAAATTTCTCTCGCGACCTCTTTCTTGCTCGTAGCATCAAGATCGCCTTCAAAGTAGCGACACGAGCAAAGAAGCTCCTTGTTCCTCTTTGCAAGCCTAGCACGGTCTTCCTCCCCGTTTGAGGGCCTCCTTCTTTATTTGGACGAGCTTGTCATATTTCTGCTGCGCGCCGCTTAAAGCCTTGTCCTTTCTGCAAAATTCAGTCGAAGGTTGGTTAGTCGGTCGAACAAAGGTAAGATAAAGAGTACAAGACTAAGAAAATAAAATTACCGTCGAGATTCGCCACGGACTCGCCATGACTTTCTCGACCCCCATGCAGAGAGAAGCGCGCGAGAGCGCCATGGGTTTCATACATCTTGCTCGGATCGGCGCACCCAAGCTTTTCGGCGAGATGATGGGAATCTCCTCCGTTGCGCCGGCCGGGACCCGACAATCACGCTTGGCCCGCTTGGGTGGCGATCAAGACCGGGAGGGAGGCGACGGGGCTGCCGACCGGCTTCTTTCCTTGGCTCTTAGGGGTGTGGGGCACTTTTGAGGAAGATTCGGGGTTATCCCCTACGAGAAAGCGTCAAATCTCTTAGCCCCTCCGCCGGGCCGGGGCGAGGCGAGCGAGTCCCGATTTTTGCCGGCCATTCTTTCTGCGAAATAGCGAGCTAGGAGTTAGAATAAAAGATTGACAAGAATGACAGCAAAAATATGAAGACAAGGTTTAAAGGCAAACCAATCTCGGCCTCGGTTCTTGGCCTTCAGTGACAAGACAAAGGGTTCGGCAAGGTATGTCGCCCTTAGGATCTGGACGCATCATGCCCGCCGGCGACTTTATCATCTCCAAAGTCTCGTGTCGGCCTCACCCAAATCTTTGGTTGAATAAATGTAATCCCGGGCCGCTGCGCAGAAATGAGCCTCATTCCACATGATGGGGAAGTAAGGGGACCCAAAGCATCCGTCGGTTGAACCTCACAAGCGGCCTTGCCCGGCCTCCTCGGTTGGAGCGATCCAAAAATATTGACTTTTCCAGCCGCTCCCAACGACTCACGGAATGCTTTGAAAAATCGGTGGTGAGTCTTCGCATCTTGAAGGAGACTTGCTCCTCTTCTCCTTGTTGGCCTTCTCTGCGAGCATTTCCACTCGAAGATAGCAAAGAAAAGCATCATCGACACCGGCCGACCCACAGTCGTGACACCTCAAAAGTCTTTAAAACGCCCATGCGTTTGGATGAAGCTCGTGAAGGCGACCCAATATGGCGCAAGCGTCGCGTTGGAATTCGGTGAAAGGAGGGTAATCCTCATCTTCTCGAACACGAGCCGATACATCGTGAACTTGAAGTTGGAAGAATAAGTCGCGATATCTTCGCCTCCTTCATGCCTCTTATCCTCCGGCCGGTGAATCTTCAAGCGGCTCGTAGATCGGGCAAAGCATCATGGCCGACCGTAATAATGCTCTGTTTGAGCGAAGAGTCTCCGACACCCAAGACATGTCGGACACATCTCGAGCTACATCAGCTTGGACTTCGGCCGACCCTTCGTTCAACACTCCAACGTTGGCATTCAGACCAGAAATGTCGACCTCGGGCTGAATCACCTCTTCTCCTTGGACTTCTTCGGCTCGGCGCGCCGGCCTCCACCATCTCTCCTCGTCCACGCATCGGGGCGGCACTCTGCGCTCGTCATCATCAATGGTAATCACGTCGGCGTCTTCTTCTTCTCCTCCACTCGGGATACAACGTCCCCGGGCGGTGGAGAGTTACCCGCCGCTTCGGCGAGAATGGACGGACACGGAACCCGATTTACGAGTCGACCGATCCCCGACCGGAAGAAGCGAGAACTTCGAGCCCGTCTTTGCTCGAGGAACTACTTGAAGAGCTAGAACCTTCGCCGCCGAAGGCGAATTGGGCTCGCCCGCCTCGACATGTATGTGGCGAAAGAGGCGGGCGGTTTTAGGGAATACGGGCGATTAACCGTCCGTGGCATACACAAACACTGTGATAAAGGGATCGAGTCGGTCGATCGAGCAAAGCACTCATGAGAGGGGCGAATGGCCATCCTCGACCGACACCCCTATCACGAGGCGTGGAAAAGCACAAGTACTTTCGAAAAGGAAACTCAAGCTTAAAAAAGTAAAGGGAGAGATCGGTTCATACCTTAAGCAGATGTGGTGGATCGGTCGCTACTAGACGGAAAGCGACCGAATGCAAGTGAGTCGATGACGAGCGAGTCGGTCGTTGGCGAGCAAATCTTGGAAGTGTGAGAAATGAACTCAGCAGAAGGGCTATTTATAGCGCAGATTTGCGCGCGAAGGGACCGGGATGCGAAGAGTCACAACGCCGTCTTCTCACCAATGGTTGTCTCGCATGACCTCGGAAACACCAAATGTCACGTCTTAAATGTCGGGAAAGACCAACCGTCGCGGCAAAGACGGTCGATGGTTGACGGCGGTCGACACCGCCGTAGAAAAAGCAAACGGCGCGACCGTTTCATCAAAGTAACTTCACTCCGGGGCATCGATTCAAGCCTCACCCGCTCTTAAGCGACCTAGGCTCGGGGGCAATCGTTCGGGCGTATTAGCAAACACGAGGATCGCCAGCAGCAATTGGACGCGCGGCCCTGACCATCTCGTCGGCCCAAACACGCTGCTTGGAGCGCAATTCTCGCCGGCCGAAAATCTCGCTAACGGTCGGACCTCGCAGTATATATACGCCATTCACACATGGCATCAGCACGTTCTCTAACCTTGTGCTATCTGCCCGGCGACCTCTCACTAGATCGTCGAGTGTCTTTGCGGTACCACCCGAGGTGCTCAACGCGTGAAGCCAGGACCGGTCCTTTCAACCCTCTCAACGACCGGCCCAGTCAACGAAGCAACTACTACTTCAACACTTCGTTGGTCAAGGTACGATCAATAAGTTTATCATATTCGGTGTCACTCCAATGTTTGTTAAGCCCCCATGATATGATAACTTAAAGTTGTGAAAGTTATATTATCTATCATTTCTTTTTTGTGGGTTGATTAAAACGGTTCGCGAGTTTCTCGGGAAATTGCGTTTCAAGTGTTAAATAGCACTGCTTAACGAATGAATACCTATTGTGGTTATTTTAAAATCCTATAGCACATACTCCAATATGAAAGGCTACTGCTAATTTACATAAGATATAACATGTTTCTAGAATTCCATCTTGGTTTTATAAAAATGAGAATTAGTAGAACTTAATGGGCAAGATTTAAAGAAAACAATAGGTGCTGATATTCTTACTTCTCTTAACTATTAGATTTTAATTGCATTGATAGAATGAAAGTTTTCATTTACAAATAAATTTATTTTTTTACATCAAAAATAATATTACTTAAACAATTGATAAGGTAAATTTAATTGTGTTTCACTGAACTAAATATCTAAACAACATTGCTATATATAACGACAAATTGCATCCCAAGATGGCTCCCAATTACACATCATCGGTTTCTGTGTTTTGTTACTTTAGGTGGAAATTATTGGATGGTTTTTTATAAGCAAATATTGGATTAAATTGGAGCACTAGGGGTACTCCAACCCATTACAAGACAGTTGATTGGGGTTGTTTCGCAAATCAGAACTGACACAAGAAATATTACAACCCATACGACTAATAAACTACTCTCAAGAAATTGACATAACATAATTGACGACCACCTTTATGTCAAACGTGTTCCCCTTAAACAAAACAATATTTCTATGAATCCTAATATACCAAGTAGTAGCCATCAAGACTAAGTACTTAACTCTGTGAACCAACTTTGAGACAACCACAAACCATAAGTCTGGAAATGGTCGACACAGACCAAATTACCATTCACATATATTCCCAACCACCTCTGAACATCATTCCAAACAAGAAAAGATCTATTACACTAAAAAAGCAAGTGGTTAAGCAATTCGTAAAATAGACAGAACAACCAAAACTATGAGGAGCCAAACAATCTTCTCAACCAAACTCTTAGCTCTCCCATCGGATTTTATTCCTCTCCGATTGACTGAAATAACATTTATGATACAGATGAGTAATTGTTCAATTGAGTGAGTATAATAAGCTTATTTAAAAGCACTGATCACAAACTAAGTACTAACTACTAACTAATTATATATCTAATAAATATGTATATCAAAATTCAAGGAAGACACACTTACAAGAACAAATAAGATACTCATCTGGTGATTCGTTGACTTGATATGAGGCTTTATAAAAATCAATATTCAAGAAGGTCTTTGCATAAGGAAGATGGAAAGTGAAAACCATAAAAACACCCTCATGAAATACAAAATGAACATAAGCCATGCAAAACATTGGATGAGAAGTTTGATCTCAAGAAGTTTATACACCCTTGGATGACTCAAACACCTCATCTATTTCCTCATACAATTTTAATAAATCACATGTAAACATATCTATTTATCATAATATTAAACAATTCAAATCTTTCCATTTATTAAATTACTATATTTATATGGTTCCCAAACATCTTTATTATTACCTATTATGTATATACTATATAAGAAATATAAATTTTTTAGTAATTCTTTTATAAGGAAATAGTTATAATTTAGAATTTCTAAAACTATAGTATACATTTTCATAATATGCAGTATGATCTTATCTTTTGCAAGTGAAACACTTAATAATTTAACGATAGTATAGATTCCTATTAAAAAAACGATTAAGTACACGTATTTGTATATTTTTAATATATAATAATTACCTAAGATAAAATTTATTATATATATTTAAAACCGTTTAATATTTAATAAATATAACTTTTTATTTTATTATTACTAAATTTATTTACATTATAACATAAGATGTGATTAAGTGTTTCAAAAATAAAATTAATTTTTTATAATATCGAAAACGTTATGTTTAAAAAATTTGAGATTATTATCAATAGTATAGATTCCTTTCATTTAATGATTATTATATTTATATAATTCTTTAATGTCTTTAATGAAGAACTGGCGTTTTTCTTATATACTATGTTGTATTTACTAAGTTATATATTTGGTCATGTAAAAAAAAATTATATGTTTTGTAATCGAAACATTTAATAGTTTAACAATAGTATAATTTACCTTAAAAAAACAATTGTCCATATTTAATGAAATATATTTAATATATAATAATACCTAATAAGGTCCAATTGAACTATTTTAATAAACTATATTAACTGTATATTCTTTTCCATATATATAAATTATTTTTTAATTAATTTGATTTCCATATAACTAACTTTTTTGTTTTGGTAGTTGTTTAATTTTCTTTAGAACTAGATACTTGTGCTTTTTTCTTTTTTAAGATTTATATTTTTTTGACAGTATTTTAAGATTTACATGTGTGTGTGTGTTGGTGTGTGTATCGGACGACTCGGGTGAGAATACTTGGTTATTGTGAGAACTGAGAACATCAAACCAAAATCGTTACATTAAATTTAACGATTTAGATTACGTCATTAATTACATGATTTCGTATGACTATTTCCTTTTTAATTATAGATAGATCAAGAAAGATCATATAATTATGTAATACCCAGTGTAATTTATTAATTACTTTGAGAATTACCTTGTGGTTACATTATTTAAATTACACTACAAGAAAAGTCTGATTTAGCCACCAACATTTGCCACAGACTTTATTCCGTCGGTAGTTTGCCACGGACTTGCGACGGATATTAATTCGTCAGTCGTTTGCCACGGACTTGCGACGGCAATGTATAAAAAGCAAGAGGCGTGAAGTTTCCCGCTGGAGTTTGCCACGGACTTAGAACACGGTCGCAAATTTGCGGCGGACTTGACCAACCGTGGCAAGCCCGTCATAAATTCCTTCGCTTAAAACCCCAAATACGCGTGTTTGATAATATCGCCTTCCTTCTTTCTATTTCTTTCTTCCTTCACGTCGTCTCGCTCCTCTCTCTCTCTCGAACTTCCCTCACGTCGTCGCCTCCCTCACGTCGCCGCCTCCAAAGCAATCCTCCTCTCGCGCCGCCACCACCGTTCCTTCTCCTCCTCCTCACTTCCACTCCCTTTTGCTTCCCGACCCAAACCCCTGTGCGAAC
The DNA here is from genome assembly GCA_020916435.1 of Oxytropis ochrocephala. Lineage (NCBI taxonomy): Eukaryota > Viridiplantae > Streptophyta > Magnoliopsida > Fabales > Fabaceae > Oxytropis > Oxytropis ochrocephala. Next base: position 73,323,263 of record CM037092.1, read on the forward strand.
CAACTCAGCAAGCATTCTTCTTCTTTTTCATCATCTATCGTAAGTATTGTTCTTCTATTCTATTCTATTATGCTTTTATTCTAATTAAAACCCTAATTTTTGATTCATTGAAAACCCTAACCTTCTCTTCCTAATTCTACAGTTTTAACCTAACCCGAAGCTCAATGTTGTCGTAACGCGCGCCTCCCAAAGAACGTTTCACTCTCCCAAGAAGAACGAATTGAACCCTAAAAAGCGCGCCTCCCTCTCATCGGTATGTATGTTTTATGAATTTCTTTGCTTCCTCCCTTTATGCTTTTGATTTTGATTTTCTTTGGATGCTTTTGATTTTCTTCACTTCTTGGTTTACCAATCAACGCACCCTCCCTTTATGCTTTTCATAGTTGTTCTATCTTGGAATATGTCCTCTGCAGGTTGTATTTTTGCCTTGTTCGACTATTACTTGGATTTATTTTTTGTTCTTTTTCTTGGTGTTTGAGTTAAGCACTTAAATCTATTTTTGCCTTGTTGAATTCTTGACCACAATTTGATTTGAAAGATTGTAAGACTTGTTCATTGCTTATAAATTATAATATAAAATGTTGTATATGTTGGTTCTATTGACAATGTGATAATCTGGTTTGAATTAACATTCGGTTGAAGCATTACAAACCATAAGAGGAAGGTTCGTACTAAGTCCGCAAATGATGTTACATCCGAGGTGACAACCATTCAATTGCCGTGTCATCTATCAAACAAAAAAAGTAGTAGAAGGTTCTTCCATTTGGACGGTTTGAAGCGGGTTTGTCATCTTTAATATTGTTTATTTTTGTAACATAGTTATTGAGATGAGTTGTAATGGATAAACCTTGTCCTTAAGCTGCAGATTCAAGGAAACTTAACGAGTTGTTGGATGTAAATGGGGAATAAGCAAAAGAAAAGTAAGTACTTTATATATTCCAAATAGTACATATATTGGAAGCTTGTGCATGCATATCGCTGCTCACGTGTGTGTTTCTGCAGGTTTATATATGCTCTTAAGCAAAGCAAGAAACTTCAACCTCTACTTTTTAGTATCTTAACTTTATGTTTAGTTATGAGAAATAGTATGTATGTCTTCTGTCATATTTTCTTTCTTCAATTTTATTACTTGATGCCTTAATAGTGGAGGTATTATTGAGCTTCCAACCTACTTTTTAGTATCTTAACTTTATGTTTGGGTATGAGAAATAGTATGTATGTCTTCCTCATATTTTCTCTTTTCAATTTTGTTACTTGACGCCTTAATAGTGGAGGTACTATTGAGCTTTTTACTCTTCACTGTTTTTGACAAGCAAGCCACAGCAAATCTTGTATGATTACTCAGTGTTGTCAATGGCGGATGGCGGTTTATGGCGGAGAGCCAAAAATCCGCCATTTTAGGCCGCCATAACCGCCATAAAGCCGCCATAAACCGCCATCCTTCACAAATTGGCTATGGCGGTTGTCAAGAAATCTGCCACCGCAATCCGCCATGGCCGATATTTGACAACACTGTGATTACTTGATTAGAGCATCAGCATAATTGAATTTCTTTTCTTTGTTAATTTTGATATGAGATGTATTTGTTCATAGTGATGATTCACTCTTACCACTATTGAAATGAGTCTGTTGTAACTCAAGTCTCTCACCAATAGAAACGCAGTGATGTTCTTCATGCTTTTTCATGTTATATATGTCAAGTTTTTTATTTCTAGTTGATCTGTTCCTATTTGAATAAGATAGTTCCTTGTTCTGTGTCAATTTGTCTTTTGATTTGGTGACCGCAACTGTAGTATGTTCTCATATTTGGATCGAATTCTACTTTGTATACGTCATGCGACATGATTGATGATGAGAGGTATTTGCAAATAAGCTATGTGGGTTTAAAGTTTTGATTCTTGCATTATGTGGAGGGTGGTGTATGTTTCATTGATTGTTATAAAATTGTCTATCAATGGGACATTGGGACAGTTTACCATACCATGTACTTAAATATCTCGCTATTAAGCTTTTTAGTCCATGTACTTTGAATGTACTTAAATCTGATATCACTACTTACAATTCTTTTTACTTTTTGCAATAATTTTGCAGATATGCATGGTTCACAAACTTGGCTATGGCAATTTACTTTATGTATGACTCGGCAATTTACTTTATGTATGACTACGGCAATTTACTTTACTCATGAGTGAGAGTTTAATTTTAACCCTATTACTACACACAATTTAGTTTCAAATTTCAATAGTATAGTATGATGCTCTCTGAACTCCAACTCTAATGTTTATTTTCTATGTATTGGTGTGAGATTGCTATCTCGATTTGGAGTTTGATCAAGTTTACCTAATTGACTTTGAAGTCTGAAGGATGAGTGAGCTTTATTTTGATGATATTTTTAAGATTGAGGATATGGACCCGGATGGTAGAAAGTAGGACAAGGGTATGTGCGACTCTCTTTTCTCTTTTATTTTTGAAATGGAAACAAAAAGGTTTAAATTGCATTCAAGTTTTTGTGTGTTTTGGATATGCAAAGTTGTTTTGATCGATTGATAATGTGATTTCATACTTGAATGAAGCAGTTTAGACAAGGATTAGTTTGTTATCTATTTGATCTCACATTGGGTTGCTGAGATGGATAAATGAAATGTCGGACACTCGGGCTTATTTGTCGATGAATTATATGTATGCAATTCAGAGCGGATATTGAGCAAAAGTCGATAAAGTGCACTTACCGATAAAAGATATCATGAACCTAGGAAAATTCTAGTATTTGACAATGAAAACATACGCTACTTTAGGATGCGAGATATGGCGATTCATTATAGAGATCTGCAACTCAATTACATATAGATTTTACGAGTGTGTTATAAAACTTGCAATAAAGTATCCCGCCGGATTGTGGATATTGACATGCTTTGCTATATTTAGTGATATACATAACATCTATATAGCCTTGTAATCCTCTCTGTTCAGTATATGTGCTTTCCTCCCGCTTACATTCTTTTCATACTTGAATTAATCAAATGCTTGATTGGCATCAACTTTATAGTGCAATGACTTCTTCTTGTAGTTTCTCGGATTGTAGTACGCAGTGAGAAGCGTGACATGTACATGCTTCTAGGCGTAAATACAGAGATTTATCCTATGAAGAAAAAGGAAAGATTCTTGATGGCTTTGTCTCCATCACTTGTTTTAAATACTAAGGTAAGTTTAATTTTTCGTTTCATTTTTGGCTCCATTCTTTATTATAGCCAATATAAACACTGTTCTCTCTTTTTCTAAATAAGTTATTTATCTAGCATTCACTAGTAGAAAATATGGATTTTATATCAGCAATTAATAACGGTTCACACTATAACCGATATGAAAAAAGAGGCGGTGGCATTTTTGAAATTATGAGCAAATTATCTATATCGGTTCATGATTTAACTGATATGGAAACTCTATTTTACCCTAATCCATATCGGTTCCTTTTCCAACCGATATGGAAACTCTATTTTACCTTAAAATTTTATTCTCCCTCTCTCGCGAACCCTTTCCCTCTCTCGCGAAACCTTCGATGCTCTCTCTGGAAACCTTTCCCTCTCTCGCGAAACCTTTGATGCTCTCTCTGGAAACCTTTCCCTCTCTCGCGAAACCTTCGATGCTCTCTCTGGAAACCTTTCCCTCTCTCGCTCGATCTCGCGAACCCAACCTTCATCTTCGATGCTCTCTGCGGAACCCTAGCCCTCGAAACCCACCGATCGAGCGATCAATCTCCCTTTTCGCTCGATCGGTTCGCGAACCCAAAAAGCGGCTTCATCTTGACGCTCTCTCTGGAACCCTAGCTAGCTTGAAACCCAGCGATCGCGCGATTTGGAACCCTAGCCTCGAAACCCACTTTGAAAACCCATCAAAACGCGAAGGAGAAAAGCGGCGAAGAGGAAGAAGAAGAGAGAGGAGACGGTGAAGAGGAAGAAGGAGAGGAACGGCGGCGAAGAGGAAGCGATTACGAAAATGTATGTGCGTTTTCTTACTAAGCTTCGGTATGTGCGTTTTAACTCGAATCCTCTCTCACTTATCTTTTTCAATTTGATTTTATGGTGATATTTGTAAATTAATATAGGATGCGGAATTTTGGAGCTAGAATAAATTTTAGTTTATTGGGATTCTTGTTGTTTGTGTTAGATTGAAATGATGAAATGAACTATTATTGTATTTATATAGGCCTTTGCATGTTTAAGTTCAAGTACTTTTGTTGATCAGAGGATATCCTTGTTCTTCTTTGGAAATTGTGTATGAGTTTGAAGCTTGATTCATGGTTTTTATTTTGATCTTGCATATGTTATGTGACAGAGATGGTGGATTCAATGAAGAAGGTTGCAAATCTAGATGTTGAAACCGATCGTGGAAGAGCGTAATTTGCTTTTCGTTGGTTATAAGAATGTGATTGGTGGTGCGCGCAGAGCGTCGTGGAGGATCTGTCTTCCATTGAGCAAAAGGAAGAGACGAAAGGAAAGCGAAGTAAATGTGAAACGGATTAAGGAGTATAGGCGGAAGGTTGAATTGGAGCTTTCAAACATCTCGTAATGATGTTATGAGAGTGATTGATGAACACCTCATACCTTCACTACAATTTGGTGAATCAACTGTGTTTTACTATAAGATGTGAGCGGTCATGTCTCATTCTCTACTACTGAGTTTTGGTGTTATATTTTTTTTTGTTTTGCGCAAGTGGTGTGGGTTGATCGAATATCTTTGCGTGCGAGAAAGGAGATTATTATCGTTACCTTGCAGAGTTTAAGTCGAGTGAAATGAGAGAAGGAAGGCTCACGATCAGTCAATGAAAGCATATGAGGTGAATTTCTATCATTGTATCTTGTTTTTACTTTTTAAATGTTATTTGCACCTAATTTGGGACTTGTATTTGGTGTCTTCTATTGATTTACTGGGGACAATTTTGAACTTCAATGAATGGTAGGCAAAACATCAGTTATTTGGAATATGCAGGTCTAAGATGACAGTTAGGGGCATATCATTGATAATAGTAAATAGTAAATAAATGAATTAAATTTTCTAATCTCACTTAAATTTGTTGGTACAGACCATGAATTCTTTGGAACTTCTTTGCCTCATTCCAATCTCCTCCTGGTAAACCAGCAACCAAAACTTCAAGTGTCGCTAGACGTGTGAGAGGCGTTCTTAGGCAGGTTGATGATCAGGTGACCACTGATTCTATACCTCATGCTTACCCACCCATTATCCTAGAATTCTATTCTTAAATAATTTTGAACTTTTATGCTTACTATTTTTTCCCCAATTGTGTGTCGTGGAAATCCTTTACGAGATCCAGTCCGCAACTTCACGAAAACACCGCACAAGGAACAAATAGATCGCCAAAAACCAAAGCCCATTTTGCTTGATCATGGTGAAATGAAGCTACCGCAGTAGTATGATTGGGCGATAAGTTACTCATATATTTGAATATCATGTCTTATATAGTCTTGAGTGCTCGATTCGTTGATGTTTACTATGATGGTTGATTTGGAAAAATAGGATGGAAGGTTGATGGCATAGAGACCGATTTTAGCAGATTATTCATTTTTTTTCTTTTTTCTTTTTATAATAAAGGCATTCTAGCATCTAAGTAGTTGATTTTATTTCACAATTAACATGGATTCATGGAATGTAGGATGAATATGATGATGAAGCGGAGTTTGAGATGTACCGTGTTCAAGGAACACTTTGACTTTTGTCTACTTTTGACTTTTGTCTGTTTGTATATTTAATTCTAGCAAACAAAGTAATGCTATAGATAGTGTGTGTATTAGATTCGTTTTTGTATTTGGATATGGATATTGAGTATAATTTGAGATCTTTGTATTTTTATATAAATATTGTATTTGTTGTGATTTTGCTGTATATCCAATTGAGGAATTTTTTATTTTTTTTTTAAAAAAAAAAGACTTTTCATATCGGTTCCTTTAAATAACCGATATAAAAAGTGATTTTCAATATCGGTTCAACTAAGAAACCGATATAAAAAGCGTTTTATAGGTTTAAAAGCGACTTTCCATAACGGTTCTCATGGGAACCGATATAAAAAACATTTTCCATATCGGTTCTTTATGAGATATAGAAAGCGCTACTGCTTTTAATATCCCCTTTATCTATATCGGTTACGGAACCGATATGAAAAGCCTTTTTTAACCGATATAAAAAGCCTTTTTTCTAGTAGTGATTCCAACTCTATCATATACTTTACTATAGGCTTGATCATTTGTGGACCCAACCAATAAAACCTTGCATTTTATCCAACATATAAGGTGGAGGTGCTTTCTACCGGTGCTAACTAAACAATTCATTGTTTTTACTTACGGTTTGAAAATGGGAATAACTCCTCCCTAAATGTAGGTTGCATATATTTAGCAGCATGAGTCAGTCAAAGTTCATGAAGTATCTTCATCCTGATCTCGGCATTGGTAATTCAATCTGATTCTTATAGCTTCACTTTTAATTGGTTGCATTTTGGATACGCGTTGTATGAGTTTTGAGATGTGTAACTGGATGATCGTAAACCTGCTAACTTAAATTTCAAAATTTGTGATTGCTTTGTATGATTTTTACAGAACTTCCAGAAAGATCTTATGGTGCTGATTGTCGCATATATCTACCTGAAAACCCTGCAAGCAGGTTTAAGAATGTTTATGTATGATTTCTTCTTTCACAACTTTGTATTTTCGCCTAGTCTCTCCAAACATCACACTGTTAATTGGTTTTTCATGTCTGCATCTAACATAGATCTTATATGTTACGACTCGTTTTTCAGGAGACGCTTTTTGATGAGTTTGTTTTAGCACATGTAACACCCCCTTCTATTTAATACTAATTCAATTAATAAAATCAGAGTTTTTCAAAACTTTTCCACGCACCTCAAAGAGAGTGCTACATTTAATAAAAACATTATCAAACATATTTAAAATTCAAACGCATCAAGTGCGTGAAATACATATCATAGTCACGTGGGTTAAAACCCTCAAAACCTGTTTAGAGTTTACAATATCCAGAAATGGTTTTCTCAGCACAGCGGAAATAAAACAAGGTTAAACATAATCAGCACATGATCCAATCAGTTCAAAATACATAGTATAAAATACTACACTACGATTCCCCGCCCGGTGTCACTAATCAGAGCTGACTCGAAGACTCAAGAAGGCATGGCACCTTCACTCAGAATTACCTGCTTGTCGCCACGAGAAGCAGCAACATAAAATGCTAGGGTGAGTCTCTTTACATAAATAATAACAAGTAAGATAAGCATTATATTAGGAAAACATCTAGCAAATCACGGTCCCTCGATAATCATGATAATTGCCATTCAATTAAAATATCCACAAACAACAAGATTGAGTTATTGAAACATCAACAAAATATCTATGAAGGCATGAATGTATGCATGTGTGCAATATGCATGTGGATCCATAACTCACCTCAATAGCCCCGTCGGGCATCATCACGCTTTTGGCGAAGCCACCACCACTTTTGGCCGAAGCCACCACCACTTTTGGCGAAGCCACCACCACTTTTGGCGAAGCCACATTATTTATTAACTCACCGCTTTTATATGCACATGAAATATGTGACGCCATGACAATGCATTCACAACATCACAATTCATCACATCAATTATTCAACTCACCGCTTTGGCCGAAGCCCACATCGATCAATAACCCATCACTTTGGCCGAAGCCCCATCAATCAATAACTCACCGCTTTGGCCGAAGCCCACATCATTTATTAATCACCATCCATTAATTTAAATCCCACCTAAGGACCATTTTAACACACCAAGGATTAAACCGACACCCACAAGGACTAAACAGTCACCTAAGGGACTAAACAGTCACATAGGGACCACAACAACATTTTTGAAGGACCAATAGTGCATAGGGACCAAAATAGTATTTTTAAGGACTAAAAAGTTCAGAGGGACCAAAACAGCATTTTCGACACTTTGGGCAACATTGGCGACAAGTGCTGGATTCCTACAGCAGTACTCCTACTTCGGCGTTTTATTTAAAATACCAAACGACATCGAAAAATTACAAAAGACCACTCATTGGAAAGCCCTCTGAGTGTAGTTGCTACCTATGATTTTAGTTTCTCAAAATCAGTGTCCAGTTGTTACAGTTTTTCAAAACACTACGCTGAGGTGCCAAAATCGGACAGAACGTTTTACCCAACTTGCAACCAAATTTTCTTTCTCATTTCTTAATGAAATTCAGTGAAATCGGTGCCTATTTCGTAGAGAATTAAGTCTATTTTTCAATGAAATAAGAATCATTCAAAACGGAGTTCAATTGAACACACAAAACCTGCAAAAACTGAACCTACTCCCAGTTTGACTCCAGAAAATTGACCTAACTTTAGAGACTCATAACTGGAGCTACACAACTCCAAATTTAACGAAACCAGTGCCAAAACGACCGGCCTTAAGTCTATTTTCAAGAACAGTTAGCCACATAATTTTTGGACCAACCAAACAGTACCAGTTTGAGAAAACCGAAACAGTGCCCAGAAAACACACAAAAACCATAAACAAGTAAGACTCATCGTCAACCCCCAATAAATTCCACAACACTTAAACACCATTCAATCCAACAAATACATGAGCATCAATTTAATTTCCACAACACTTAGGCATTTAATCAACATCATTAAATAAACATATTCTCATATTTCATCACATTGAAGCATTTTATCAAACACATAGCATGCACATTTCACAACACACTTATTCCCAACATCAAGTATCATGGTAGCATCAAATTAATCATCAAATACAACAACAACATATGATTAACACAAAATTCACACAAACAAACCATCCTAGTGCTATTCCACACATAACACATATCTTACAAACTATTATAGATGCAAATGAGAGTCCCCTAACCTTGAATGAGCTAGAAACTCTCAACCCAACACCAAGAACCAACAAAGTGGAGTACTCCTACCCTCCTTTCAGCTGGAACACGTGACCCCTCTCTCCTTGGGTAACAATGGAGAATCAACAAAGAATGGAAATGAGGGGTTAAAAACTACCACACTAAAAAGAGGAAGAAAAATGGAAGAAATTGGTACTAAATGCACTTACCCAAAGCTAGAAAAATGATTTTCCTCCTTCCCCTCTCAAGCACTCAGCTGCGCAAGCTTATGGCTGCTGTCCCCTTCCTTTCTTTTTCTTTCACTTTGATCTAAATGAGGCTAATAACCCTACCCCTAGTTATGTATTGGCTTTGGGCCTATTTAGTCGGCTTGGGCCCCTTATTTACACCCTCTAGGTGCTTTCTCACACCCTCCCACTCTAATTAAAATACTCCCCACTTAACTAAAATACTCACCATTTATTTACCACACCTCACTCCTTAATTAATTAATCACTCTATATTTATTTTAATATACACAACTAAAATAATTACTTAATTCATTTAGCTAAATAGTCGCTTAATTAAATTAGTTAAATACTCACCTAATTAATTTTGGGGCGTTACAACTCTCCCCCACTTAGAATATTTTCGTCCTCGAAAATGCAGCTCAAACACTCACCATAACGAAAATAGATTTCTAGTAGAGCACCCTAAATGAAACTCGCACCTCTGAAAATAACCATCACTCCTCCGTAGGCTCCGAACCTGCCCGGGGAAACACTCTCTCGCTCTACTGCTCCTTTTTCGGCTTTGGACACTTGGTACTAATGTGCCCCACTTCCCCACAGTTGTCGCAGACCACAATCTTCTCCTCACACTTAGCAGCTATATGACATTCCTTACCACACTTGAAACATTTGTTGACCACGCAATCTAGACTCTTATGCCCCGACTTACCACACCTGTGACACACAATCCTCGCAGTAGCGTCTCCCCCACTTGGCTTTTTGCCCCAACTCCATAGGGCTTCCCACGAACCTGAGAACTTCTCTTCTCCTTCACTACTTTGTACGAACGATTGCCACCCTCCTCGAAAATCTACGCTAGACTCATGAAGTCAACATCCACTCGTCTTATCTCCTCTAACCGTAATCATCCAAGTCCTATCGTACACACAACTGATCAAACACTCTTCCCTACACCCTTACTCCCCAATTAGGTATTCTAACCTGTAGATTGTCAAAATCCTACCCGACTACCCAACACAAGAGACACAACAATCATGGCCAGAGGCCCAACAACACTAACAACCGTGATTAACACAATAATATCAACCATCAAGAATAATTTATCATATATCCACATTATTCACATCAAAGTTAACACGTTCACCACAACAAAATTCAGCTGTAACCTATTCAACAATTAATCATTTTATTCGACGTTCAAGTTATTCTTTCTAAACTCATGTGCAGGAAAATTCTGCAACTTTGCGCCTACTTTGGCGAATTAATTAAAATAGTAAACGACCTCGGATTTCGACAAATAAATACTTGTTGGAAAACCCCATGGGTCTATTTCTTATCCCTAAGTTCAGTTTTTAAAGGGTAGTGTCCAATAGGTGCAGTTTTCAAAAATACACATACTAGTTTCAAAAGATGTAGTTTTTGTCCTTCAAATTCAAGTAGTCCTATAATGACCAAAACACAATTAATTTGCATGAAACTTGTGCATAAAATGAGGCAAATTTTGTCAAGGTTTCAAAGAAATTGGATTCGTTCGAAAATGAGCTCTTTCGAAAACGCAAAGAACCAAAACACATGACCTATGTCCAGATTGTTTTCCAGAATTTTAACCTAACTTGTTTCACCTATAACTCGAGTTCTACAACTCCAATTGCAACCCAATCAGTGGCAAATTAACAAGCATTCAATCAAGTTTTCGAAAAGACAAACCACATAATTTTTCAATTAGTAAAACGTTTTCAGTCACTGAACTACTGGACTCATGTCAGAACATCTCAAACAGTGAACTCAACAACACAATCAAACATCATAATTCAGCCACCATTACTAATAATCCTACACCGAGCTTTATAAAAACAGCATTTTCAGAAAGTTCGCAAAAGTATGCATAGCTCTACCGGTCCCCATGATTCCCAACCTAAGACATTGATTCTGACACCATTACTACTCCTAGGTCGTATAACAATCATGCTTTCATTCTAAGCACAAAACCTTAAGCAAGTAACACTCATCATGATCAATTACCAAAACCATTTATAATCATCACATACTTTTGCATTTCATCAAACGCCAAACAAGCATAACCAATCATGCAACTAATTTACACACACAATTCCGAAAAGATTAAACATATAGGCATATTCTTGGTTCCTCTATATTCCTAGGGATTGGCTAGCATGCAATTTTACAACCTCCCTAAAAATATCACGGGTACATAATTCTACTAAATTGAATTGAATTCGTATCACAAATAATACAACCAACACATGTTTTATAATACAATTGTTTTGGTACAAGTCTCGATATTAGTTTAAACCATGAATTAAATACTCTCGTCAATTCTTAGCAAGGAAAACTAATCAAGTAATAGAAGTGCACAAAGTCTCATGGCACAGTTTTCGCCATTAGATTTATAAGCCCCGTAAAACAATGTCCAAGAAGTGGCAAACAATACTGATATCAACAACAAAGGCCACAGTTAAATCATAAATCGAACAAATTTTCACAATTGTAATTCCTAGTTAGAAGGTACTCAAAATTGTATATGTTTGCTTTCAAAACTTTGATAGTCATTATTGGACCCACCTTCACGTATCATAAAAATTCCACTTTTTCTAACCATGCATTTAGTGTACGACTTCCTCATTTTCAAACAACACCTAACCACAACCTAATTGGTGCAAAAACCGAAATCATGTCTCATTTTGAAATAAAATCTTAGAACCACTTGGAAATAAATTCAACACTATTTTGACATCCCATTCATTCCCAATAGCACAAAATTTTCCAAGTACCGTTTCTTTTTGAAAATCATAGAACTCACAATTTTGTCCCAAAAAGGGAAAACATATGCAAACCCCAAATCCTACTATCACACGTACATGCAACCACATAAACAACTACTTATTAGTTCAAAATTTAGTTTCCGACATAAACTCAGAAGGTAAGAAAGTTAATCATTTCATTTTTGACAAATCACATCATGCTCACGAAACAAACCAAATTGGAACACTGAAAATGTCAAAAACTTCAAGTTATGCAATCTTAATTGAGTTAATGAAAATATAGCCTTACACAACATTCATTTTAGCATACTAACTTCGAGAAAATTAAGCACAAATCAATTTTAACTCATATGCATTACAAAACAATCAACTTATGGCAAAGACGTCATTCAATGCAACAATTTTCAACAAACAATCTTCCAATATTGTTCAAAGTGTATACTTACCACGGTTAGGTCATATAAAAGTACTCCCTATATTCTAGCAAGTTAATCAAGCAATCAATCAAATTAAAATTAGTGCATGCATCCAAATTTAATATTAACCATGAGTTATTGTCGCCTCGTTCATTGGGGATGAGTGATTGGGGTGATCGGTCCCTCCTACTCATACAACCAACTAATTAAGGTCACAAAACTACTTCTTTCAAATTTATATCTACCACATTAAAAGATTTTTAACGTAGTCGGAGTGCGAAGGCGTCGTCACGACTTTCACTCCTTTGACATCGTTAGAATTCTTTTAATCACACATATCTTAATGATACAACAACGATCACAAATAATCAAAATCAATGATACAATCAATAATCACATATTTCAATCACACCTACCTCAATAAATCAATATAATCTTTCAATCGCTATCCATCAAATAAATTGCAAGGCATGTCAAGGAAGAACAAACCAACAAAGGCAACGATAATAAACAAAGAACATAATTATGATTTAGAACGAGTACTAAGACTCGAGGGTTAACAGACTCGACAACTTGGCGGACGGACCGAAAGCGCTCCGATACCACTAATGTAACACCCCCTTCTATTTAATACTAATTCAATTAATAAAATCAGAGTTTTTCAAAACTTTTCCACGCACCTCAAAGAGAGTGCTACATTTAATAAAAACATTATCAAACATATTTAAAATTCAAACGCATCAAGTGCGTGAAATACATATCATAGTCACGTGGGTTAAAACCCTCAAAACTCTGTTTTTAGAGTTTACAATAATCCGTAAATGGTTTTCAAAGACAAATGGAAATAAAACAAGGTTAAACATAATCAGCACATGATCCAATCAGTTCAAAATACATAGTATAAAATACTACACTACGATTCCCCGCCCGGTGTCACTAATCAGAGCTGACTCGAAGACTCAAGAAGGCATGGCACCTTCACTCAGAATTACCTGTTTGTCGCCACGAGAGCAGGCAACATAAAATGCTAGGGTGAGTCTCTTTACATAAATAATAACAAGTAAGATAAGCATTATATTAGGAAAACATCTAGCAAATCACAGTCCTCAGTAATCATGATAATTGCCATTCAATTAAAATATCCACAAACAACAAGATTGAGTTATTGAAACATCAACAAAATATCTATGAAGGCATGAATGTATGCATGTGTGCAATATGCATGTGGATCCATAACTCACCTCAATAGCCCCGTCGGGCATCACCGCTTTTGGCCGAAGCCACCACCACTTTTGGCCGAAGCCACCACCACTTTTGGCCGAAGCCACCACCACTTTTGGCCGAAGCCACATTATTTATTAACTCACCGCTTTTATATGCACATGAAATATGTGACGCCATGACAATGCATTCACAACATCACAATTCATCACATCAATTATTCAACTCACCGCTTTGGCCGAAGCCCACATCGATCAATAACCCATCACTTTGGCCGAAGCCCCATCAATCAATAACTCACCGCTTTGGCCGAAGCCCACATCATTTATTAATCACCATCCATTAATTTAAATCCCACCTAAGGACCATTTTAACACACCAAGGATTAAACCGACACCCACAAGGACTAAACAGTCACCTAAGGGACTAAACAGTCACATAGGGACCACAACAACATTTTTGAAGGACCAATAGTGCATAGGGACCAAAATAGTATTTTTAAGGACTAAAAAGTTCAGAGGGACCAAAACAGCATTTTCGACACTTTGGGCAACATTGGCGACAAGTGCTGGATTCCTACAGCAGTACTCCTACTTCGGCGTTTTATTTAAAATACCAAACGACATCGAAAAATTACAAAAGACCACTCATTGGAAAGCCCTCTGAGTGTAGTTGCTACCTATGATTTTAGTTTCTCAAAATCAGTGTCCAGTTGTTACAGTTTTTCAAAACACTACGCTGAGGTGCCAAAATCGGACAGAACGTTTTACCCAACTTGCAACCAAATTTTCTTTCTCATTTCTTAATGAAATTCAGTGAAATCGGTGCCTATTTCGTAGAGAATTAAGTCTATTTTTCAATGAAATAAGAATCATTCAAAACGGAGTTCAATTGAACACACAAAACCTGCAAAAACTGAACCTACTCCCAGTTTGACTCCAGAAAATTGACCTAACTTTAGAGACTCATAACTGGAGCTACACAACTCCAAATTTAACGAAACCAGTGCCAAAACGACCGGCCTTAAGTCTATTTTCAAGAACAGTTAGCCACATAATTTTTGGACCAACCAAACAGTACCAGTTTGAGAAAACCGAAACAGTGCCCATAAAACACACAAAAACCATAAACAAGTAAGACTCATCACAACCCCAATAAATTCCACAACACTTAAACACCATTCAATCCAACAAATACATGAGCATCAATTTAATTTCCACAACACTTAGGCATTTAATCAACATCATTAAATAAACATATTCTCATATTTCATCACATTGAAGCATTTTATCAAACACATAGCATGCACATTTCACAACACACTTATTCCCAACATCAAGTATCATGGTAGCATCAAATTAATCATCAAATACAACAACAACATATGATTAACACAAAATTCACACAAACAAACCATCCTAGTGCTATTCCACACATAACACATATCTTACAAACTATTATAGATGCAAATGAGAGTCCCCTAACCTTGAATGAGCTAGAAACTCTCAACCCAACACCAAGAACCAACAAAGTGGAGTACTCCTACCCTCCTTTCAGCTGGAACACGTGACCCCTCTCTCCTTGGGTAACAATGGAGAATCAACAAAGAATGGAAATGAGGGGTTAAAAACTACCACACTAAAAAGAGGAAGAAAAATGGAAGAAATTGGTACCAAATGCACTTACCCAAAGCTAGAAAAATGATTTTCCTCCTTCCCCTCTCAAGCACTCAGCTGCGCAAGCTTATGGCTGCTGTCCCCTTCCTTTCTTTTTCTTTCACTTTGATCTAAATGAGGCTAATAACCCTACCCCTAGTTATGTATTGGCTTTGGGCCTATTTAGTGGGCTTGGGCCCCTTATTTACACCCTCTAGGTGCTTTCTCACACCCTCCCACTCTAATTAAAATACTCCCCACTTAACTAAAATACTCACCATTCATTTACCACACCTCACTCCTTAATTAATTAATCACTCTATATTTATTTTAATATACACAACTAAAATAATTACTTAATTCATTTAGCTAAATAGTCGCTTAATTAAATTAGTTAAATACTCACCTAATTAATTTTGGGGCGTTACAGCACACATTATTGGGTGGTGGTGGAAGGCAATATTGATTCGTAATCAGCCCCTTCTTTGGGTATTATCAATTGGTTGAGTTAATGGAGGTTAGCACTGATCTGATCTGATTAATAAACTCTGGTTTTTTCCTATAGCTCTATTTATGGTTTAGTGCATCCATAAATCTTTGTTTAATTTTGGTATAGAGTTTCTGATCCACATTTGTTTTACTTGTTGGCTGGTTGCATCTATTTGAATCAATGCCTTTTGGCATTAAAATGGCCTCAACTGTTTTTAACATGATTTACATGGTTTAATAATATGTAGGAATTTGGGCAGAATGCACATCTTGTGAGGTACTTTGATGGCAAAACATACAAGTGGGTTACTTTGATGGCAAAACATAGGAAATGTATGTTTTCATTAAAATTGTGTTGTCAAAACTAGTTAACTCATCGAATGTTATTAGTTTTTATTGTGGTTGATTTAGTATTATGATTATGATTGTTACTAAATTGCTTAGTTGCTTCTCTCTGTAATTGCTAAGTTGATTTAGTATTATTGTGGTTGATTCAATCACATTCATTGTGATAGATAGATATGTAATTATTCTAATTACAATATAAATAGAAGGGATGTGTGTTGTTTACATACACGAGAATTACGCAAAATTACACTTGCTAATTGCATGTTTACCTACAGAGAGAAAGATAACCCAATTTGTGAAGAAGTTGGAGTAGTAGGAAACTACTGCTCCATTTATTTTTTTAATTTTTTTAAAAAATTTGCGACGGATTTGCCACGGACTTGCGTATTTAAAATTTGCCACGGACTTTGCGATTTAAAGTTTGCCACGGATTTATGACGGAAAAATTTGCCACGGAGATTCCGTGGCAAACGATTTCGCGACATTTGCGTTTTTGCCACCAATTTTTGTCCGTGGCAAATCCGTGGCAAATGTTGTTTTGCCACGGA
The DNA here is from genome assembly GCA_020916435.1 of Oxytropis ochrocephala. Taxonomy (NCBI): domain Eukaryota; kingdom Viridiplantae; phylum Streptophyta; class Magnoliopsida; order Fabales; family Fabaceae; genus Oxytropis; species Oxytropis ochrocephala. The sequence continues at coordinate 73,339,877 of CM037092.1, forward strand.
AATTTGTGCATTTGCCACGGAAATGTCCGTGGCAAATCAGCGATTTTCTTGTAGTGTTACATGTATTGGGTGTTTGAAGTGATTTAATTATTATTCATTAAGAACTACAATGATGTTTCTTAAAGTAAATTATTTGTATCTCATATGTATTGATAGATTTCATTTTTATAATTAGGCATTACCCAAGCCATTTATTTTGAAACACTATAAGCTGGAAAAAAAGTTGTTCCTTCACTTGCTTCACTTGCTTCCCTTTAGAGTTTTTTTAAAAGAAAGAAAATAGGGAGAGAAAGGGAGGGAGAGAGCGGTGCGAGAAGAGAGAAGAGGAAGGGATGGGAATCATGGGATATTGTTTTCTTATTCCCTTATAACCCCAATTCTCCTTTAATCTCTCCATACAATATTTCAAGAAATAACAGCAACGAAAAGTAACACAACAGTTTGAGAAGGAGTAAGGGAGCGAAGCTAAGAGAGAGAAGAGAGGAACTTGAGGAATCAACCAACACTCCTTTATACTTGAATATCACAAGTTTTTCTATCTCATTTCCTTTCATCATTTCGAGTTCTACCCCAAGAGAGAAAGCCAAAACAGTAATTTCACATTTCTATCCACATTCTTCATGTTTAGTTTTACATTTGGATTTTTGGGAGCAATGTTGAAGGCCGGTGGTACTTGCATGTCACTGTAGTAGCTGTATATGGATGACGAGAAAGCTATATTCTCCTATGGGATTACCAAGAAAATTAAACGGCACTTCACCCCTTTTAGAATATAGGAATTCCGTTGCAATATCCATCTCATCTTCACCAATATTCATCCCCACCAAACAACTCTTATTGAAATTAACTTTTAGCCCATACACCAATTCAAATAGCCCCAACACCGCCTTCACACACCATAAGTTCTCGCGAGTATCTCTACATACAATGAGAGTGTCATCCGAATATTGAAGGATCGAAAAAGGTACAATTGAGTTGACACCCTCCAAAAAACCATTCTCAACACAACTCCTAACCATCCCCGCGAAACCTTCGGCCACTAAGAGAAATAGAAAGGGTGCCAATGGATCTCTTTGCCTTAGTCCTCTCTCCACCGGGATCTCCAAAGTAGGAGTTCCATTAACTAATACGAAACTGAACCACTACATACACATGCTTTCATCCAATGCCTCCACTTAATGTTGAAGCCCAATCTCTCCATCATATAATCTAAGAAACCCCAACTCACCGAGTAGTATGCCTTTTCAAAATCAACTTTAAACATGAACATAGGCCACCTCTTTTTCTTAACTGCATTAATGACTTCATTAGCCATCATTACCCAATCTAATATTTTCCTACCACCAGGAAACGCCGTTTCTGATTTGGATATAACCCCTTCCAACACACCATTGAGTCTAGATGCAAGTAACTTGGCTATAATCTTATTGATGCACCCTATCAAGGATATCGGCCTAAAATCGTTTAACCTTTGGGGATTATTCTTCTTACCAATCAAAGCAACAAAAGAGGATGTGTAGGCTCTCAGTAATTTTCCATTTGAGTGAAATTGCACCAAAACACAAAAAATCTCATCTTTTATGGTATCCTAACAAGATTTGATAAATGTGAAATTAAAACCATTTGGTCCCGGGCTCTTGTCCCCCTCACAACTCCATACTGCTTCTTTTACTTCTTCCAAAGTGAATGACTCTTTCAACCTCTCCGCCTCCACGTCGGTAATATGTTTGAAATTCACACCATCCAAAGTTGGCCTAATGCGCCTCTCTTCTTTGTATTGGATACTAAAATGCCTCTAACTTCTTCCTTGATTTCCTCCACTCCGCTTATCCACCTATCCTCCACTCTAATCAACTTAATTTGATTCCTCCTTTGCGCCAGATTGTCAGGATTCCCCACATACATGATACAACTGACAGTTCAATTTGACTTCTTTTGGTTTCTTGGCAGAAGCACACATCGAAACCCTCCCTTTGTATTAAGCGCTTAACACACTTTTGTTTGGCAATACTACCAACCCCCCTCAAATTTAATGTAACTAGCTTCATTTAGCACCAATTGGTGTCTCCTTCTGGCCTTTACATGCTTTGTCCCTAGCCTCCATCACCTTAATTTTTTGAATAAAGACCTCATCCGGTCCAGCTGTAGTAACACCAATTTCACGTACCATCTTCCAAATTTTCTCAGCTTTGGACATGGTTTTATCAGCACAAATTGAGACACGATTTCCCACCACAAAATTTGACATGCTATCAACTCCATCACTGCTGGAAGAAGACAATTTAGACGGGCTATCACCTTGTTGGCTTTGCAGAATAATCGGTTGAGAATCAATATGAATGGGGGAAATATAAGGAAGAGGCGGGAGGTCCCCACACGGTCAAAGGAAGGAGTAGTCACGTCCTCCCCTACTAGAGGAGGAACGCAATGATCAACAAAATGGGATGGGGATAGCGCCAGGTTGTGGGGTTGGCTGAGAGATGCAGGGATGGGAGAAGGATGATTTGGTGTTAGGTGGATTGAAGGAGAATGGGCTAAAGTGGAATGGGCTAGGGGAACGACTGGAGGTAGGTCCAGAGGATTAGGCCAGCTTACACTAACTTGGTGAGAGGATACGTCAGGTTCAGCAAGGAGGGATGAACAATTGGGCTCCATGTTTGGTCTTGGAAAGTGATATGGGTCGGTAAGAGTGATATGGGCTCCATGTTTTTAATTTTTAACTATAAAAAAAGAAAAAAATTGTTGCATGTTTTTCCATGAATTCTATGTTTGTACAAGTTGTGAGTGATTTTGACTATTCTTGGACCATGGGTAATTTAGCATGATTTGATTGATTTCTTGTTTCTCTTGGTATAATAAGTTGGGTATGAGCACTAAATACTGCATCATCTGTGATAGTCATTGACCCTGGTGAGAATTGAGCCTTTTTATGGATAGACTACATTTTTCCATTCTCTTCTTTCTTGTGTGTGACTCACTCTTGTTTGTTAGTTACTCTAGAACTTGACTTGATTCTTGTTGAAATACTTGTTCACATACATGTTTGAAATGATCTAGGCAATTCTGTTTTTCTTAGCTACTAGCCAAATAAGCCTACCCTGATTTTATCCCTTTGTGTAAGCCTCTCTGAGCCTTTTTATCCCATTCTTTGTTTTATAGATCATTACAAGCCTAAAAGAGAAAAACAATGATATTACCCAATCTTAGAGGGTGAAGGAGCTTTGATTTGAAAATTGTCATATAATCCATAAGTGTGGGGGTGTCCAAATTGTGTAATTGTGGTTCTCACTTGGGTTAATTCTTGGGTTCTCAATGGAAAGTTTGGCAAGTACATTTTTATAGAAAAATACTCTTCAAAAAGGAAAATAATAGAAAAAGAAAAAAAAGTCATCTTTTTATCAAGGAGAATGAATGTTGTGTGAAGAGAGTTATGGAGAGAACTATTAAAATTGTGAAGTTAGTCATATATTGTTGAAGTTGGACCCTCTCATGCTCACTTTACAGTTGATTTTCATTGCTTCTTTATCCTCTTTGATTCTTTTTAGCTTAGTTCCCCCTTAGGATTATCCCACCTTGCCCTTGGCCCCATTACAACCCTTATAAAGACCTTTTGATCCTATGTGCATGTGTTCTTAAGTGTGGATGTTAGAAGCTTGTCAAGCATATGGTAGTGCTAACTTTCATTGATGTGCTTATTATATATATAAGAGTAAACACAAGCCTAGACACTTGAGTGATTAAGAGCATTACTTATATAAATCCTGTGAGGACTCATCACTAATGATTCACTCGTTGGTGCTCTATCCTCTTGTTTACCTTGATTGTAATTAAGTGCTATATCTGAATGTCATTCTCCTTGAATCCTAGGAAAAACATCTCTCTTATGACTTTGCATTCTTTGGGTTCATTGGAAATTCACGTATTGCTTTTATGTCTTGTTTTGTGTGTTTTGCCCGGAGTGCAAAATCTTAAGTGTGGGGGAATTTGATCAGTGCATTTTAATGCACTCTTTATAGCTTTGCATTTGGTGTTTTTATTTGTGTTCTGTAAATAATATTCAATTCTTAGCACGTTTCTAGACTTTGGGTCTTACTGGAGCAGTATAGCAATTTATTTCTTAATTCTTATTTTTATTGCATATTGACCCTTGTCTACTCTGCAGGCCATAACTTTGGCTATGTTCATCCGAATGAGGCGTGCAAGAATGCGTTGAAAATCTAAGGAACAGAGCTACAATTTTTATGTTGAGCTCAAAACCAAATTCGGAAGTATTGAAGGTAAAAACTGCAAAATACCGAAGCAGTATAGTGTAAACCAGGTTTTGGGCCAAATATTGGTTTGTTATCGGGCTTTTTTACCTAGTAACCCGTTTAGGAACTTAGGGTTTTCATTTTCCCCCTATAGATCTGGCTGATTAGCAGCCGTTTTGGATCTTAGGCTTATCATACAATTTGACAACTTTGTACCCTAACCTCCATAGAAGCCTAAGCCCCTAGATCGATTCATCGGTGAAAGGTTGTTGTTGTTTACGGATTTTGAGGTTCGGTGCTTAAATGTTTAATATTATTTTGTCTTAGTTTCTGAATTCATCTCTATCAATATCGTTTTCACTCTTAATTGTTGCAATTTCTGATTTTCTAGTTACGATTGATTTACTCGTATTCGGTTTTTGCAAAACGCGATTCGTTTGTGTACGCGCTTGCTTGTATGCAATTTGTTTCGTAACTTTTGATTATTTGAATTATTTGATTGCTTAAATTATTTGATTCAAATAGAGATAGATAGAGAGGATTGGTATGGATTCTGTTATGATGTTGGTTATGCTTTAAGCGGCGCTTGTCCACTTTCGTGACCGATTGAACAAGTTGTTTTGACGCTTGCTTTAAAACAGTGAATTCTTATAAACTAATTGACGCTTGTTTTAGTTAGTTTATGTCAATCAAGATTCAGAAATCCTTAGAGACGTTATCCTTTTGAACCTATGATAAATCCAATAAGCACACCCCAAAACTGGTGAATTGATTGTTCTCGTGAATTGATTTACTTCATAAACTGAATTTGTTTTCCACAAAACCCCCCTTTTTATTTTTAACTTTGTTCTTGATTTTGGTGATTTCAGAATTAGAGGTCCTCGTGAGACGACCAAGGTCTCTTACCTTGATACTATATTTTAAATCGTTTTTAATTATTTTGACCCGCGTATGACCGCTGAACCCTAAACCCTAAAAGACACCACAAATCTTCGAAGGCACAAATGTAAATTTATTTACTCTTCTCACACTTTTTTATACTCTCTTTATTCCTTTTTTCTTTTTCTTCTTACACTCTCTTTCCTCCTTTTCACTTTTCTCTTACACCCTCTTTCTTACTTTTTTTCTCTTTCTTCTTACACTCTCTTTCATCCTTTTCACTTTTCTCTAACACTCTCTTTCTTCATTTTTGTTTCTTTTTACTTTACTTTTATTTTAACCATAAACAATTCTTCTATTTTTCTTATCACTCCAATTTAGTTTTTCTTACCTAACTTTCTAAATTTGCACAAACGCTACTGTACTAAAATTATCTTCTCTCTTCGAAATCTGTTTACACTCTTGTTGATAATCTACTATTTATATTTTACTATCTACTGTAATATACTAATAAACTAAAATAATCAATTGAAGCTACGAGATAACTGCACTGATATATAAAAACCAAGGAATAACTGTAGTGATATATAAATAAACACGGGATGAATATTTGCCATAGATAATTATAAATTTTATTGACGAAAGATAATTATAATTTTTGAAGACTACCATAAACCTACTATCTAAAAAAACAAGAAGGCTTAATGACTATTTAAACTTATTAATATTTAAAACACACGTGGCAAATATCCATCACTAATACCTAAAAAAGGACAAATAATAGTCACTGATATATAAAAAAACACGGGATAATTGCACTGATATATAAAAAAACACAACATTAATATTTGTCATTGATAATTAATTTTTTTGAAGATTACAGTAATCAATTGAATCTATGAGATAACTGCACTGATACATAAAAAACACAGGATACTGCATTGATATATAAAAAATAAGGGGATAACTGCAATGATATATATAAAAAACATAGGATAAATGCACAATTGTTTTTAAATTATACTTTTATAGTTTTAGATTTTAATATTTATCTATTTTTTATTTGAAACTCATTTTTTATCTACTTTAAATTTGTCTTTATTTTTACAGAGTAATGCTCAGAATATTTAAATACTGTCTAAGTTCATTCATAAAAAGAACATGACAGCACTCGTTCGTATGCACTGGTAACCTACTAGTTTAGTGTATTTGATCCATGTGTTAGCTAAATCAATTTTAGTAATGCGGAATTGTGAATTAATGATTGATTATTTGATTGGGATTTGAGTGTTAAGTGGGGAGATATGTTTGATTTAGAGGAATTAGGAGTGGGGGTGAAAATGAAACAAAGAAGAATTTTGGGTATATTAGTGAAATAAGGGGTAGTTTGAGAACCTATTCGCGTTCCCTCAAGTTCAATACGCACAAGCTTGTATTTGAGAAGATGAAGATCGTTCCTCCATTTACTGAATTCGAACATGACGTGCTGAGGTATATTGGGGTCGCTCCATCCCAACTGCACCCAAACGCTTGGGCTTTCTTAAAAACTTTCGAAGTTTTATTGGGCCGGCTTAGCAGGCCGCTATCGATCCAAGTTTTCTTCACAATTTTTGAACTGAGCTGGCTCGAGGAGTATGGGACCAATATGACTAGGAAGGAGCAGGTGTCCTTCAAGAGTCAAAAAACTCAGCACAGATTCTTCAAGGCCTACTCTGATTCATTGCCCGCTGGCTGGAAGAACCAGTATTTCTGGGTCGTTCCTACTAAGAAGGCAGCCACGTCAATCACCGAAATTTTGCCGACTGGCGAGGCGGGCGACCCTTACTTTCCCGTTATGTGGAATGAGGCGCACTTCTATCAAAAAGCAAATGATTACATTTACTCCCCTGAAGATTTGGGCGAGGCCGACCTAGAGACGCTCTTGATTATTGAGAAACTGTCAAGCTTACTCCCCCACGATCCAAGAGGATATATCCCCTACCGACCTTTGTTGATTTACAGGGGGAGAATCTGCTGGCCGAGCTTGGTCCTGATTTATTTTTCTTGTTTTTTTATCGTTTTAAGCGCTTTTGGTCCGCCTGCGAGCAGTTGGCGTTTGGGTGCCCACCTGCGAGCGGTGCACCCGTTTTGTACTTGATTTTAACTCGAATATTTTAAGTTGAATGCTTTTGCTTCTATCTTTGGTTATTCGTTGTATCAATTTTTAGCTCTCCCCCCTTTGAATTCTGAACTAACTCGATGACTTTGACTGAATTATATTTGTTGTGCTAGCTCGATATGTCAGCCCGTTAGCGGCCAATTGCTCTTAAGTTTCTTTGGACGTGCATTTCAATTAATTTTGCCACGAGTGCTTACTGAAATCGTTTCAGACATAGCTCGGTTGTGACCTCGATGGGCCGCTAGCTTAGCGGCCTCGTAAGACGCATTTGCACTTGTTAGCAATTGGCTTACTAGATTCGATCTAGACATAGCCCTTATTGCGATTGATGTGGCTGGTCGACGTTGGCCACGGTCGTTGTAGGCCATTCGATGGCCCAACGGTCGCTCTTCTGCTACTCACTTGGTGAGGGACCGAGCGTACATTCGTGCATGGAAAATAAATTACAAATACAATTTTAAAGGTCGGGCCTCAATAAAAAACCTCAGTGGGGAAAAAGAGCCCCCTCTTGTCTTTAATTGATCGATCAATAATTCTTTACATTTTTGAAGTACTAAACGTAGTACTTTTTGAGCTTATCAGCATTCCATGTCCTAGAGTTGGTTGCCCCATCCATGGTCTCTAACTCATAAGCTCTTTTGCCCGTCTTGGTGATAATACGAAAGGATCCTTCCCAATTTGGGGCGAGTTTGCCCTTCCTAGCGTTCTTGTTTCCTACGTCTGCTCGGCGTAGGATGAGCTGCCCAATTGAGAACTCCCTTTTCTGAACGCGAGTATTATATCTAGCAGCGACCTTCTGTTTAATGAGTTGCTATTTGAGTGATGCTTTTGTGCGCAGCTCTTCCACAAGGTCCAATTATTCTCTTGTAGCTCGCTCGTTCTCGGCCAACGTTAGAGGGTTGGCTGTTCGACAGTTGAGCTCTCCCATCTCTATTGGGATCACTGCGTCTGTTCCTTACACAAGTCTGAAAGGTGACCCCCCAGTCGATGAATGGGGGTCGTTCTGTAGGCCCATAGGACCGATTGGAGTTCTTCTGCCCAATTTCCCTTGGCCTCATCTAGTCTCCTTTTTAGGTCGCGCAACACGACCCTATTGGCAGCTTCAGCTTGGCCGTTCGTCTGCGGGTGCTCGATCGAGGTGAAACACTGCTTCACTCCTAGGTCGACCAACATATCTCTAAACCAGTTTCTTTGTGTCTACATCCATGGTCGACCAGTAGTAGTCGGCCCTGAGTGCCTTCTTTGCTACCGACCGGCCACCTTGGTGGCTTCCGCAAACGCCCTCATGTATATCCCTTAATTCATGGTCTTCTTCGGCCGCTTTCAGGCACCTTAGTAAAGGGGTAGAAAATCCTCTTCTATACAATTTCCCCTCAATCACAGAGTACTTGGTCGCCCGCTGCCTCAACAGCTTTGCTTCCTTTGGGTCGCTCATTTCTTCCCCCGTCAGGATATATTGCAAAATTAGGGCGATCCAATCTTTCTCTAGGTCGATGGAGTAGACGGTCAATGGTTGGCTGAGCTTCATTGAAACACTTAGCCGAGTGAGGGTCTCCTGAATCACACTTCGATGATTTCTAGGGTTCTTCGTACTGGCCAACTTCGAAAGTATATCAGCCCGGACGTTTTCGGTCCTTGGCACATGCTTGACCTCTGCTCAGTCGAAATGTTGAAGTAGCTCTCTTAGTCTAGCCAAATAATTTTTCAGAGCGTCGTCTTTTGTGTCAAACAGTTATTCGATCTGAGAGACGACCATAAGAGAATCAGAGTGGAGTTCAACTCGGTCGACGTTGAGTTCCCTAGCAAGCAGTAGCCCGACTATACAAGCCTCGTACTCTGCTTGGTTATTGGACGTTCGAAACGCAAACGTCAATGAACTTCTACAGTGAGTCCTTCAGTGGAGGAGTCGTCCACGTGCATAGTCCAGGTTGTCGTAGGTCGACCTTTAGCGACCGGCGTCATTTCTGCAATAAAGTCGGCCAACACTTGGGCTTTTGTAGCCGACCTGGCCTCGAATTTTATCCCGAATTCACTTAGTTCCACAGCCCACTTGATCATACGTCCTGCGAGATCGGGCCTGTGTAGAATTTGCCTGATTGGTTGGTCGGTCCTAACCACGACCTGATGGGCCACAAAATACGGCCTTAATCTGCGAGCGGCCACCACCAGTGAAAGGGCCAGTTTTTCAACCTTATGGTACCTAGTTTCAGGTCCTTGTAACACTTTACTAATGAAGTATACTGGATTCTGATTTGAGTCGTTCTCTCTAAATAGGACAGCGCTCAATGCTTCATCCATGATCGCTAGGTACAAGTAGAGTGTTTCTCTTGGTAGTGGCTTGGTCATGACTAGGGGGTTTGTCAACACCCCTTTTAGCTCATCTAATGCTCGCTGGCATTCTTCAGTCCACTCGAACTCAACGTCTTTCTTCAGAAGTTTGAATACAGGGAGCGACTTGCAGGCCGACTTTGGTAAGAACCTTGTCAAGGCAACGACCATACCATTCAGCTGTTGAATTTCTTTTTTATTAGTGAGCGGCCTCATATCAGTGACCACCCTACATTTGTCCGGATTTGCCTCTATCCCTCGTTCAGTTAGATGAAATCCCAGGAACTTGCCTGCTCGCACCCCAAAGGTGCATTTCTCCGGATTTAGTCTCAGTGAGTTTTTCCTAGCCTCATCGAAGTCCTCTCTTAGGTCGTTAATGTGGTCCTCATCAGCCTTAGTTTTGATGATCATGTCATCCAAGTATACCTCTACTAGACGACCTATCTGATTCCTAAAGATTTTATTCATCATCCTCTGGTAGGTCGCCCCTGCGTTCTTTAGCCCAACGGCCATGAACTTGTAGCAAAAGTTTCCACGGTCGATCATTGTCATACCCCAATTTTGTCCGGCTTAGGTCAAAACCCTAATTTTCCCCAAAAATAAATAATCAGAGGAGAAGAGAGCATCATGCATTGCATTTAGGGTTCTAAAAGTCATTTCAAAACTTCTAAAATCATTTTTGGAGTTAGAATGCACTTTTAGACAAATTAGGGTTTTTCAAGATACAAAAGGGTATTTTGGTCATTTCACAAATAAGGGACAGTTCCTCAAGACAAGTCATCCAATATGCATTTCAAAGTATTAGAGGTCACTCCTAGGGTGAAAAATCATTTTTGAAGTGAAAATGTGTTTCAGGCAAAAACTAGGGTTTTTAGAGTGAAAGGGCATTTTGGTCATTTCACAATAAAATGGTCTTTTGTCCCAAATCCTTGAATAATCATCAATGATTTATTTGAGGATATTTGTGCTCCATTGTGAATATTTTTGTGCATAAATATTAAACCTTGTGGCCTAAAAACCTAGTTTTTGGATAGAAGGGTAAAATGGTCTTTTCCTTCGAAGTGGGGTAAATAAATCAATTTTGGGATTGGTGAGATCATAAAATTCAGAGCCCAATCATTGAATCATAGGATATGGCCCAAAATGGCATGAATTAGGAAGAATGATCTAGAAGGGAATATTCTACACTCTTTTGAATTAAGGATAAGAACAATAGTACAATTTGCAATTCCACTCACTCTCCATTCTCTTAGCTGCGCACAAACAGCCATATACACCCCATTTTCATTTATTTTTATTGCTTGCAAATTGTACTAAATCATGGCCTTCCATTTAAGTGTGAAAATCAATCCTCACCTTTCATTTGAATCAAAATGGCACTTGTGTAATAAGCTTCATGGAAAATTACAATTTTGTAAATGAGCTTATCCTTCACCACCCTCCTTATGCTGCACACCCAGCCCTCTCTCTCCTCATTTTATTGCCCTTAATCCATGTGATAATGCATCTTGACCATTGATTCAATTTCTTTCTCAAATCCTCTTGATTTACAAGAGATACATTGTCATAAATACCCTTAATGTGACACCCCATATAAAAACCCAAAAATAAGAGATCATACACACACTCTCTCATTTCTAACCTAGCACTTATACTCAGCCTCCATGCTCTCTCCTCTCCTCCTCTCTAAATTCGAACCACCATCATCAACTCTCCTTCCATCTTTCCTTCATTCTTTCACCATCAAAACTCCATAATTCTTTCATCATTCAAAAGATCTCCTCATAAGCTTCAATAATCATCCAAGTTTGATCAAAGAGAGGCTATTTGCGTGGGGTTTCAAGTTTGTTGAGGTTGTGTTCTTCAAGTTCTTGCTCTCTTTTTCATTTCCTAGTTATTTTGTGAGGTAAATAAATTCTCCTTTGCATTTTCTTCACCTTTCACCATGTAGATCTCTTCATCTCTTCTCTCCTTCTCGAAAGAATCTTTGAGGACTTGTTTCAAACATTATGTACAAGGACATTGGGAGCCTTGGGTGTTTGAGACAAGTCCTTGGCCTTGAAGGAGAGATTCTTATGTTTGTTTGCATTTCTAATCATTTTTAGCATGTTTGCATCATTTTCATGAAATAAAATGCCACTTTCCTCATGTTTTTGCTTTGGCCTTGGGTTAGAAATTAGGATCCTCATGTTTTCTTGCCTATTTCATGTGTCAAAGTTGAATAAGAATGGTATATGGGACCAATAGTGCATTGGGTTTAGGTCCCTAAATTAGGGTTTCATCATCTTTTATTTTCTTTGATTTTGTGTGTTGAATAAATGATGAAATGATGATTGTTTGAGTGTGATATACATGTGTAAATCTTAGGGTTTATGTGTGTGTGTCTAATGATGTGATTTGGTTGCAAGAAATTTGTTGAATTTGAGCCTTATTGTGTATATGTATGTTTCGGCCATAAAGCCATTTTTGTGACCAATTTACTTACTCAAATTTGTTGTTTGATCTTGTTTGGTAAATTAATTGTTGTGAATTGTGTTTTTTTTCACTTTTTACCTTTAGGTTTTACCATTCACTTAAGTGTTACTAAATAGTAAAAAAACATTTTCTTACCTTTTTTTTACCTTTCACTTAAAACCCTAAAAAACATTTTACCTTTACCATTTTCCTTCACTTGAATAATTCACCACCTTCACTTAAATAAGTTACCATTTCATTAATAATTTACCTTTACTTTTTACCTTTCTTAAATTACAAAAGACCCAAAACATTCTCTAGTTTACATTTATAACTTTTCAACTTTATAAAATCAACCCAAAAATACTTTTTACCACTTTTTCCTAAGACTCTAAAAACACCAAAACATTTCACCATTTCCTAAGAATAAGGTAACTAAATTTTTACCACTTTTTATGACACACTCTCACACACTTGCACTTAAATAAAACCTCATTCACTCTCTTGCATTCTCATTTGCTTGTATCTCTTGCATACTCTCTTGTTTTAATCTTCATGCCTTTTCATATATTCATATCTCTTGCATATTCATTTGCACTCTCACTTGTTAGTACCTCATGCATCCTTACTTGTTTATACATGCAATAATGATGTGCCTTGCATATCGTAATTGTATGTTCATGCACCCACATGTTAGCTCAATCATGTATTCAATTGGTTCATTACAATTTGTGGATATTCTTTATGATTGCTATGCTTGTGTTCTTATTGTTGCCTTGGTTTGGACTTGAAAAGATTTGAAATGTTCTATTTCTTTTTCAAACTTGGAATCACATGTTTTTCTAATAAAAACCCTAAGGCATTTTTTTTTCTAAACAAATCATTAGCCATCACTCGAAGCCATCGCTTGTTTGATCGTTAATGAGGAGTTATTAGTGATAGTCACTCGAAGCCTTTGCTTGTTTGACTATTATGAAAGCTCCCACACATTAATTAAACAACAAAAACCCAATTCAAATTTCCTAAAAAATAATATGAGCCATTAGTGGTAATTATCGCTAAAACTCATCCTTTGCCAAAACAATTTCAAAAAAGATAATAAAAACGTTGCAACTTGTAATCACTTGAAGCAATTGCTCGACTGATTATCGGTTCCAACACTTTTCTTTCAAGTTAGTAATGAACGCCACTCGAAGCCATTGCTTGTTTGGTATTCATGAACGCTTGAGTCATATTTCCAAAACCCAAAAGATAAGATTAGGACAAAACACAGATTTTCTCAAATTTAAGAACCAAGAACTACGTAGCTTTGATCCCTCATCTCATTGAGGGTACGTAGGAGCGGGTCACGTCCCGTCAAGCACTCTTTTAAAAAATCTTAGTTTAGTTTCGCTTTTCAAAGATCCCAAAAAGATTTCTTTCTCCCTTGTTTTCTAAAAACTCTTTCAAATAAAAAGGAAAAGAAAAGAAGTAGAACAAAAATCATTTCAAATCAAACATTTCAAAACCACACATCAAATTAATGGTTCCCTTTCGGTAGAAAGGAGGTGTGGGGTGCTAACACCTTCCCCACACCTAACCGACCCCCGAACCTACATCTCTGAGTTTTCGAAAGACCAATTGCTTTCCAAAAGGTTTTCCTAATATTTTCCTTAATAAATATTAGTGGCGGCTTCATTGATCGATTTCTTTTAGAAAAGTTGTAAACGAGGAAGGTTCTCCCTCGGGGACTTTTTCGGGCGCAACAGCTGGCGACTCCACTGGGGACAAAATTTATTTTTTTTTTAAAAAAATAAGTGGGTCAAACCTAATTAATCCGATGTGTGGTTCAAAGTGTTTGATTTGAATTATTTTTCGTTTTTACTTCTTCATTTCCTTACCTTTTTCCTTTTTCTTTCTTCATATGCTTGTAATTATGCATGCTTTCCCCCATCTATTATAATCCCTTCTTCTCTGCTCCCTTTCTTGAGGTAAGCTATATATGGTTGTTGATGACACCTTAGGTTAGTTTATTTGTTTTGTGATACCAAACCTTAGGGTAGACGACATGTTACTGTTTGCTTCATGCAGGTGAGTGCGGTTTTTTCCTTGCGGTGGGGAGAGGCGATTTTAGAAAGTATGTCCTCAATCACACACTTTCACACCTTACATTTTGTATGTTATGAGTGGGCTCCTATACCCGGATCCAACAAATACCTAGGAGAGTGGAGACGATTAGTGATTGTCATTCGAAGACCTTTGTGCATCGACACTCATGAAAGTCTCAACCAGAGTACGCTTTCTCATGACGCTTCACACTTGGTAGTTCTCTACATTTGTGGGTGTCGGCATGAGGATTCTATAGCTCTGGTAGCCATTGTGAGGGTGTGAATTAGAACTACATGGAAGGAACCTTTGAAGTTGCCCTAGAACTTAGGATTCCCACCTTTGTAGGACACGAGGACATACAAATTGTGTGTTGCATTGTAGTTTAGACATGTCTTTCCTAAAAAAGGAGATTTTCAAAAAAAAAAAAAAAAAAAAAATAAGAAAAAAGAAAGGGTTGCCATTGTAGCTTTTTCTTTTGCCGTTCCGTACAAAGCGACATATGACCCACTTTATATTCAAAAAAAAAAAGGGAAGAAAGAGTTACTACTGTAGCTTTCCTCCTACCGGTCTATATGAAGCAGTGTACGGTCCGTACTTTCAAAAAAGGGAAACCTGAGTTACTGCAAATAAAGTTTTTTTCCTAACCTCGCATTTGCATAAAGCATCATCGTCATTTGCATACATCCCCGCATTGCATAAAACTTAAGTTTCTGCAACTCATGCATTCATAGTGCATCTCATTTGCATTTGCTTGTCGAGGACCACCGAATAATGCACCATCTTGTCATAGGTGCATCAGAATGGAATCGAATAGCAAGGCTTCACTTACTTCTCGCTTCCCAGTTATGAAGTATGTCGATTTGCTATTTTGATTCCTCGTTTGCTTCACTTCCTAAATCAAAGAAAAAGTCTTTGCGCTTATGACAAGATGAGGCATCCCGTGGCTCCCGGCATCAAGCAAACATTGTACATACATTCATACATTCATTCATGCATTTTTCTTTTTTTCGCTCTTATGTAATAAACGTCTAAATAAACAGAAAAGGCAAGCTGGTGCGACAACATCGGTATTGGACGCGCTCACAGGCCAGAGGAATGGAAATCTTAGCAGATATCGATCCGCCTCAGCTAGCAGCGGAGAATCAGAACCCTCCGGTTTCAGACTCAGCGAATGGAAGTGGGGCAAGCCCGACCCTCATGGTACAGAATCAGAACCGGTCAGCTCCTGGTAGCTCTAGTCAGGGTGATCCTGAAATGAGGAACGAAATGAATGCTTTAAAAGCGCAAATGAGCGAGGTGATGAGGCTTTTGTTGTCCTTGAAGGATGGGAATGACTTTCAGACTGCCCAGTGGCCCACTTATGGCCTTCCTTTGGGATACACTCCCCCAAGTCAAGAAGCAAATCAGGAGGCTGGTCTTGTGTCGACAGTCGAGAATGTGCAGCCAACATCTGTTGGACCAGAAGGAGTAACTGCTGAACCCCGGGTCCAGATTCCCCATCCAATTGTTATACCTTAGCCCACTCCTCAGAATCTCACTACACCGCCGGTTGCTTTTTCCATGAGACTCGGGGCTTCGTGTCGTGCAACTCTACTTATCCCCGGTGTTCAATACTCAAGGTCGCCACCGCAATATGTTGTAAGCAATTCTCCTCGGGTTATTCTCACTGAGCACCAGCAGAGACCAAGGAACAGATTCCAAATGTTAGAAGAAAGGCTAAGGATGGTTGAAGGTCTTGGCTTCTTGAGCTAAAGAGGCCAGAGATTTGTGCCTTATCCCCGATGTGGTGTTGCCCCCAAAGTTCAAGGTCCACGACTTTCACAAATATAGAGGTGCTACTTGCCCAAAGAGTCATCGACGATGTACTCGCAGAAAATGTCTACATACTCCCGTGATAACAAAATCTGTTAATCCATTGCTTCCAAGACATGACCTAGCGGGGCATCTCTTAATTGGTACATGAAGTTAGAGCCATCCCAAATCCATTCTTTGGAAGGATTTGGCGGATGCTTTTCTCAACAAGATATCAATACAATGCGGATATGGCGCGGATCGGACACAGCTGCAGAACATGAGTAAGAAAGACAGTGAATCATTCAAGGAGTATGCCCAGAGATGGAGGGCTTTGGCTGCGCAAGTTACATGTAACACCCCCTTCTACATAGTCTATTATTTAATCAATTTGAAAATCGAGTCTCACGAAAATTTTTAGTGCGACCACTGAGGATGCCACATTTAAACAACCACATTAAAACTCCAAAATAATAATTAAAATAACTCCAAATAAGAGATACATAGCACCATAATCTGTACGAGGACAAACACCATAGCAGCGGAAATAACAAACTGAAGTACGGAAAATACAATTATCCAAATAAAAGTCATTTCATAAAATAAACGACAAAGTCTAAATATCCCCGGTGCATGACGTATCGAAGTGACTCGACCATACTAGAAGAAGGTGCTCACGTCACCTTGATCCATCGTCGCTGCGATTCTTGAGCATAAGAAGCAACATAATGCAAGAGGTGAGTCTGCGTTTCATAGATAATAGCAAATAAAACAAGTAACGCAATAAGACAAGCATTAGCACACCAAGACAGTACAATCCAGTCAATCTTACCAATAGTTTATAAACACCCAAACAACCACCAGAAAATGCATGCAAGTGTATGATATGCAGCCCAACGCCAAGGGCATATGCATGTGGATCCATCACCAAAAAGGCCCAGAGGGCATTCACCAATCACCAAAAAGGCCCAGAGGGCATTCACCAATCACCAAGAGAGGTCATCGACCTCAATCACCCATTTATATTTTAAAGATTAATACACATCACCATTACAATGACCCCACAAGGACTAAATACAACACCGGAGGACTACATACAACACCGGAAGGATTAAAAGAACACCTAGGATTATTTGCACACCAAAAGACTAATTGCACATCAAGGGACTAATTGCACACCTAGGAATTAAAACACCCCTAAGGACCAATTTAACACCTAGGGACCAGTTTAACACCTAGGGACCAATTTAACACCTAAGGACCATTTTGACACCTAGGGACCAATTTAACACCAAGGGACCATTTTGACACCTAGGGACCAAAACGCACCATCTCACAAGAACTTAGCGCATCCACCGGCGCATTTGGGGCAGCCAGAATGGCGCCACAAGCAAAGACACCACGCACCACAAGCCAACACCAAGCGCACTTGGGGCAGCCAAATGGCGCCCCTGCGCAACACACCTGCACACACCAGCCAACACCAGTCGCACTTGGGGCAGCCAAATGGCGCCCCTGCGCAACACCTCCACCCAAAATTCTTTCCCAGCCCCACTTGCACACACCGGCGCCAGTTTCCTGCAAACTTGGCGCCCCTAACACTGTTCACACCCAACCCGATCCCAAAGCGCCCTAAACGCCATGAATTTACTTTTCGTTCAAGCAACCAATCCACACCTATCACCCACCATCAATTCCCCTATTTTACTATATTAAATTGACTACAAATCACCTTGATGTAATTAACAATTACCAATACTTTCAACACCCAATCAAGAACACACCACAAGTAACAACAACACCACCAAAAATTCATTCAAGCATCTCACCCAACATCTAGCCATCATCCTAGTTTCTTCCTATTATTTTTCATTCAAAGCCATACTATTAACATGTCAACACCACTCATAATAGATTTGTCAATTCAATATTCACATAAAGTTCAACTCAAACATATATTCATTCCATTTATCACCAAATCATCAAACATAACATAGATTAATTCAAATAAACTCTCCTAACACTTAATCCTATGGTTTCAAGTTCTATAAGCTATTAGCCATGGAAGAGAGCCCCCTTACCTTTGCTAATTGAAGAA
This sequence comes from Oxytropis ochrocephala, assembly GCA_020916435.1. Lineage (NCBI taxonomy): Eukaryota > Viridiplantae > Streptophyta > Magnoliopsida > Fabales > Fabaceae > Oxytropis > Oxytropis ochrocephala. The sequence goes on from CM037092.1 coordinate 73,357,923, forward strand.
AATACTCAAGCTCCTAGCAATTTCTCCAAGGCACCAACAATCCAAGCTTCCTCTTTCTCCTTAAGTTTCAATTCGACGAGCCGAATTTAACATTCGAACACGTACAATTATGCAATAACAATGATAGTCGGAAAGTCATAGACTAAAATATTAAAAATACTCAAGTGCTCGCTTAACAAATTAGAGACAATTTGAATTGATACATATTCGAATCGTGTTGGATGGGGACGAGGATCAGGAACATGATCAGAGAACTCAATGTGCATATAGTAATGACAACTGTCCGAATTTACGATCTCTGGTGTTTGCATTGCAACTCCAAGTCTAATAGAGCGATAGATGACTTTTCTTTCAACACCGTTTTGAACGAGATCGGTGGCTAAAGTTCGTTGGGGCGCGGTGAAAGTTCGAATGGCGATATGGCCAAGCACACCGTGAAGACTGTTGTCTGCACTATGGCGTGGTGGATCTGTTAGGGGTTTGAAGCTACAACCATGGTGATTTTCTGTTGGACCCATGGAGAGTTGATTCAAGATGATGGTCGAAGAAATCGAGCAAGGGTAGCGAGGAGAGGTTCGCCGTGGTCACTTTGGTGTGACGGGTTGAATCACGGTGGTGGTGTCTCAAGCTCTCGTGGTCATCCATGGAGTTTCGCGTGAGAGGAGGGAGATTAAGGTGTCCGATCGAGGCTTCAATCGGTTGAAACGATACCAAAACGGACTCAACGTGATTTCGAGTGGGTGGGTGGATTTTCGGTGTTGGCCGTGGACTACGGAAGGGACGCGAAGGAGGAGAGAAAAGCTGCATAGGGTTTTTGCTGATCTGCCCGTGTTGCAGCGTTTTCACGTTGAGGAAGAAGAAGAAGCCAGCGGGTCGGGTCAGTCCGTGTGGGCCTCGCATGGACTGGGCTGCAAGCTGGTTTGTGTTTAGTGGTTGGGGTGCGCCTAACAAGGGAATGGGGGTGTATGCGAGTAATGGGCACAAATTCACCTCTAAGTCATTTTAAAAACCCCCAATTTCACTACAACTCTTATTTTAATATCTAAATAGCTTAAAATAATTTCTATAAGGAAATGATATCTCAAACACTAGTATTTTATAAAAATAAAATAAATGTATATTAATAATTGTATATCACCAATAGTATATAAAAATACATTTTAAAGTTTTCAACTAATTTTTATACCCCAACACACAACAAATTAAAATAATTTAATCATAATACTCCAAAATAGTTCATAAGGCAAGCACATATTAAAAAGTTACAACCCACGAAAATCGGGGTGTTACAATCCACCCCCCCTTAAAAGAAATTTCGTCCTCGAAATTTGTTAGCTAGCTCAAGGACAAAATAAAAGAAGGAATACTCGGAAGTTCAAACATACAGAAGAAAAATATAAACCTTGTCAAAGTGACAAGAGAGATGAGTCAATGATATCAAAGGTAAGAAATGGAAGACATCAACGAAAGAAAAGTTAGTAACTCGCACAGTGAAAGCTTATGACAAGAAATAGTGGACATTCAATGTACAAAATATCTTCAATATATTCCGGATTGTAAACGATGTGTCGGCCTAACACAACCTTACAAACAAGACTCTATCGAAGTTATTCTTCCACGTGAATATCCACAATTACACAACTCAAGAAAATAGAAATCATGTGGTGAAAATAACAGAAAACACTAATTGCAAGATTTAAATAAGAAAAATAATATGTTCAAACACCATAACACGACATTGACGTTAGTGAAGGAATCGTACTTTAAAATCATTAGCAAAACAACTTCACAAAACACTTTGTCTGTAGCATCATCCTACAAAAATAAGAGCATGCTATAGCAATGGATTTTTCGGAAGAATAGATATTAGTTCAACCAAGTCAACCTATACACTTATGTGAACATCTAATACTAAAAGCTAATTTAAAATACAAGCATTCTCGGCACACATTCTTATTCTAAGATTTCAAAACCACGTAATACATAAGTCGTTCATTAGTACAGGTTATATATTATAGTTAGAGAGGTTCACAATAGGGTGCACGGAGAGCAATTAAGCAAATAGAACAAGATAAACTAAATTAACACAACAATAATAACATAAGAATATAGTCTACAATTACACAAATCATTAAACAAGAATACAATTATAGGATAAGAGGGAGCGGTAATTGCAGCATCTAAAAATGATTATTAGTTAGGGTGGTCAAAATAATGCAGCACCTTTGTAATGAATTTAAATTATAATAACTAGCAAGGCCAACCCACAAGGCACTCAGCTCAAAATATCAGTACACAATTAAAACACGTATATGAAGACAACAATAAAACTTATACAAGACTTAGTATCTATCAATCAAAATAAACTCAATACATATTTACGCATCCAACATTAAAACTAGTTAAATTGAAGTTAATACGCTGAGTATATATTTATTTTTAAATCACAAGACCACGTAACATCATGCTTTAGAAATTATTAGAATCACAATTAAATCATAAAAACTTGGAGATTCTACACATTTAGAATTCATAGTCAGCGATTGAATGACATGAAAGTCAAGAAACAGTTCTCAAAGATTCGAGAAACAATTTGACAATTAAAATAAAACAAGTGAACGTGGTAATAACCTGAAATGTCCGTGAACAACTAAGATCATTATGTCCAAATGAAATTACACAAGTAGTAAAACAATAGTTCTTGTAGCATTTAAAAAATGAAACTAATCAAAACATTGCAACAAGTGATAGCAACTTATAGTGATAAGACAACTCAAAATAATCAACAGAGCGTCTACATCTAAAGCATCAATTCGCAAGAAAAATACCCTTACACAAACACTTTATACTTAATTAAAATAAATTAAACACTTTAAACCTATTTTAATAGAATCTCACAGACAGTCTCAATACAATTTTTATTCTTTAGTCATAAAACCACATATCATAAATAATGTATGTATAGGTGACAACTAAAATTCAAATCATAGAAGTTCAGCTTATATAAATTCAGTGTTTCAAAAACACGAAAGCAACAAACAAATGACTACGATACAAACTTCACACCAAGAAAACATAACGAACACGACACATGGCCTAAGTAAGAGATCAGGCTCTATGAAAAATGTCTCTAAGGGAAAAGAGTCATTCGGGGTCTAGGTTAGATTCTAACATTATACCAGCTCTGACTGCGATACTCTTTTCTAAGAATATCTACCACTCACCCTATGATCTTGAGAACTTCACCAACTAAGTTGGCCACCCTCCTAATCACCAAGTATCAACAAGTAATGCGTGCAACTCTACTCAGAGTTCACACATCGGAAGACACAATAGACAATACAAATGGTCCGGTTAGGGCCGAACTGCTCTGATACCACTAATGTAACACCCCCTTCTACATAGTCTATTATTTAATCAATTTGAAAATCAGAGTCTACGAAAATTTTTAGTGCGACCACTTGAGGATGCCACATTTAAACAACCACATTAAAACTCCAAAAATAATAATTAAAATAACTCCAAATAAGAGATACATAGCACCATAATCTGTACGAGGACAAACACCATAGCAGCGGAAATAACAAACTGAAGTACGGAAAATACAATTATCCAAATAAAAGTCATTTCATAAAATAAACGACAAAGTCTAAATATCCCCCCCGGTGCTACGTATCAGAGCTGACTCGACCATACTAGAAGAAGGTGCTCACGTCACCTTGATCCATCACACTGCGATTGTCGACGCATAAGCAACATAATGCAGTAGGGTGAGTCTCGTTTCATAGATAATAGCAAATAAAACAAGTAACGCAATAAGACAAGCATTAGCACACCAAGACAGTACAATCCAGTCAATCTTACCAATAGTTTATAAACACCCAAACAACCACCAGAAAATGCATGCAAGTGTATGATATGCAGCCCAACGCCAAGGGCATATGCATGTGGATCCATCACCAAAAAGGCCCAGAGGGCATTCACCAATCACCAAAAAGGCCCAGAGGGCATTCACCAATCACCAAAAAGGCCCAGAGGGCATTCACCAAATATTTTATGAGGCTGAGGCCTATTCACCAAAAATGCATATGATTATGCGACTCCATGACTATGCACCACCACACCAAAACAACACCAAAAATCAGGCATAGAATGCTCACCATTAATTTATTTACTCACCAATCACCAAGAGAGGTCATAGACCCTCAATCACCCATTATATGTTCAGCATTAATACACATCACCATTACAACAGCCCACAAGGACTAAATACAACACCAGAGGGACTACATACAACACCAGAAGGATTAAAAGAACACCTAGGATTATTTGCACACCAAAAGACTAATTGCACATCAAAGGACTAATTGCACACCTAGGAATTAAAACACCCCTAAGGACCAATTTAACACCTAGGGACCAGTTTAACACCTAGGGACCAATTTAACACCTAAGGACCATTTTGACACCTAGGGACCAATTTAAAACCTAGGGACCATTTTGACACCTAGGGACCAAAACGCACTATGTCTTTGCGCAACTTAGCGCATCCACGGCGCATTTGGGGCGGCCGAATGGCGCCCCTTCGCAAAGACACACCACGCACCACAAGCCAACACCAAAGCGCACTTGGGCGGCCAAATGGCGCCCTGCGCAACACACACGCACACACGGCCCAACACGGGCGCACTGGGCGACCAAATGGCGCCCCTGCGCAACACCTCCACCCAAAATTCTTTCCCAGCCCCACTTGCACACACCGGCGCCAGTTTCCTGCAAACTTGGCGCCCCTAACACTGTTCACACCCAACCCGATCCCAAAACTGTCCTAAACGCCATGAATTTACTTTTCGTTCAAGCAACCAATCCACACCTATCACCCACCATCAATTCCCCTATTTTACTATATTAAATTGACTACAAATCACCTTGATGTAATTAACAATTACCAATACTTTCAACACCCAATCAAGAACACACCACAAGTAACAACAACACCACCAAAAATTCATTCAAGCATCTCACCCAACATCTAGCCATCATCCTAGTTTCTTCCTATTATTTTTCATTCAAAGCCATACTATTAACATGTCAACACCACTCATAATAGATTTGTCAATTCAATATTCACATAAAGTTCAACTCAAACATATATTCATTCCATTTATCACCAAATCATCAAACATAACATAGATTAATTCAAATAAACTCTCCTAACACTTAATCCTATGGTTTCAAGTTCTATAAGCTATTAGCCATGGAAGAGAGCCCCCTTACCTTTGCTAATTGAAGAAAATACTCAAGCTCCTAGCAATTTCTCCAAGGCACCAACAATCCAAGCTTCCTCTTTCTCCTTAAGTTTCAATTCCGACGAGCCAGTATTTAACTCGAACACGTACAATTATGCAATAACAATGATAGTCGGAAAGTCATAGACTAAAATATTAAAAATACTCAAGTGCTCGCTTAACAAATTAGAGACAATTTGAATTGATACCTATTCGAATCGTGTTGGATGGGGACGAGGATCAGGAACATGATCAGAGAACTCAATGTGCATATAGTAATGACAACTGTCCGAATTTACGATCTCTGGTGTTTGCATTGCAACTCCAAGTCTAATAGAGCGATAGATGACTTTTCTTTCAACACCGTTTTGAACGAGATCGGTGGCTAAAGTTCGTTGGGGCGCGGTGAAAGTTCGAATGGCGATATGGCCAAGCACACCGTGAAGACTGTTGTCTGCACTATGGCGTGGTGGATCTGTTAGGGGTTTGAAGCTACAACCATAATGATTTTCTGTTGGACCCATGGAGAGTTGATTCAAGATGATGGTCGAAGAAATCTGAGCAAGGGTAGCAGGGAGAGGTTCTGTCGTGGTCACTGGTGACGGGTTGAATCACGGTGGTGGTGTCTCGAAGCTCTCGTGGTCATCCATGGAGTTTCGCGTGAGAGGGAGGGAGATTAAGGTGTCCGATCGAGGCTTCAATCGGTTGAAACGATACCAAAAACGGACTCAACGTGTGATTTCGAGTGGGTGGGTGGATTTTCGGTGTTGGTCGTGGACTACGGAAGGGACGCGAAGGAGGAGAGAAAAGCTGCATAGGGTTTTTGCTGATCTGCCCGTGTTGCAGCGTTTTCACGTTTAGGAAGAAGAAGAAGCCAGCGGGTCGGGTCAGTCCGTGTGGGCCTCGCATGGGACTGGGCTGCAAGTGGTTTGTGTTTAGTGGTTGGGGTGCGCCTAAACAAGGGAATGGGGGTGTATGCGAGTAATGGGCACAAATTCACCTCTAAGTCATTTTAAAAACCCCCAATTTCACTACAACTCTTATTTTAATATCTAAATAGCTTAAAATAATTTCTATAAGGAAATGATATCTCAAACACTAGTATTTTATAAAAATAAAATAAATGTATATTAATAATTGTATATCACCAATAGTATATAAAAATACATTTTAAAGTTTTCAACTAATTTTTATACCCCAACACACAACAAATAAAATAATTTAATCATAATACTCCAAAATAGTTCATAAGGCAAGCACATATTAAAAAGTTACAACCCACGAAAATCGGGGTGTTACATTACACCCCCTCTGCTAGACAAAGAATTGGTTTCTATGTTCATGGAAACCTTGTCGTCGTTGTATTATGACCGCCTGATCATTAGTGTCTCGTCCAACTTTTCAGATTTGGTGATTGTGGGAGAGAGGTTGGAGAACAGATTGAGAAGTGGAAAGTTTGATTACTTGGTCAGATATGATGCTCCTGAAAGTGCTCGAATCCGAATGAAAGACATACAGCCCACAGGATGGGTTGGTGAAGATGAGCAATACAACCAAGTTGCTGTTGTTAGAGAGGGTTCTAAGTCGAAGAGGGTGAGGCGAGTCCGGTTTCGTCGTCATCCGCTTTGGAAAAGAGGTGAAGAATTGGGAAAGCTGCTTGAGTTCCGTGGATTGTTAACTCAAAGTAATTAGTTGTAATGCAACCACGTGGCTCTGCCGAGGCCATAGGACAAGTTGTTAGGCACGCATGTTTTTATTTTCGTAATCATCATCATCAATAAAAACGTTTGTTTTGAATTTCCATCAATAAAAATCATTTCTCCATATTTCATGTGTCCTCTTTCCTGTTTTATTATTGTTTGCTTGTTTGGTTCGCTTTTCATTCTGCTTTTTCGCTTCGGCAAAAGGCAGAACCATAGCAATTGTCTCTCAAAATAACAGTGCTAGCAGTCCATATTTCGACTTTGATCACCCTATCAATCAAGCTGAGGGGGATGTTGAGGAAGACTGGGAAACTCCTCCAGAACTCATGAGGTTAATGAAACAAGAAGAAAGGGTTATTCGGCCTCATGGGGAATCCACTGAAGTGATCAACTTGGGTACAGCTGAGAACAAGAAAGAGGTCAAAGTGGTTACCGCCATGAATGACGAAGATCGCATGAAGTTGGTTCATATGTTGCACGATTATGTGGATGTGTTTGCATGGTCCCATCAAGATATGCCTGGGTTGGACACTGACATTGTGGTACACAAGCTACCAGTCAAGCCTAAATGTCCGCTCAGAAAAAGAAGTGAGAAGGATGAAGCTCGAGATGTCCTCAAAATCGTGAGGCGAAGTGAAGAAGCAATTTGATGCGAGGGTTCAAGCGGTGGGCCACGCATCTGATAGGTTGCCAATATGGTCCCGGTTCCGAAAAAGGATGGTAAAAGTCAGAATGTGCGTCCACTACAGAGATCTGAATCGTGCTAGTCCCAAAGATGATTTCCTTCTTAAAAAAAAACAAAACAAAAAAAAAAAAACCAAAAAAAAAGGCGCAAAAAGAAACAAAAAAAAACAAATATATAGAAGTAAATAAATTATTGTCCTTGAGTTAATTTTTGAGAAAACGAGCAATCATGAGTTGAAATAAAGTTTGACCATTTTCCCATATTCTCGAAAAAAACTGTGCTACCCACTGTAAGCCAAAAAAATCCAAAAATCACCCTAGACAATGATCACCTCAAAAATCAAAAAAAGGTGCGTCGCTTTTTATCAGCTCACCCGAGTCAAAATCAAAAAAAAAATCAAAAAAAAAAAAAAAAAAAAAAAAAAAAAAAAAAAAAAAGAAAAAGGAGGATTTAAAAATGAAAATCCCAAAAATACAAAAGAAATGCAAGTGGTGAGCTGATATACGTTACCACAAAACACAAGAGATCCTTGTCCCAATAAACTGCAAATACTTCCCTTTGATCTCGGCATCCCGCCCTCCACCAACCCTTAGCCAGGAATAAAACTTCCAAACACCTCATCAAGCCAAATAACCATCATAAATCATCAAACGTCAGCCAATGCCGAATAAAAATCATCCTACCATTAGCTTCAAGCAATTCACTAAACCCAGTCATCCTTTCTCCACAAAAACCCACAACCTCCAAAAATCCATTCCGATCAATGATCGATTGCTTTTGTTTTCTCAGAGTTTTAGCTTTAGGGCAAATAAGTTTATTTATTTAAATATGTTTGTCCAGAAAAAAAAATCTCAAAAAAAAAAAAAAAGAAGGGGGAAGAAAAATCAAAAGGCTTGCACTCCAAGATTCATTCAAGTTACAATTATATCAAGGCAAAGTTTTAGAGATTACCAAGTGGGTTGAAGCGCCTCATACTCCAAAGTATAACCGATTCGGTGGTTGCCAAATTTGTGAAGAAAGATCTCGATTTTCCGTTATGGTCTTCCAAACAAGATCATCACTGATAATGGCAGCAACCTGAACAGCAAAATGATGAAGGACCTGTGTGCAGAGTTCAAAATTCAGCATCATAATTCTTCTCCCTACCGCCCGAAGATGAATGGGGCAGTCAAAGCAGCCGACAAGAACATCAAGAAGACTGTGCAAAAGATGGTGGTAACCTACAAGGATTGGCATGAGATCCTTTCCTTTGCTTTGCATGGCTACCGAACTTCGAGACGCACTTCAACCTCGGGCAAATCCTTCTCTCCAGGTATATGGGTGGAAGCAGTCCTCCCTATTGAGGTTGAGATACCCTCCATGCGGGTCTCGATGGAAACAAAGTCAAAAAAGCGAGAATGGGTTCAAGCACGTCCGGATCGGCTAAACCTCATTGAAGAAAAAGGATTGCGACTTTGTGTCGTGGGCAATTATATCAAGAGAGAATGAGAACGGCTTTTGACAAGAAAGTCCACCACGTGAATTCGAGCAAGGTGATCTGGTGCTTAAGAAGATCTTGCCTATCCGCATCGATCCCGTGGGAAGTGGACTCAAGCTATGATGGACCATATGTTGTCAAGAAAGCCTTCTTTGGAGGAGCACTGATACTTACCAACATGGACGGCGAAGATCTCAAGGAACCCAGTCAATTCCGATCAAGTGAAGAAGTACTATGCCTGAAAAAATAGACAAAAAAAAAGAGAAAGACAAGCCAAGTAAGAATTAGCTCGCTAGGTTGAAAACCCGAAAGGGCGACCTAGGCAAAATCAGAGCGACCTGGTGGATTGAAAACCCGCAAAGGGCGATCCAGGCAAAAATTAGGGTCAGAAAACTTGAGCATGAAAAGTAAAGAAAGGCATACAACTCCCCTGAAGACTCGGATGAGGGAGTGATCAAGGTCAAGGACACAAATGTTGGCACTGCTCCACAGAGACAGATGATCGAGATCAAACTTCTCTCTTGTTTTTCGTGTCTTTTTGTAGTTTAAAACTTTCAAATGTATTGAACAGTCGTCGTAACATTCTGTACGATCGGCTTCTACGTCAAAAAAAAAAAAACTCAAACTTTTTCATGTCTGTTTGCTGATTATTTTTTGCTTCTTCTGCTCAAAATAAACGTTTTATGATGATGGTGATCCTGAACTGTAAAACATGTGCATACATCATATAGCATTGCAAATCATTATGAAATTCTTAAAGGTCACGGAAAGAGGCAATTCCCCCAAAACCAGTTAGTCATGCAAGAGAAAGTGATTGAGCCCACGATTGCTTCGAACGACAAAGTTAAAGCTCACCTGCACCTGGCCCATGAGTCCCGCAAGTTCAATATATTCCTCAGTCTCGTGCCATGAGTGTCGCGGATCGGTGAACCAAAGAAGAAGGTAAGCCAACAGGCAAAAGAGTAAGAGAGCAAAAGGGAAAACAAACGATCGTAAAAGAAGAAAGTCGATCAAAGAGAGATAAAAAAAATAAAAAAATAAAAATAAATCAAAAAAAAAGAAAGTCGACCAAAGAAAATCAAGAATAGCATCTCATTGCATTTATCATTCCACTAAATCATCAGATCGCATACGCCGCATAACATGTATTTGCATAATAGACCTCGCATAACATGCATTACATAAAATCATGCACTCATCAGTCATGCACTATGAAGTAAAGAAAAAAGAAATTCAGGCGTTTGCATTACATTCACCATAAGGAAAAGAAAAAGAAAATAGCAATCATGGCATTTGCATTGCATGCGTTTGTTCATCTCACTTGCAGGTACAAAGATGGAAAGGTACTTCGGTATTAATGTTCGACTTCAGGTTCCAGAAGGAACTCCCTCAGTGGAGAGATCAGAAAGGAAGAAAGAGAAAAGAGGAAAAGAAAAGAGAGCGTCCAAGCGCGCAAAAGAGGAAAAGAAAAGAGAGCGTCCAAGCGCGCAAAAGAGGAAAAGAAAAGAGAGCGTCCAAGCGCGCAAAAGAGGAAAGAAAAGAGAGCGTCCAAGCGCGCAAAAGAGGAAAAGAAAAGAGAGCGCCCAAGCGCGCAAAAGAGGAAAAGAAAAGAGAGCGCCCAAGCGCGCAAAAAGAGAAAGAAAAGAGAGCGTCCAAGCGCGCAAAAGAGGAAAAGAAAAGAGAGCGTCCAAGCGCGCAAAAGAGGAAAAGAAAAGAGAGCGTCCAAGCGCGCAAAAGAGGAAAAGAGAGCGCCCAAGTGCGCAAAAGAGAGGTCTCACATCGTATACGAGCAACGCGATGGACCGCGACCCATGCGAGGCGCAAGAATAGTTTGTCAGACACCAAGATACGAGTGGACGCCGTAGATTGATCTGTATATCAGTTCCGGAGCTGATAACGATCCCCCCGGTCGCTCGAAAGACCAGAGATTTCAGGAAACGTGCTCCTCCAAGCCACGTGCAAACTCGGATTCGCCAAGAGTTCGTTTAAGGATTACAGGTTTTAGGCAACCTGGGCATTTTACCGCTTTTTGCACGCCAAGTGCCCATTTATCGCAAAGACGCCGGTAATTTCTTTATCTTTTCTGTCAGCACGCTAAGTGTTCATTTACTGCTTTTTCAAAGTATAGAAGGCTAAGTCGGATGTACATTCGAAGTAGTCATCACAATAGGACGCTTGAATTGATCATTCAAGAATCCGAAGAAAAAAAAAATCCGAAAAAAGAAGGAGGAAGAAAAAAAAATTCGGTTTTTTCTAAGTGGACAAAATCGGTATAATTTCGAGTTCTTTATCTCTATTTTGCCTCGGAATATGTTTCGCCAATTCATATTCCTTGTTAAAATCTAGATAAAGAGGCAAATTGTCATACCCCAATTTTGTCCTGGCTTTAGGTCAAAACCCTAATTTTCCCAAAAATAAATAATCGAGAGGAGAAGAGAGCATCATGCATTGCATTTAGGGTTCTAAAAGTCATTTCAAAACTTCTAAAATCATTTTTGGAGTTAGAATGCACTTTTAGACAAATTAGGGTTTTTCAAGACAAAAGGGTATTTTGGTCATTTCACAAATAAGGGACAGTTCCTCAAGACAAGTCATCCAATATGCATTTCAAAGTATTAGAGGTCACTCCTAGGGTGAAAAATCATTTTTGAAGTGAAAATGTGTTTGAGGCAAAAACTAGGGTTTTTAGAGTGAAAGGGCATTTTGGTCATTTCACAATAAAATGGTCTTTTGTCCCAAATCCTTGAATAATCATCAATGATTTATTTGAGGGATATTTGTGCTCCATTGTGAATATTTTTGTGCATAAATATTAAACCTTGTGGCCTAAAAACCTAGTTTTTGGATAGAAGGGTAAAATGGTCTTTTCCTTCGAAGTGGGGTAAATAAATCAATTTTGGGATTGGTGAGATCATAAAATTCAGAGCCCAATCATTGAACCATAGGATATGGCCCAAAATGGCATGAATTAGGAAGAATGATCTAGAAGGGAATATTCTACACTCTTTTGAATTAAGGATAAGAACAATAGTACAATTTGCAATTCCACTCACTCTTTATTCTCTTAGCTGCGCACAAACAGCCATATACACCCCATTTTCATTTATTTTTATTGCTTGCAAATTGTACTAAATCATGGCCTTCCATTTAAGTGTGAAAATCAATCCTCACCTTTCATTTGAATCAAAATGGCACTTGTGTAATAAGCTTCATGGAAAATTACAATTTTGTAAATGAGCTTATCCTTCACCACCCTCCTTATGCTGCACACCCAGCCCTCTCTCTCCTCATTTTATTGCCCTTAATCCATGTGATAATGCATCTTGACCATTGATTCAATTTCTTTCTCAAATCCTATTGATTTACAAGAGATACATTGTCATAAATACCCTTAATGTGACACCCCATATAAAAACCCAAAAATAAGAGATCATACACACACTCTCTCATTTCTAACCTAGCACTTATACTCAGCCTCCATGCTCTCCTCTCCTCCTCTCTAAATTCGAACCACCATCATCAACTCTCCTTCCATCTTTCCTTCATTCTTTCACCATCAAAACTCCATAATTCTTTCATCATTCAAAAGATCTCCTCATAAGCTTCAATAATCATCCAAGTTTGATCAAAGAGAGGCTATTTGCGTGGGGTTTCAAGTTTGTTGAGGTTGTGTTCTTCAAGTTCTTGCTCTCTTTTTCATTTCCTAGTTATTTTGTGAGGTAAATAAATTCTCCTTTGCATTTTCTTCACCTTTCACCATGTAGATCTCTTCATCTCTTCTCTCCTTCTCGAAAGAAGCTTTGAGGACTTGTTTCAAACATTATGTACAAGGACATTGGGAGCCTTGGGTGTTTGAGACAAGTCCTTGGATCGTTAATGAGGAGTTATTAGTGATAGTCACTCGAAGCCTTTGCTTGTTTGACTATTATGAAAGCTCCCACACATTAATTAAACAACAAAAACCCAATTCAAATTTCCTAAAAAATAATATGAGCCATTAGTGGTAATTATCGCTAAAACTTATCCTTTGCCAAAACAATTTCAAAAAAGATAATAAAAACGTTGCAACTTGTAATCACTTGAAGCAATTGCTCGACTGATTATCGGTTCCAACACTTTTCTTTCAAGTTAGTAATGAACGCCACTCGAAGCCATTGCTTGTTTGGTATTCATGAACGCTTGAGTCATATTTCCAAAACCCAAAAGATAAGATTAGGACAAAACACATATTTTCTCAAATTTAAGAACCAAGAACTACGTAGCTTTGATCCCTCATCTCATTGAGGGTACGTAGGAGCGGTCACGCCCCGTCAAGCACTCTTTTAAAAATCTTAGTTTAGTTTCGCTTTTCAAAGATCCCAAAAAGATTTCTTTCTCCCTTGTTTTCTAAAAACTCTTTCAAATAAAAAGGAAAAGAAAAGAAGTAGAACAAAAATCATTTCAAATCAAACATTTCAAAACCACACATCAAATTAATGGTTCCCTTTCGGTAGAAAGGAGGTGTGGGGTGCTAACACCTTCCCCACACCTAACCGACCCCCGAACCTACATCTCTGAGTTTTCGAAAGACCAATTGCTTTCCAAAAGGTTTTCCTAATATTTTCCTTAATAAATATTAGTGGCGGCTTCATTGATCGATTTCTTTTAGAAAAGTTGTAAACGAGGAAGGTTCTCCCTCGGGGACTTTTTCGGGCGCAACAATCACTACGCCAGCGTATTAGGATTTTCAGCGTTTTATTTGGGCATTGGTAGCGTTTTAAAACGCTAGAGAAGCTAGCGCTACTAATGCGTACACCCCATTAGTAGCGTTTTAAAAAACGCTAGCCATTGACCCAGCGTGTTTTAGACATACGTAGCGTTTTATATAAAACGCTAGCCATTGACCCAGCGCCTTTTTCCAATTCCTAGCGTTTCAGAAACGCTAGGGATCCCATAGCTCTTTTTTACTACCATTCCTAGCGTTTTAAATAAAAACGCTAGGGATCCTGTTCCTGGGCGTATTAGCAAATACGAGGACTGCCAACAGCAATTGGACCTGCGGCCCAGCCCATCTCGATCGGCCCAAACACGCTGCTTGGAGCGCAATTCTCGCCGGCCGAAAATCTCGCTAACGGTCGGACCTCGCAGTATATATACGCCATTCACACATGGCATCAGGTACGTTCTCAACCTTGTGCTATCTGCCCGAGCGACCTCTCACTAGATCGTCGGAGTGTCTTTGCAGGTACCACCCGAGGTGCTCAACGCGTGAAGCCAGGACCGGTCCTTTCAACCCTCTCAACGACCGGCCCAGTCAACGAAGCAACTACTACTTCAACACTTCGTTGGTCAAGGTACGATCAGATCCCATAGCTCCTTTTTACTACCATTCCTAGCGTTTTAAATTAAAACGCTAGGGATACTATAGCCCTTTTTACTACCATACCTAGCGTTTTATGTAAAACGCCAGGGGATGCTATAGCACCTTTTATTAGCATTCCTAGCGTTTTACGAAACGCTAGGGATCCTCTAGCTCCTCTCTATACAATTCCTAGCGTTTTATTTTTAAAACGCTAGGTATTGAATGAATTTTTAACTTCATTTCTAGCGTTTTCACTCTAAAACGCTACCTATTGACTGAATTTTTTTAAATATTTTTTTATTTTGGTTTGTTCTCCATTTTAATTACAACCTATAAATTCATTCCCTTCCAAACAAATTCAGAAAAAATACATTCCAATCCAATATCATTCAAACAAAATTCATCAACAAAATTCATCAAATAATATTTCCAATCCAATATATATCATTCTAAGAAGTACTTACAACATAATATAAATCTAATATATACAACATATATAATAACTAAACTATTATGAATCTCAAAACTTGCTACAAAAAGCTAGAAACAAACCGCACTACTCCCCTATCACTGTAAGTTGTTCAAACAGAGTAATTCTCGATATTTTTAAAGTCGGGAAAATATGAAAAATAAATGAAATAAAATTAGAATTAAAATGTTTATTAAATGTGAGTAAGTATTATAATATCAATATAAAAAGAAATCTAGCGATTACCTTGGTTGGGATTGTTACTTTGTCATGAGTGATAATCTCTTTCATAAACCTCATAACGTAGTACCCACAATCATTGTTATTTGGTTGTTTAGGACACTACAAAGCAAAAGATTATAACTTAATTGTCACATTTTTATGACCAAAAATTCAATTAAAATTATAAGAATGATTCTTAAAAAGCTTACGATTATGGGTAGCCATCTTGTTTTACTCGTAGATAATCCCAAGTATTCTTTCAAAGCAATCGTAACGTCATACATATATATATATAACGTTAAGTTGAACAAAATACATATATTAAATTATACAAATTAAAATGAGAGGGTTACACATACACACCTCTCAACCATCTCTACGAAGTCTCACGTGACGCGTTGTAATGGCCTTGAAGTGAATCCGGATAGTAGACAACATTTTGCTTAGGGTTTATTGCAAAGAGTACCCAATGTTGCCTGCAAGTAAATGAATCACGAATGAGTACACATTAATTTACACTATAATACAATCCTCAAAATAATTAAACAAGTGATTGAAGACTAAATTTCTCACCCATTATTGAGTGGTGCCAAAAATAAAGATTCGCCCTTCAAATGCTTGGCATCCATGAAGCGTGAATGGATATAACTTTGTATTTCACTCTTAATAGCCATAATACGTTCCTCTGTATTACCTTGCTTAAACACAACGATACACGCTGGACACAAGAAGAAATGCTTCGTGTCCGCTATGAAAAAGGACCGTAAGACGATTGTACAAAAACCTATAAATAATATATATACAACTTTCAGATCCTCATATATATACTCTAATATATACTCTAATATAAACAACTATTGTGTACAAATAATTTAATACATACCTCCGTATACTCTAATATCATGGCAAAGTGGCCCAATCCATTTCAACTATAGCTTTCGGATCCTCCATGTTGATCATTACCAACTGCTCCAGCCCACAATGTTATCGGCGGTAAAAAAATTTGGTCGTCCGGGTTCATTTTTGAGTGATGTGGACCTTTAGAATCGATGTACTACTGGAATTCATCAATGGGAAATTGACCAACATGTTGGGGGTTGTGTATAGAAGTAGATGGTCGGGAGAGTTTGGTAGTGGAAGGGAAGGTCGGGACACTTTTATGGAAGGGAAGGTCGGGACACTTGGGGTACCTAGTATATATTAAAAAATGATTAATTAGTTAGTTAACACACATTATAGTCATCAACTTATTAACAAAAATATTGTCACTTACAACGACAAGTTGTTCAAAGCCATGCCACAAAAGTACTAAGTGCTTGATCCACGAGAAATATATCCGCATTAGCAATTGGATGTGCAATGGTGCAGACCCCTCTATTGAATAGTCTACCCTAACTCTCAAATGGTTTTCAGGCATGGGTAAATTGTGCAGTGTGGCACTCAATTGGTTACATATCAAACCCACTGCAACCTTTCGATGTGGGTTTGCAATATATAGCTCACATTCACAGTTATCCTAAATCAATTATAAAGAAAAATAAATATACATGATAATTTTATCAAATACATATGTACAAAAAACAGGTCGAGTTTTGTTAAATACCTGTGTTGAAGGGATGGTGCAGCTATCTCGGGCGCTATGGGGGGGTGCAGCAGGTGATATAGGTTCAGCAGGGGGTGGTGCAGCAGGGGATGGTAGTGCACCAATGGATTGTGCCAAGAGCTGCTTATACATCTGTCTCTCTTCCATTAATACAGCAACATTCTTGGATAGCTCGTCATACTTTGCCGCCATGACTTTACAATCCCCGCACCCCTTGCTTTGGCTCTTTGGCCCAAACACAGTTGTAGGAGGAATCCCATATCCATAACCTCTAATCCGACCCTGTCTCTCTTCCCTTCCCAAGGCACGAGCAAGGACATCTTGTTGACCATCACAATCTGTTAAATCTCCTTGTGATACAGATTGTGATATGCTTTGCTGATGCACAAACATAAATAACGGATAAAATTAATAAACAAGTGTCAAGAGAAATTTAATCGACAATAAAAAATATGTCCACGTGTCAAAAAAAATCGAGTAACGGATAAAAATAATAAACAAGTGTCAAAGAAATTTAATCGACAATAAAAATATGTTCACGTGTCAAAAAAAATCGAGTAACGGATAAAAATAATAAACAAGTGTCAAAGAAATTTAATCGACAATAAAAAATATGTTCACGTGTCAAAAAAATCGAGTAACTGATTAAAAAATATAGTCGACACAAATTCCAACTTGCTAGGAATCATAAAATTAAAATTACAATACATGAATTTTGGAATACTTACAATTTTGTCCTTGACCTCCTTAGTTTTCGGATCCACAATCTCCCATCCTTGTTTTGTCGGGCCTCTAACTGCATAAAGACAACGATCGAGGATTCTTGAGTTGGATTTTTCCCCTCTTGCAAGAACTATTTAAGTTTAATAATTGTTAATCAACTGTAAATTAAAAGATTCATTAAATCATAATAAATTAAACTAATTGTGTCTTACCAATCTTTCTTCAAGAATTTGATATCCACTTGAACCTCCTCTATAAGGGTACTCGGGATTAGAAGCTCTCACTTTATTGGCTTTGCTTTTTTTCTATTTAAAAACATAACTATACATTAATGAATGATATCTTGTTGTGAAATATATATATATATATATATATATATATATATATATATATATATATATATATATATAACTTAAATAATTAATATACTAACCAGAAATCCGGATCTCAGAGTGCGTATATCTACAAATTTGGTCCAATCCTCCTTAGTTATAATTCAGGCATACAATCTTTGGAGGCTCTGTCTGATGGTCCCATCAAAGCCGTTTGTATACTTTTTCCCACATCGTTCTATATGCCCGATGCAACCTTCTCGCTTCCTTGAGTATCCAATCTCTTCGGGCATCATCGACATCAAAGTGTTTCTACTTATACATGCATAAAAATGGATTAAATAAATACAACTAAAAATTCACTAAATAAGATTATTAAAGAGGTCTAAAATTATATACCGTATTAAGGACCAAAAATCATCTTTCGATTTAGGCAAAATCAGATTATCTTTCTCATTCCAACTTTTTATTGAAATTGGAAAGATTTGTTTCACCTTAGTACCAATAAAGCTAATTAAATTTGTGCCGTTGTCTCCAATTGGCAAACCTTTAACACTCCATCGGACCTTAAATAATTAAATCATTAAATAATTAGATAACTTGGAAAGGTAGAGAACAACATTAATAATTAGTAATTAACTTACCTTATATTTCTCGTGTCCTTTACTTATCCGATGGACGGTATTCTTTTTCGATGTAATTCCTCGGGGAGTGAACTTCTTTGTGTTTCTATCACTCCCATCACCACCCTGACTACTCTCATGATCACTATGTGATGCCATCTCACTTGCAATGACCCAAATGAAATAGACTCAGTGAGTTTTAGCTTTCTAATTGTTTAGAACCAACAAACACTTAACAAAATATAGAAGAAGCCATGCACTAAGTAATGATGAAAGCCATGCACTAAGTATATAACCTAGAGTAAACATACATAGGAAAGCCACGCACTAAGTATATAACCTAGAGTAAACATACATAGGAAAGCCATGCACTAAGTATATAACCTAGAGTAAACATATATAGGAAAGCCATGCACTAAGAACCTAGAGAGTAAACATATATATGAAAGCCATGCACTAAACAGAGAAAGCCATGCATGCACTAGGAAAGCCATGCACTAGGAAAGTTAATAATGCTATCTAAGCGGACTAATCTAACAACTAATTAAATATAACATTGAGCTAAGTAACAGAGAAAGCCATACAAAAGATACATAACAAACAAAAAAAACCAGTGAGAGTATGTTGCAGAAATACCTTTTGAAAGGGAGAGAGAGTGCAGAAAAAGGAAACAAATGGGTGCTTGCTGCGTGGTAAGATAACACCAAGGAGAGAGAGGATGAGCGAAGAGGATGGGTTTTCGTTTTAGGTTTCCTGGGTCGCGCGTTTATGGGTTTCTGGATGATGAACGAATACGTGGAGTGTGGGTTGTTCGCAAGGGATGAACGAAGAGGATGAACGAAGAGGATGAACGAAGAGGATGGGTCGTTTGGTTTGCCTGGGTCTCACACAGAAGGGATGAACGAAGAGGTTTCTGGGTTTTCGCTGGGTTTTCGCAAGAGAGGAGTTAGGTAGATGAAGAGACAGCGTGAGTGTGTGTGAGAGAGATGAGAGAGCGCGCCTTGTAAAAATTTTAATAGCATCCCTAGCGTTTTTACATAAAACGCTAGGGATGCTATAGCGCCTCTTTACAATTCCTAGCGTTTTCTGTAAAACGCTAGGGATGCTATTAAAATTTTTACTACCATTCCTAGCGTTTTATGTAAAAACGCTAGGGATGCTATAGCGCCTTTTTACAATTCCTAGCGTTTTCTGTAAAACGCTAGGGATGCTATAGCACCTTTTTACTAACATTCCTAGCGTTTTATATAAAAACGCTAGGGATGCTATAGCACCTTTTTACTAACATTCCTAGCGTTTTATATAAAAACGCTAGGATGCTATAGCACCTTTTACTAACATTCCTAGCGTTTTATGTAAAAACGCTAGGATGCTATAGCACTTTTTACTACCATTCCTAGCGCGTCAGAAACGCTAGGGATCCTCTAGCTCTCTTTACAATTCCTAGCGTTTTATTGATAAAACGCTAGGTATTGAATGAATTTTTTAACTTTATTTCTAGCGTTTTCACTCTAAAACGCTACCTATTGATCTGAATTTTTTTAAATATTTTTTTATTTTGATTTGTTCTCCATTTTAATTACAACCTATAAATTCATTCCTTCCAACAAAATTCAGAAAATACATTCCAACAAAATTCAGCCAATATATCATTACAAACCAATATATAGATACACACACATATGTACATATCACCAAAAGACCATATTAAACTAACAATTACTTACAACATAATTAATATATATCCAAATCATACAACATAATAAGTAACTTACATTATGAAACTCAAAAGTAGCTACAAATTAAAGCTAGAAACATATATAATAAAGACAACCTCAATGACTACTGCCTTGACCACTAGATCTCATGATCACTAAGTGATGCCATCTGACCTGCAATATAACATATATAATCCATGTTATTGTTAAATTTACAAAAACAATATAAATATTATCTATTAATAAAAAATAACGAGATATCATTAAGTCTATATTACCTTTTCCTTTCCTAGATAAAATTTTGTTTGCAATTCGCGTCTTGGTATTTTTTTCCGATTTAATAATAATTCCATCATTATGATCTTTTCTAAAATATACAACATCCTCTATAGAAGTATTTTCCCTATTATTGGTTCCGATGTTCAAGAAAGTGGTCGTCCTCAACACCAACATCATCGGGTGCTTCATCATCATCGTTGTTATACACAAATTTTTTGTCATCAATAGAACAATAGACCAATTGATATTAACTGGATCGCTGACATAAAACACTTGTTGAGCTTGCGATGCTAAAATAAAAGGTTCATCTTTATATCCTAACTTGTTGAAATTCACCCGCATGAACCCTAATTCATCAATCAGTAAACCACTATTATTGTCAACCCATTCACATTTGAACACGAGCTCTGAAACATATTGTAATCCAACTCCCATATGTGTTCAATGAAGCCAAAGTAAGACATATTCGCATATATGGGATTTCTATCTTTGTAATTGGATGCATGCATAGAATGAGCTACAAGAGTCACCCCACTATTTTGCATTTTACTCGATCATCTTGTTCTTTTGTATAGAAAGTGCACTCGTTCATTAGATAGTTGTTGTAAGAGAAGACATGTATATTTGGACCTTTTGCTAACCATCTCAATCTTTTGAAATCAAGTAGGATTCAAACACACTCACCATCAATGTGATGTTTTAGCCACACTATGAAACTCCTATTGTGTTCTTTTGCTAACCAAACTTGCTTCTTTCAGGGAATTGAATCTTAAGAATCTCCTTGTGCTTGGCAACATATGAATCAACCTCACTATCATTGTGAAGAACGCAAGTGTGCTTGCTCTAGTTCTTTCCTTGATACCATCACTAATTTAGTTCCCGTCATCCCTTTACTAATCCTTCCTTCATGACGAGACTTGGCGGTCCACGAATATTCAAGACTAGATAGATAGCCCGTGCAAAACTCAATAGCCTCTTCAACTATATAGCGCTCAACAATACAACCCTCGTGTCGTGATCGATTTTTCACATATCCTTTTAATCTTCATGTAACGCTCAAACGGATACATCCATCTCATGTAACATGGGCCACACAATTGTGTCTCTCTAACCAGATGAACTATTAGATGAATCATTATGTCAAAAAGGAAGGTGGGAAATACATCTCAAGCTCACACAAAGTGATGATAATTTCTCTTTGCAATGTTGGCAACTTTCCGTGGTCAATCACTCTACTACAAATCGCCTTAAAGAATAAACAAAGTTTGGTTAAGGTCCGACGCACTTTCTTAGGCAAAATGGATCGTATACCAATGGGTAGCAAATTCTCCATGAGAACATGACAATCGTGGGACTTTAGAGACTTTAACTTGAGGTCTTTAATCGATACAAGAGTCGCCACATTTGAAGAGTATCCTCGGAACTTTAACTCCATGAAGAAACTCACAAAAGACAGTCTTCTCCTTTCTAGATAGAGTATGAGTCACTTAGGAGGTAGATATGTACGTGTACCCTTCTTTACTGGGACCCAATTCAGGTCTTAAACCCATACTAACCAAATCCAACCTTGAGTTGATGGTATCTTTAGTCTTACCGGCATATTGAGTAAGGTACCAATGACACTTTCAAGACATTCTTTTCAACATGCATCACATCAATGAAATGCCTTACATATAATGACTTCCAAAGATGGCAACTCAAAGAAAATCGACTTTTTCTTCCACCCCGTTTGGCAATCTCTCCCGCAAAAGGCTTCCCAAATTTAATGTTCAAATCTTCCACCTTTTCAAATACTGTTCGCGTCGCCAAAGGGGAGCTCTACGTGTTTCGTATTCCCATCAAATGCCTTTCTCCACACAATCGATAGTGATGAGTTGATGGCAAAATCTACGATGACCAAGATAGATATTCTTCTTACCATGTTCCAACCACATCCAACTGTGTTATCTTCACATATAGGGCATGCACATCGCCTCTTTGTTATCTGCATCCGGATAGATTGCCGTATGCAGGAAAGTCGCATTGTGCCAAAGATCATAGCCCTCGTGGTGAAACTTTCTTCTCGAACCCATCATACACCTCTACCCCAATCTCCCACATTTGCTTCAAGTCTTCAATTAAAGGAGCCAAGTATACATCAATATCATTTCTGGTTGTTTGGGCCTGAAATTAACAAAGACAAACATCATATATTTGCGTTTCATGCAAAGCCACTGCAGAAGTTATAAATCGCCAAAATCACGGGCCATGTATTGTGGGAGCTACTCGATACCGTGCGGGTTAAATCCATCGCCAGACAATGCAAGGCGTAGGTTTCTCGGGTCATCCCCGAAATTAGGATACTCAATATTGATTTTTTCCATTGCGGAGAATCACTGGGATGTCGTAGCATACCATCTTTAATCCTTTCATCCTCATGCCATGTCAAGTGTTTTGCATCTTCCGAACTACGATACATGCGCCTAAATCGAGGAATTATAGGAAAATACCACAACACCTTTTGTGGAGCAGACTCTTTCTTCTTATACTGCTGTGCATTACATTTAGGACACGACTTTAACAACGCATGTTCATTCCGAAATAAAATGCAATCATTCGGACAAGCGTGTATCTTCTCATAGTTCAAGCCAATAGACCCCAACATTTTCTTTGCATCATACGTCCGAGAAGGAAGCACATTATCATTCGCAACATTTCTTTCGTAAGTGAGAGTAAATCGGTAAAGCTCTTATCCGTCCATCCGTGGCTAGTTTTCAAGTTATACAACTTGATCACAAACCAATAATTTTGTGAATTCATTACAACCCGCATACAATGGTGTCTCTCTGCATCGCTTATCAACTTCTCAAACATTTCGGGACAATCATTAAGATCCTCTTCAACCACCTTTGCCATCTCTTCAAATTCGTTCGCATCAAATGAATGTGTTCGGTGTCAACCGTGGCGCATATCTCTTACTAATATCATTCATATTTGAAGATTCACCTTTTTTCTCACCGTGCATTATCCAACAAGTGTAACTTTGATCAATTCCATTCGCCTTTAAATGTCGTGTCAACTCCTCTCAAAGAATCGATTTTACATAACAACACCTTAAACAAGGACATTTCATACCACTAGAAGTCCCTAAACGCTCAACAAAGACAATTTCACAAAATAATCCACTCCGGTAGCAGCATACTCCTTGGATGACGATTGGCGGACATCCAATTTCTATCCATAATTGCCAAATATTTATAATAAAATCCGAGAAGAGAACTTTAACATATGACCCATCAAGCAATTCGAATATAATGAAGAATCAATTCATATAAAAAACAAACAAAATTTCCTCTTTTAAATTTTTTTCAATTCCACTCCTTATTTTCCCAAGCTATATCTATATCATATTCTATTTCTATTCTCGGTCCTTTGGTCAAGACAAAGGAACCATATAGTCTAGTCTTCCAAACAATTAATTTATGTGTAACAAGAAGAGGCTAGTGGTGAAAAAAAAAGAAGAAGAGTACTCTAGTGTGCACAAGTGACAAAACTAATATATTTCTAAACTAGAACCCACAATTAATATCTAACAAGAAACAGAGAAAGGAAATGTAAAACTCACCAATGTTGTCCGAGTGAGAGAGATGATGTTCACCGAGAGAGATGATTTTCGTTGAGAGAGATGATGTTAATTTGAGTTAGGTGTTAGGGTTTTGCGTTTCGGGTGAGTGATTTTTGCGTTTTCGGGTAAGAGTGTTAGTTGAAAGAGGGAAGTAGCTCAATGGGAAACAAAAAAATTATTTAACCATACCTAGCGTTTTCTAAAAACGCTAGGGATCTATCTAGCGTGTTTTCTAAATACCTAGCGTTTTGAGTAAAAGCGCTAGGGATATGTCTAGAGTGTTTACTAAATATCTAGCGTTTTATAAAAACGCTAGGATCTATCTAGCGTGTTTTCTAATTGGCTAGCGTTTTGAATAAAAGCGCTAGGATCCGTCTAGCGTGTTTTCTAAATAGCTAGCGCTTTCTAAAAAACGCTAGGGATCTATCTAGCGTGTTTTCTAATTGGCTAGCGTTTTGAATAAAAGCGCTAGGATCCTGCATCTAGCGTGTTTTCTAATTTGCTAGCGTTTTGAGTAAAAGCGCTAGGATCCGTCTAGCGTGTTACCTAATAGGTAGCGTTTACTTTAAAACGCTACTAATGGTGTAGCGTGTTATTAAAATGGCTAGCGTTTTTTTATAAACGCTACTAAAGGTGGCGATCTCTTTTTACAATTCTGGCGTAGTGAATCATGAAGGTCGTCTTCTGCCAGTCAAGTGGATACATCGTTATCTGATTGTACCCTGAGGCGCTGTCGACCAGCATGTCAATGTTTGGAACTGGGAAAGCGTCCTTTGGGCATGCCTTGTTTAGGTCGGTATAATCTACGCACATGCGCCACTTGCCATTTTTTTTCACTAGGACCACACTTGACAGTCAGGTCGGGTACTTGATTTATCAAACCGAATTAAATTCACCATTATCTTATTGCTACCAACGATAATATCGAATAGCCCTTGTGAAACCAAATCGTTTTCCACGTTTGTCCTTCTTTGCGGGAATAACCACCTCCTTAAACTCTCCATATCTAAGAAATGCCTTTAGCATATGTTTAGCATGGAAATTTTCTGGGAAGTTTGAGAAAAAATACGTCGTCCTTTCAGCATCCTTCTAAAACTATGATAGTTTCTTGCTAAGTCCACCCTTCTCCGCGTTTGCTCAGTCTTCATTTTCCTGACTTCCTACCAATCTGACCCATCTGTATGCATGTCCTCTCTACCTCCTTCTCTTGAATAACCTGGTCCTTTCACTGTGTATCTCGCACTATCTGGGTGACTTTCCTTCATAGAATTTCTCTTGCTCTCAGTGACTCTCTCTCTCTCTCAGTGACTCTCTATCTCTCACTCTCTTTCATCTCACTCTCTCATGCTGTCATGCATAACTGCGTGCATATTCTGGTTGGTACTATTTTTGGTGAATTGTATAATACTACACACATTGAAATTGATTTGTAGGTCTCTGGAGATTTCTGTTCATCACATTGGATTTGTTCCAGTCTCATGTTTGCGAAATTTATTTCAATTTGTGTAGTTTAGTGCAATTGATAGAGTTTGTTTTTTCTGAGAAGGGAATATCTTTGTGTGTAGTACTTACTACCTTTATTGAGAATAGTTGTTTCTAGAGCTCTTATACTGTGTCCCCTGGCCAATATTTAGGCATCAATTAGAGTTTTTGATTAGTGTTGAAAAGCAATACAACTTGATTTGGTTAACATCAGCTGACTATGTGAAGTATGACCTTTTTATTTGTCCTCTTCATGTCTTGTCTTATTTTTATTTATTTATTGTTATTTTGATTTTTAGTTTGTTTGAGAGTTATTAATTTTCTCCCAAACCGACTTTGAAAGTTGTTTCTCATAGGTGTTTCCAACAAGATTTGTTCCCTTGTTTATCAATTATGAAAAATATGATGTTATATGTTCAAATGATGATCGAATGATTATATATCTTGAATGATCTTGCAAAGCATGCTTAATATGAAAGTAAACCATGATTGAATAACTTTTGAATGATAATATGTTGTTATATGATACATGTATTGACCTCATGATTTCCCTTGTAAATTATTTGCGTGACTTTAAATTCCCCTGAACATTTGATGAATTATTTTTGAATGTGTTGAACTTGCGTTAAACTATGTTATTTATGAAGATAATTAAGAATTGGGATAGTTTGGGATACCTAAGAAATGAGAACATTACGAAAAAAAACTGTTTTTCTTATTCTTCCATGTAATCCTGAACTCTCTCAAAATGCAATCATAAATTACATTCATTTTTTTTCCTGCCATGTTGATTGTCTATTTCGAAACTCTTTAATTGAATTAATGGTTGGAGTAATGACCTATGTGAGTTATATGCTTTGATTTGGTATAATTAAGTTATGGTGAGTATAATGTATTAAGAATTCATCCAGCTTGAGTTACGAAGAGTAGTTCTAAGATGCTCATATAAATTTGGTATGTTGTTGAATGTCTACTTTCTTTTCTACTCCACTTTCACGCATTATAGTGGAGCTTTGTTTTGAGATTAATTTTTTAAAATGCGCACATTATTAACATGTCATTCATTCTACTTTGGAAGTCATCTCATTTAAGTTAATGAATCAATTTATGGATCCTAATTTGGAGTTGTTGTATGTATTTAAATTTTTATTTACCTAGAATTAATTATGTATCTTAAAAGTTATGTTGAGAATTTATATGTATCGATTTTCTTTTCGATTCTGAATTCATTCTTATGCTTAGAATTTAAGTCATTTGGTTGGAAATGTGTCTAATGCTTCATTGAGTATGATCTATGCTTTAACTTTTACTGATCCGCTGATTAATACTAATAGGATTAGCATGTTTGGTAAATTTTACTCTCAATAGAATAATTTGTGATATTAGAAAGGAATGATCAATTGATTTCCTTATCCCGTTTCATTGAGATAATACCCAAAGTAATTTAATAATTACTTTGAGAATTACCTTGTGGTTACTTTATTTAAATTACATGTTTTGGGTGTTGAAGTGATTTAATTATTATTCATTAAGAACTACCATGGTGTTTCTTAAAGTAAATTATTTGTATCTCATATGTATTGATAGATTTCATTTTTATAATTAGGCATTTGTATATGCTTGGGTATCTATTAGATTTATTTGTGTAATTTACTTCGCTTCGCCTAAGAGGATTCCATATTGTGCAAAAAAAGGGTAATTTTTGGTTTTTTCCCGTGAGGTTCACCCAAGGATGGTGTGTGAACTCGCCAGCTCCGCTCTCGCATGTATGGATTTTTCTATTTTCATTTCCCAAGGGTAACGTCGAGACAGCAATAGAATTCACCTTAGAGCCTTTTTTTATACTGCTCTACGTGGACAATATTTCTTTACATACCCATAGTTGTCTCCTTTCAATGCCATTTGCAACCTTGATTGTATCAACACATCCTTGACTTGTATTTACCACAAGCCATAATTGATTATTCTATCAAATTTCTCTATGTCAAACTTCAAAACACTTAATTTTTTTGAAATTCCAGCTATATACATACTGTAGATCATTCACTTTGTAGGTTTCCAAGAAAGAGTGGTGGTTCACAATTACCAAGTCTTTCATAGCCAAAACCTTTCACAAACAACACTTTTACAGTATCAAACTTCTTTTCTGATGTGTAAGATCATACAAAACTGCACAACCATAGAGAATTCTAAGAAATTAATATCCCACGAACCAAATGCTCGAATGCTAGTTGGTGGGAAAAACATAGAGAAATGAAAATCAGCACAATCGAAACACAATAATTTAACGTGGAAAACTCCAAAACCGGAGGACACCACGAACCATTGTCTAAGGACAACCAAATATATCAAAAATGTTACAACACATAGACTTCTCTCAAACACCCAATGACCCCAGTATACCCACCCACTCCAAAGAAAATAATTAACTACACCTTGCAACACTCTAAAGACAAGAGTACAAGATGAATAAAAAGTCAACTACAAACTTAGAGTGTTTTTGACTAATGCATTTTGCAAAAGAGAACTTGATCCCATATATAGCTTTGGTCTCCTTCTTCCTTCACAAAAGTAGGTAATGTGGGACTTCTTCAACATGTTCAATTCCAATCAACTCCAACATTTAAGATTGAAGAAATGTTTAGTTTCAACCTTCTTTGTTACCAGATAGTTTCAACCTGCTTTGTGACTAGAAATGCCAAGTGGGATCCTACCGTAAGAACAATAATTGGTTCTTTGTTACCATTAACAGATTGTTTAGTTTCAACCTACTTTCGGGTAATAGTGACTGAACCAATGTTTTATATAGAAGAAATGTTTTGTTTATCAACCTGCATTCTTCTCTATCCGCTCATTCCCATATTTGATGCTACTAAAATCAAAGTTGCTAACATTCTCGCTTTCGGGAATTGAATTAATAGAAGCATGGTTTAAGGTAAAAATATCATCCTTGAGCTTTAATTTCTTCTCATCCCTTGCCCGGGGTATGTTGAACAAATTCAACTTCTATTGAGCTCCAAATGACGGTATGAATATTGGACTTTCTCATTCTGAAAGTTTTTCATAATACATAAAGTAATCAAGCAAAGATTATTTCTTGTGTTTCTCTGCTATTTGTTACTGGTTTATTTTCATTGTTCTCTAGTATAATTTTCCATCTTAAATTTCCAGTTGGTGCATCTTTCATGATATGCCACTTCAGAGGGAAGCTCCCACTTTTCAGCTGATATTTTCTTCCCATCCTCATCAGCATTTTCAAGCTTCTTGTTTCCATGTGGAGTAGATGACCAGACTTTATATTTAATGTTTTTGTGCATATCATCCTCACTAGTTGTATTGATCTCCAAGTATGAAAATAAAATAAAAAGTTAGTCCAAATTAACATGAGGAAATTGGTCAATTATACCATTGAATTTTGCTAGGTATCAATAATTGTAGTCCCTAGCTGTAAAACTGAGGAAAAGTGAGATATGCGATAGTAAAAGAGATTTGGAAATAAACTAAAGATTAAAAGGAAAAGGGCGAAACGTTTGGGAAGCTCTAAAATGCCTACATAAGATCTGCTCATCTTTTTTATTTGTCTTTCTTGGTTATAAGACAATCAGACTATCTATAGCCACGTTGTCCAGAAGGGTTGACAGAGAGATTCTTTGTAAGACTGACGAGATTAGTAACTTGTTTGTTAACACTTGATTGCATCTCTGTTTTCTTCTCCCTTGCCTTCCCAGTGTTATGGTGATAGTTGTTATTGTTGTATACTTCTTGTCCAGGTCTTGTACGCTCAGTACTCCTTTGGCAACAAAATAACTTCTCTCGATTCTTGTTAAAGAAGTGATGCAAATTTCTAAATTCCTCTATTGAAGTCTAGATCAAAGATATTCTAGAAATTACCATTACATGTACCAAGTAAAAGAATCTAGAATATTCTTTATAAATATCCAAAGAGAAAATCCTAGAAGATACAAGTACAAGATAAATCTAGAATATAATAAAGATGCTAATAATGTAGAATTATCTAGAATCATCCTCAAGAACCTATAAATAGGCAAGCTTGGGTGCAATTGTAATCAAGTCACTTGTAAGATTTGAGTGTGCAATACAATTGCTCAATTCCAAGAAGTGTTTGTATCTCACTTTTCCACCATATTCTTTCCACTATTTCAACTATCTTCCTCTACTATTCACTACTAGAATACTAACAATTCTCATAGAAATCAAAATCGTCCAATAGACAAGTCTTAGCTGAATAATTCTTAAAAAAATTCATCATCTCCAGACCCTCCTTCAGTCCAATCTCTTGTGTATCCCTAATGAAAGTCACACACTTGTACTCATTGTTTTGAAGAGTGATGTGCTGAAAGAGGCGGTTGGGAACATATTTTATAATATGCCACATAATTGGGAAGAAACTGTTGTATTTGTCAAGTTTCCAATATAAGAGAAAATAGGAGAGAGATTTTAGATGAATTTCATCATTGAATTTGATTATTCACGACTGAACTTTACAATTGTTCAACTCATAACTGAATGTAACAACAATCTAACAAACCTAACAATATTCAGTTGCTACGATTTGCATTAGAAGCTCTGGTGATGAGTTCATTGTGCTTGAGTTGCATTGCTGCACTTCGTTCTCTTCATTCATAGCTGATGCAATTACTTCAGTCGAGCTCGTGCTCTTTGCTTTGAGAGAGTGAGTCCTTGAGTGA
This sequence comes from Oxytropis ochrocephala, assembly GCA_020916435.1. NCBI lineage: Eukaryota > Viridiplantae > Streptophyta > Magnoliopsida > Fabales > Fabaceae > Oxytropis > Oxytropis ochrocephala. Next base: position 73,388,181 of record CM037092.1, read on the forward strand.
GCTGACTAGTGTTTGAGTCATTGGTTGACTGTTGACTTGAATGTGTTGACTTCAATATTTTTGCAATACTCTCTATCATCCAAAAACTCATGTCTTTTTTGAAGTCCACCGGAGAAGCGGCTGTTGTAAAATGAGAATGAAAATGAGGAGCCTTGTTTGAAATTTCAAATTATTTTCTTGTATGAGTCATAAACTTGGATGAGGTGACTGTTAAACTTCCATCTCTTTGTGTAGACTTGAAGCTATTCTGCTTCGGGAAGGTAGAAGATTTTGGATCATTTTTTGCAAATACAGAACCTCTGGCAGTTTCATTTTGCAGGCCAGCAGACATAGAGACTGATGAATAATAAGGAGCTTCTGATTTATGAACACCTGCGAAGTGAGCAGTAACATCTCTAGAAGAGGTAACTGACGATCTCGAATCGGATGAGATACAGTCTTTTACGGAACCCATATTTGCCTCATTCTACTGCTGATTGTATTTGTCCTCTGTTGTTGCCATTGGTATGGAATAAGCTATATCACAGGTTAGGGCTTCCTCAAATCCCTTGCCACCCCTAATGATAAGAATGTCTGTCTTTAAAAACTAAACTCGGCATGGCAACTCGGCAATCAATCTCTCATAGAGCTTGCATTTCCATTTCCACCCATGATTTGAATATCACGACTATCTATACCAAAAATTCTATGGTGGTCCTCCCATTCGCCTGGAGATTCAAATCATGTACAGTAATACCCATAATTAGTACCAGCAGAATAATACATGTTTTTATCAACACTTAGGGGCTCCTTCGTTAATCACTGCTCCAGTTACTTCAAAATTTGTGGTTGTGAACTGTGAATTTAAAATTTGCCCCTATTTCGACTCAATTCATTGCTATTAATATTTTTCAACACCTTCACCCTTTCAACAACAACAAAATCGTCCGATTTTTATTAAATGAACTTTATGAAATCAATTTCATAAAAGTTTTTCAATAATTATTCATTGATTTAATATACAACATATGTTCATTGTATAGTGAACTAGTTACCATGATTACATTATGCATCTAAGATCAGTACATACAAGTTGGAGTACTACAATAACACAACCTTGACTAATTCAATAATAAGAAGAGTTCAACTAACATAACCGTTACTTCCTTATGCCTAATTATCAAAATGTCTAAAAGCCTAAAACTATATGGAATTTCACAAGGAAATTTGGACTTTGTAATGTCCAAAAATTAGAATCTTTTATATATATATATATATATATATATATATATATATATATATATATATATATATATATATATATTAACATCCTGATTGCTTAGATGTCAGGGATTCGTTGGCAAAGGTGAAAGGGTCAATCTTGATAGACATGACATGTTTGTTGAATCTATATATTGACTACTATGGATATTTTTTACGTTCGGGAAAAATTAAACTATTAGATTGAAAGGACATTAGACTGGAAGGACATTCAGAACAAACTATTAGACAAAACTATAAAACATACTTTAATCAAAGAAATCACAGTCGGTTGGAGAATTACGTAGTCGTCGCCACGAAGAACAATTGAGCAGCATGTAACATAGAAGGTGAAAGTGTGTAAGATATCATCAACGACTTTCATATAATCAGACCTGTAACAATGACCCACAAATTAGGTTTTGATGCCTTTGGAAAATACAAAGTGGCATAGAAATTTAAATAAAATATAAAAATGAGTTGAATCTTCCAACTTTTTATATATATATATATATATATATATATATATATATATATATATATATATATATATATATAATATAAATATAATGAAGCCCTAAGCCACAATCGTTGAGTTTGTGATTATAAAGATATGTGTGAGTGAGAGATATGTGTGAGTGAGAGATTACCATATAGTGAAAGAAAACATGTGTTCTAAACAAAATCAAGTTGTGGACGACAAAAACTGATCGCTCCTTGGGGTTACAGAGAAGCAAGTTTTTCTTTTCAAATGAGTAGTGCAAAAGTGATGAATGAAACTATAAATTTATAGGGAAATCATTGCAATCCAACGGTCAAATGTGGGTTTGTGTAATGTTAAATTGAAAATTTAATTTTATAGGGAAATCATTGCAGTCCAACGGTCAGATGTTTAAAATCAAAAAAGGGGTTGGTGGAACGTTAAATTGCAAATTTAATTCATTTAGAAAATAAAGTTGTTAAATTTAACTAAAAATAATGATGAATGAAATTACTAATAATTACTTAATAAATTCATTCAAAGTTTGTTATAATTGGCTTCACCAATAATGATTTATTTATTTGACTTATCAAAAAAAAGATATTTTATATTATAAACTAAAATATAAAACGGCCAAATCTTATAATTTCTATTTATTGTTGTCAAAAAAAAAGTTATGTCTATCCTTTTATAGTGTATCTTATATAAATAAAGTAGAATTTTTTTTTTGACCAAAAGTAAAATAGTATTATGATTCTCATTGCTTTTAAATAAAAAATAAATGCACATGTGAGTTTAACTCCCGCTGCCGATGTGAGCACCTCTGTAAGCACTCAAAGAGCCATGAGGCCTCCCCTGACTCTGGTGAGCCCCCAGAACCCAACTCACCTAAATTTTTTGTAACCAAAAAAAAGAGAAATGATAAACTACCTAAAAAATTAAATGAATAGCTATATTTAGATTTTGTAAAATAATATATTTACCTTTTTATGAATAATTGTTATTTATATATTAGCAAGAAAAAACATTATTCCACATTACTATTGTCAAAAACATATATTACGAAACTTCAAATTCCTAGATTTTTGACACATTTTCAACTTTGAGGATAAAATAGTAACTCTCAAATCATCTTTTCAATCTCCTCCCTCTTATCAAAACTCATTTCCCTTTTCTCAAAATTACATGTAGTTGATATAATTTTATTTCATTGTGTTTCTTACTAGGAAATATACACGTTGTTGGTTTAATTAATTTTAATAACAAACAATTATGAATGTTTTTATTTTTTATAAAAAGCATTTTGCTTTTGAGTATTGACAATAAAATATTATATATTATATATTGCAATAATAATTCTTTTTATACTTTTCTTTTGAGTTCCTACGGGAAATAGTTAGATGTTGTTGAATTCCATTACTCTTGATTTTCCATTGAGAAACATTATACTTTTCGGAGTAATTATATTTATTGTTATGAATGTCTTTATTTTCTTAAATGATTATTTATTTTGGAGCCTCGGCTGGAAAAATTTACATGCTAATTGTATAACTATTTTTTAATGGTGAGTTTATAATTTTATCTTTTATAATTGAAATGTTTGATTATAAATCATTGTTTCTTTTTTAAGTCCTAACTAGAAAGCACTAGATGTTGCGGAAATAATAAATTGTTATGTTTGTATTTCAGATTCAACGGGTAAGCATTAAAATTTGTTGATATAATTTCACTATTTTAGACTCCCTTTATTGGAAAAATTATTTTTTATATTTTTTCTTCATCAATGTCTTCAATATTTATAAATGATTATTTTTTTGAGTCAATATGAAGAAAACATTAAATGTTCTCAGAATAATTATTTTTTATATTATGCTTTTGAGTTACAACCGGAAACATGACATGTTTTCATAACAAAATATTTTTAAATCTTTGAATTTGGTTATAAATACTATGAAGACATTTGACTAATTAGTTTTACTATTCAAACTTATTTCTTGGATATTTATTACCATATAATTTATTTGTTTTATTTAAAATTAATACATTTTCAATCAGTTGTCTAATAATTATAGAGTTTAAATATGATAAGATCGAGTGATTGGTGATTAATTTATAAATACCATATCCAAAAGCACGACATTACATGTGCGCATGCACGTGTATTTTGCAAGTTCAATCTCAAAAGTTTGTAATTATGAACATATGTTTGGGTGAGAGATTGCCATATAGTGAGAGCAACCTTTGTTATAAACAAAACCAAGTTGTTGACCATGTAGAGAGATCACTCATTGGGGTTACGGAGAAGTAAGTTCTCCTTTGCCAAGGAGCGGAGCTGGCCCTTATGGTGTTCAAGGCGTGCTACCGCACAGGGCCTCATCTTAATCGGATTTTTAAGGGTGGATAACGAGGCTGTAACATCCCTAATTTCGTTAATTTCGAATTAAGAAATTAACGAGTGATTTATTACTCGAGTAGGTAATAAATCAAGTCACGGATGTGAAGTTGTCGCGGAAGCAATTTATAATTGCTTGAGTATATAATTTAAATACATAATTGAGTGGAAATTAGAACACTAGGGGTATTTTAGTCTTTATACCACTCACATTAAATGAGCTCTAAGACACCAAAAATATCCAAATGCTCTCTCATTCCACACTTGTGTGAAAAAATAAAAAGAGAGGTATAGAGAGAGAGAGCTAACACGGATGAGAAAGGAGAAAGAAAGAAAAAAATTAAAAAGGGGAAAGTTAGAGAGAGAGAGAGAGAGAAGACGTGAGAGAGAAGAGGAAGGAAGAAGAAGAAGAGAAGAAATGGGTAAGGAGGAAGAAGAGGAAAAATGGGAGCTTTAAACTCATCAAAACACAATTCTTCCTTCACCAAAAATGATCTCCTCATCATCCTCTTCAATTTGGTACCAAAATCATCATCATCAACTCACACTCTCTCACTTTGCCATTTTTGAATGTAAGTGGAAAATGGAGGTTTTTGTTGTTCAAGCTCAAAGGAAAGCTTTGAATGGTGTTTGGGAGCGAGTTTAAGGTGGATTGCGCAAATATTGAGGTCCAATTTGGGGTTTGTGAAGAATCAAAAGGTTCAAAGGATTGGGAGCGGATTCGATTGTCGTCGGAGCGTAAAGTTTATGCGAGGAACGATCGTGCGGTTATGTAGATTAAGCTTATGGGTTTCGACTTCGGAGTTATTCGGTTTGAGTTCGAGGATACGGGATTGTTCGTGTGTTTTCTCGTTCGTGAGCACATTCCGACATTTCGGTATTTCGTGATTTTCATCACGAGAGGTGAGTTTTACTCACGTTTAGGGTTTTCAATTTAATTTTGATTGTTGGAATGTTGTCATATGTGGTTCCTTGATTTCGTAATAAAATCTAGAGTCGAAAACAATACCGAAATTTGAGGATTCGATAACTAAGTTTTAAATTATTGACTTTTGTTTACTATTTTTGATCTTTGGTTGGTATTGGACTATTAAATTTAGTGTTTCTGTATGACAAATGGTTGTTTGTGTTCTTGGAATGAATCAGATTGACTTAGATGCGAAAACGGTTTTAATTTGACGCGAAAAATCACTTTGGTTGCCCAGTGGCGCGGAAACTGGCGCGGAAATGTTTGCCAATAGCGTTTCAGCGCAGTGTCAGTAACACCCCATTTCTACCCGGTAATTTAGAATAAAAATCAGAGTATAAAAATTATTTCTCATTAAATGGAGCGTTACACTCTTCTCTTAAAAACACTCAAACGGTCGGTTCAGTTCAGAAAATACGAACCAATACATAACACCATATAAAACGTGGGATATAACTCATATCATGCAGCGGAATAAACTACAGCTCACGAGAATAATTCTCAATCTCAAAATACATAGTACAACAGTAAAGAACTCAACACTGAGCAAAACAATCAAAATAAAGTTCATAACCCATCCCCTAGGTGCTACGTATCAGAGCAGACCGACTCAGGGAATAGTGAAGGTGACAAGCCTTCACTCATGACTACCTGTGGTAAACAACAACAGAAAGGGTGAGTCTCGAACTATATAATAAAAGCGATAATAGGCAATATATATAATCACAGTTCATAGCACAACCAATCATACCAATCATCACTCAAATCATGTTCATGCACTCATGAGAATGTATGCAATGTAGTTATGCATGTGGTACCATTTGCCCTCCGGCATTCTCAATATTTGCCCTAATTCAATTCCACATGCAATTTATTCAATTCAATGACTCAATTCACCAAACAATCATCAAATTAACACAAATCCAAGCCTATGATCTACATAAAACACATTATCTCCTCTATTATAGAGTGAGACTCCCCTTACCTTGGATTGAACCGTAGAAATTCCTTCTCCTCGAGTCACGTGCAAAAACCACAGCAACTAGAGCCTTCTTCTCCCTTCCTAGCTTGGTGCGAAGCTCACTCTCTCCCTCTAGGGTTCTTGCGCCGATTCCTCTTCCTTTCTCTCTTCTCCCTTCGCAAGTTCTTTCTTTCTTCTCACAAATGAGAGCAAATTCTAATTTTGGGTATATGTACATTGGGCCAAGCGCACCTTGGGCCCTTTTTACACCCCCTCTCCATTTCTTCCACCATCCCCTTTAATTAAAAAGAATCACCAAGTTATAAAACACTATATCATATTCTAATATAATTAAAACAGTGTAACACTTTAAATAATTTAATCAATTGCTTAATTAAATCACTTAGGGTGTTACAGGTGCTACGGTGCCACTGACTTGTGGCGCGGAAACTGGCGCGGAACTGGCTCCCGCGCAGGTTTTTGCGCAGCCTGTGTTTCCACAAATTTTCGAAAATTGTTTCGCTCATAACTTTTGATCCGGGAGTCCGATTTAAGTGCTTTAAAATGCGTTGCAAAGCTTATGAAATGTACTATTCAAATAAGTAATTTGATTGGAGTTTTGTTTGACATATAAAACTGGAATTTTGATGGAAAGTTCGGAAACGATTCATATTCTATAAAACCGTAATTAGTATACGTGTGAGGACATATGTTTTGGAAAGTGAATTGAACAAAATGTTCCATTTCTTAATTTATAATTGGCTCGGGATGATTATGTTCCTCTAAACCGGTCCACGTTTCACGATATATAAGAAATATCGAATTGAGGTGACGACCTCCATGCGTTTAGTATACTAGGAGAGGTAAGTCATGCGCCCTGGTCCTAGGCCCCCATGTTAAAATTATAGCTATCCGCCTTTAAGAGTTGTACACTTATTGGCTATGTTGGGGTTCACCCATGCTTCCTTATGTGTTGTTGGTGATGTACTAGAATTGATAAAACTTTTAAATGTGTATATTGTGATTTTGTCACTCGAGCTTCTTTAGGTTGTAGGTGACAAGCTACAAGTAATTGATTATATATTGTAATTCTTTTTGAATTACTAATTATGGTTTTATAAATGGACCGAGTGATAGGTAAGGGGTCACGGTAAGACTCACTGAGACAAGTTGTCTCACCCTACAAATGTTGTTGTTTTTTCAGAGAAACAGGAAAGAATATCCTTTGTGGCACGGGTGGATGGCGTCTTTCGAGAAGGAAATGGAAGGCGTAGTCTTCTATTATTAGATTATGGTTTTCCCTTGTATTTTTGTTTTCGATTTATAACTTGAACTTGTATTTGAGTTATGTAAATCGTTTCCGCTGTTATCTTGTTTTGGGATATTGAACTTCTGACTATATTATGTTACGACTCTTTGATTTGGATTCGAGAGTTTTTGGTCAAATCAATATCTGAGACAGGAATTTTTATACTCTGATGTATGCCATTAAGTACAATTTAGTATTTCTACTAGATAGAAATATGAGGGTGTTACAGAGGCCACCTTCACAACCTTCTCCCTTCTGTCCTTATGTTGAGAGTTCTCTTTTCTTTCTAGACCGGACCCCCGCCTCTTGAAAGACCTGCCCCCCTAAAGAGCACTTTAGATTATGAAAAAAACTTAGATGTTTAAATACGCGAAGTTTGTTCCATAATAACCGATTTGGTGAAAATAGAATTTGATTTTGTGACAAAATATATAAAGTGTTACGTTGAGCAATGTGTTTCGAATACCTTAGAGTTCAGAAGAAAATGTAAGGGTTAAAATGCGCAAAGTTCATTTCTCAATAACCAATTTGGTGAAAAAATAATATAATTTTGTGACAAAATTTGTAAAATGCGGTGATGAGCAATGTGTTTTGGGATAATTTAGAGTTCAGAACTTTTTTATTAAGGGCTCAATTTTTAAGTTTTGAACAGTGCATCCAAATTGTTTGGGACGGTCCTGCTATGGAGAAGTGTCAATGTGATGAAAGAAACTATAAACTTATAGAGAAATCATTGTAATCCAATTAACAAATGTGTAAAAAGAAAAAAGGGGTTGGTGTGACATTGAATTGCAAATTTAGTTCATTTAGAATATAAAGTAATTAATTTTATCTAAAAATAAGAAAATAATGATATTACAAATAATAATTAATTACTAAGTAAATTCACTAAAAAATTGTTAAAATTTTCTTCACCATAGATACTTTAGAAGTTTTTTTTTTATATTATAAACAAAAATAGAAAATGTCCAAAATCTATATTTTCTACTTTAGAAGTTTTATTGTAATTTTTCTTTTTTATAAATAAAAATAAATGCACACTAATAAAAGAAAAAGGATCAGCTACCATAAAAATTAAATGAGAAGTTATATTTAAATTTTGTAAAATAATGTATTTATTATGAAAATAACCAAAACTTGAGTAGGATATAACCATTATAGTAGATTATAGATGAAGAAGAAATATGCAAATAGAAGAAGATAATGAGAGAAGAGGAGAAGTTGGGAGTCTTTGTATTTCTCATTACAAGTGTATCCATACATAGGAGTGAACCCTATTTATAGGGTGAGAAAAGGTAAGTGAAAGATCAATCTTAAAGTTCCACTAACAACCCATTACATAAAGGAAAGTGGAAGTCTAATAGGAGTGGACATCCATTATCATATTATTCATAACACTCCCCCTTGGATGTCCATTGAGGATATGCCTCATTAAAAACCTTACTAGAAAAAACCCAGTGGGATAAAAATCTAGTGAAGGAAAAGAGTACAATATCCTGTTAGTGGGAACTGTCTCATTAAAAACCTTTCCAGGAAAACCCAATGGGAAAAACCATGGCAAAGGAAAAAAGAGTGCAGCTTTTCTCCCCCTGAATGAAGCGTCACTTCATAACATGAATTTCAACATCTGGAGTTTCTCCCTGAGTACATATGGAGTAATCTATTTCGCTGTCACTTGTGATGTATCCTCTTTTAATGAAGCTTTGCGGTCAGTATTATCTTCAGGTCATCTTCCTTGAACTATTGGCATTTGCATGAGCTTGAAATGAAGAAGCAAGAACCATAGATTGTTTTGTATATCATAATATATTTCATGTCACCACATAAAGATAATAGCTGGCTTGAGATCTGACTTGATCTAGATCGAAAAATACTTTGTTTCTGCATGGTTAACTTGGAGAATATATATATATATATATAAAATGATTTATTCATTAGAATAGTGAAAAATAAAATATAAACCTTGCTCTCTTCTAATGCATTTCTGTTTGTGCTGAACTTTATTCCTACTAACTATCACATAATATTATCATATCAAGGGATATAACATTTGGTAATTTGCATGCATGCTTTCGTAGTCTTCGGGACTAAGATATTCCATATATTCTTACCACACAACTTATGTACTCAATATAAATAATTTTTGCAGATCAATGTGTCTTTATTTTTCAAAAGAAAGATATTTCTTTGTATCTTGAATCCTTCTAGAATTTCCATTTAGAGGTCAACTACAGGTTCAAACTCAAAAATCCATCAGATATAATTTGAGGTCATTCATCTAGAGTTCCACTACAACATTTAGACCCTATGGCACGCCTAAAATTTCAACGGCCAAAAAACCGTTGTCTTAGCCAACAATGGCAACAGTTTTTTGAACCCGTTGCTGATTCATTTTTTTTGAAATTTTTTTTATTGGCAACGGCTGTAAACCGTTCCCATAGGATCTACGGCAACGGTTGTTTTGTTAAATCTTTATCCAACGCTTTATAAACGTTGCCATAAGGTCTACCGCAACGTTTTTTTGTTTAAGCTTTATCCAACGGTTCATAAACGTTGCCATAGGGTCATTTATATATAATACCCCACAACCAAAAACAAACTCTCAGCTGTGTCAAAAAAAAACAAACACTCAGCGAACCCTAACATCGCTCTCACACTATCAACAATCGATTCATCACTCTCACTCCATCAACAACACCGTTCATCACTCTCAATCCATCAACAATCGATTCATCACTCTCACTCTATCAACAATCGATTCATCACTCTCACCGTTCATCCAGCCAGTTTGCTTCCCAACTTCATCGGCTTCATCGTCTCCACGTTGCACTCAACCTTGGGTTTGATCCTATGGGAATACCAAGAAAATTAAACGGCACTTCACCCCTTTTACAATATAGGAATTCCATTGCAATATGCATCTCATCTTCACCGATATTCATCCCCACCAAACAACTCTTATTGAAATTAACTTTTAGCCCGGACACCAATTCAAATAGCTAGCCCCAACATCGCGTTCACACACCATAAGTTTTCGCGAGTATCTCTACATACAATGAGAGTGTGATCCGAATATTGAAGGATCGGAAAAGGTACCACAGAGTTCTCCAAAAAACCATTCTCAACACAACTCCTAACCATCCCCGCCAAACCTTCGGCCACTATGAGAAATAGAAAGGGGGCCAATGGATCTCCTTGCCTTAGTCCTCTCTCCACCGGGATCTCCAAAGTAGGAGTTCCATTAACTAATATTAAACCGAACCACTACGTACACATGCTTTTCATCCAATGCCTCCACTTAATGTTGAAGCCCAATCTCTCCATCATATAATCTAAGAAACCCCAACTCACCGAGTAGTATGCCTTTTCAAAATCAACTTTAAACATGAAAATAGGCCACCTCTTTTTCTTAACCGTATTAATGACTTCATTAGCAATCTTTACCCAATCTAATATTTTCCTACATGTATTGGATATAACTCCTTCCAACACACCTTTGGCTATAATCTTATAGATGCACCCTATCAAGGATATCGACCCAATCTAATATTTTGAGTGAAATTTCACCAAAACAGCAAAAATCTCATCTTTTATGGTATCCTAACAAGATTTGATGAAGGTGAAATTAAAACCATTTGGTCTCGGGCTCTTGTCCCCCTCACAACTCTATACTGCTTCTTTTACTTCTTCCAAAGTGAATGGCTCTTTCAACCTCTCCGCCTCCTCGTCGGTAATATGTTTGAAATTTACACCATCCAAAGTTGGCCTAACGCACCTCTCTTCTTTGTATTGGCTACTAAAATGCCTTCTAACTTCTTCCTTGGTTTCCTCCACTCCGCTTATCCACCTATCCTCCACTCTAATCATCTCAATTTGATTCCTCCTTTGCCTTAGTTTGACCGAGTTATGAAAGTATTTTGAGTTTCCGTCACCTTGTTGTATCCACCTAGCCCTTGCCTTTTGGGCTAACAATCTCTCTCATTTATATGTATGTTCTCCCAAAAGTCTCCATTAAATTTTCTCCACCTAGCCTCCTCCCATACGACATCTTCTTGCCCGTCCTCTTCCAAAATATTAAGTTCTCTCACCTTATTCTCAATATTGAGATCCATTATGCCATAAACCTCTATATTCCATACTTTCAAGCTCTCTTTAACAAACTCAAGTTTCTCTTTGACCACATGCGCCATCCACCCCTCTACTTTGAGCTCCTTCCATTTCTCTCGTATGAATGCCTAACCATCTTTGTGTTCCAGCCATCCATTGAAGAACTTAAAGGGTTTTGGGCTCCAATTTTTGTTAGAAGATAATAACCAGACCGAACAATGGTCTGATACATCTCTATTTCCAATCCATTGTGCCTTTAGCCTCCTTGCATCAAACAATTCCTGCGACAATAAGATTCCACTACAAGAAAAACTTGTTTTAGCAACCAGCAATTGCCACGGAGCTTATTCCGTCAGTAATTTGCCACGGATTTTCGACGGCATGCGTAAAAAATAAGGGCGCGAAATTTCCTGCTGGTGTTTGCCATGGGTTTGCCACGGACATGTGAAAGGACAGAAATTTGCCACGGAGATGCCGTGGCAAGTCCGTGGCAACGGATTGATCAAAATAAAACGAACCCGATCCCTAAAATCAGAACGTCTCTTCCCTAAAACAATCAAACGCTCTCTACGCTCTCTCCTCCTCAGTCTCCTCCTCCGACCTCCACCCTCCACCCTCGTCCGGCCTCCTCCGCCCTCCTCCGTCGCTAATCGAGCTCTATGGCCACCGAGAGACACGTTCTCCCTCTTCCACTCTCCATCTCCTTTGCGCCTCACCTCCGACCGTTTCTCCACTGTTTCTCCAGCGTTTCTCCTCCGACCTCCACCATTTCGCCGCCGCTGCTCCACTTCCCCACTTGTAGGTAATTTCTATTATCTTTTTTAATTTATCCTTAATTTCACTGATTAAAAAAACCCTGAATACTTCTATTCATTTTGCAATTTGTTCATTCTAGCTTCTTGAATCTTTTTTCACTAAATACTTCTATTGATAAATATATTGATTGTTCCAGGGGTTTACTGAATCTTTTATTAAATTAACACCAGTATTTCTATTGATACTAATTCATATATTTGTTCCTTATCTCTATTCACTGATTCTTTCTCACTCTCTTTGAAGATTTTCAGTGAATGTATCAGCAAAACCCCTACATTTTGTTTCTTTTCTCTTATTCATTATCTTCTGTTTGCAGTTTAATGTTTGATTATGTTATTAGATACTCATTCTATTTTTACTTACATGATCTTTATAATGTTTGCAGGGTTTTTCTTTTTCTGTTTTTCAATTTTCACTAATGTTGTTTGGGGGCTTTTTCCAGGAATAGATAAAGAAGGGGTGTGATTACTTGCAAAAAGAACAAAAGATTTTGTAAGACCCTCTAGGTACCAGCGAGAAAATAACTAAATGGATACATTGCTAACATTCTTGATTTTGTCAATAACTGAATGTTTTTATTTAGTCATTCTCTTTCCTTTTTATCTTTCAATTTCTACTCTTTCAATAGTTATTGCATTGCTGTCAAAAAAAAATTAGTTATTGCATTATATATCATGCCAAAAAGTCATTATAATATGTTGTGCTTACTTTTAATTTTACATCAGTATGACCGGAGCCGCCGCTAAGAGCAGAGAAGGAGACCTGCGGTGCAAACGGCGTTTCCGGTGACTGAAACGGACCTTTCGACGGCAATTATCACGACGGTGGTCAGGAACACAGTGACGAAACACAGAACGCGCGTGATGGAACACAAGAGCAAAGGTGACACATCGGTGTATGACTATCGTCAACCGCGGTCGGAACTCGCACCGACACGGCAGCGTAGAGTGTTGAATTTGTTGTTATCGTGGGATGCTGTATTTTTCTAACGCTCCTCTTTTGGAAAGTGGAGAAACTACATTGATAATTAGTTTCATTCTATTTCTTATGTTTTATTTACTTTTTTAGTAACTGATGATGAGGTGTGCAATGCAGGGATTCCGAATGTTGCTCCATGCTAAAGGTGAAGATGCAACTTACTTTCTCATGTTATCTTTCACTCTTCAAATCATTTAGCTTCTCCATGATGAGTCTGTTAAACTATAACATGGATTTAGTTAAAAAAAGAGTTACAATGAACTATCATATTCTTCTTGTGTTTCATTCTAATCTATCATATTCCACTTGTTTTTTAGTTTATGTTCCTTCATTTTCGTCTCTAAACAGTCTCTTATGTTCGTTATATGATTCACTTGCCATTATTCTGTCTAATATGCTTCTTATTTTGATTTCTAAGTCTTGGATCTATTTCTCTAGATTCAGTTTATTTCACTTTCTAAATTTTTTGAAAGTCTTTCTATTGCTGTGATGTTTGTGTGTTAATTGTTTTTTCCAATCCTTGCAGTGCTGGTTCTGAGACTACCGCTTGTACCTACATTGCCGGGAAATCCTATTATTATTGTTTCCTTTTTAGATAAATCAAAGAGTTTCAGTGCTTCATATGGTACAAGCAGTACCTCATACATAGAATAGTTCAGTGTAGCAAAGCAGTACCAATTATTGTTTCAGATTTGTATTTATTAATGACCTGTATTTCGTGTTGGGCATTGTTTTTCTACAGTGTGTCTCAAACAGAACGTCCAAGTTGTTGTTTTCGCCTTTGATACATGGCAGCGTCTCAATTGGAACACCAAACTTGCTATTCTTCTCCTTTGATTTTACTAAAGGTACATTATTCTCATTTACACGTCTACACCTCAGGAGTCTATCAAAATTATGATTCTATCTTTGCAAAAGTTGCAGACTAACTTTGATGAGTTTCTTCTTCCATGTGTGTAACTCAAATAATATCTAGCCTTGATTATGTATGTTATAATTTTTTGCATTTATTCTGTTTAATTTTCATGTCCGCACATACTATCCAAAATCAATTTTTATGAGTTTATCTCATATTTGATCCATTTACCTCTATATTTCAAACATCAAATTAACCTAATTAAATCTGTTTGATGCTCACAGCAAAATAGATAAATCAACCTAATTAAATCTGTTTGCAAAAGTGATAATTCATGCCATCGTTATTGGTAATTGATGTGTTTTTTGACTCTTCAGATTTTTCACTTTGGTGTTTTTCTTATTTTGTTATATAGCTTTTACTTTGGTGTTTTTTCTTATTTTGTTATATAGCTTTTAAGTTAAGGTATCAGGTTTTGTCTTTCAAGCTCAAAGTCTAAATATAGTTTTTTTTTTTCCTTCCTATTCTTTTTTGTTGTGTGATTCATTTGCTAGCGAAGCTAATAAGGGACAACCTTCTAAACAAAGTGATTTTGAAATGAGAATGCAGGCTCCAAAATGCATTCTTGATTCAGGAATGGAAGTTTTCATTATTACCGTATATTAGGTGTCTGCTACTTAATTTTACTCTCTTTTTCGAAGTTTTCATTTGGCTTAAAGTAATATAATTTGTCAGTTTTTGTTTAGGATTTAATGCCTAGGTTTTGTTTTGCTGGAGTGGAACTTGATGTTGATATACTTCCACATGTAATCGCATCATCACTTCAGTCAAGAGAACTTCACCAATTGAAGAAACTGAAGCAGATATCAAGTTTTTCTTGTATGCAAGCTAAGTTTTGGAAATACTACTATTAAGTGATACTACTAAGTTTTGGTATGAAGTGAAGTACTTTAATTACACGTGTGTGTATGTGTCCCTCTCCTCTTGCTAGTTGTATATGAAGTACTTTAATTAATTTTTTTTTTGTGACGGATTTGCAATGAAATTCGCGACGACTTTGCCACGGATATTTGCGACGGATTTGCGACGAAAACATTTGCCACGGAAAATTCCGTGGCAAACGATTTGCGACAAGCGTTTTTGCCACTAATTTTTGTCCGTCGCAAATCCGTGGCAAATTATGTTTTGCCACGGAAATTGGCCCTTTTGCGACGGAAAATGCCGTGGCAAACCAGCGATTTTCTTGTAGTGTTCTACCAATCCTACTTGCTATTGTGCCATTTGGTTGGTACCATGAATATTTCTTGTCTAAGCATGGTAGTTCTACGGTCTCCATTTCAACCATAAAAAATCTAAAATATTGTGCATCCACATTACTAAATCTCACATTCCTTCCTTTCCTCTCTTCTGTAGCTGTTACAATTTTGAAATCACCACCAATTATCCAACATCCAGGAGTCAATCGAGTCTTCTCTGACATTAGACTTGACCAAAGTTCATGCTTTCTTCGGATAGAACATCAAGAGTAGACATTAACCATGTAAATTATTCTCATGTCCATCTACACTGCAATCCCAATTTAACCAGGATTAGAAAAAGAGAATAGAAAAACAAACATACATTTGCGCCAGATTGTCAGGATTCCACTGGAGAGACCATTAGAAGACATAGCAAACCAATCAAAATCATCTCCTCACCACATACGTGATACAACTGACAGTTCAATTGACTTCTTTTGGTTTCTTGACAGAAGCACACATCAAAACCCTCCCTTTGTATTAACGCTTCACACGCTTTTGTTTGGCAATGCTGCCAACCCCTCTCAAATTTAAAGTAACTAGCTTCATTTAACACCAATTGGTGTCTCCTTCTGGCCTTTACATGCTTTGTCCCTAGCCTCCATCACCTTAATTTTTTTAATAAAGACCTCTTCCGGTCCAGCTGCAGTAACGCCAATGTTCACGTGCCATCTTCCAAATTTTCTCAGCTTTGGACATGGTTTTATCAGCACAAATAGAGACATTATTTCCCGCCATCAAATTTGACATGTTGTCAACTCCATCACTGCTGGAAGAAGCCAATTTAGACGGGCAATCACCTTGTTGGCTTTGCAGAATAATCGGTTAAGAATCAATACTACTGGGGGAAATATAAGGAAGAGGCGAGAGGTCTACCACAAAGTCAAAGGAAGGAGTAGTCATGTTCTCCCCTATTAGAGGAGGAGGAACACAATGATCAACCAAATCGGGATAGTGTAACACTCCAATTCTACCCGACTATTTTATTAAAAAATCAGAGTGCGGAATTTTCAACTAAGCATACATTGGAGCGTCACATTTCAACATTTAAATTTTCAACAACATGTAATCAATAAAACATTCAAAGTCAACAACGTAATTCTCCATTTAATAACCACGAGATACATAGCACATCATAAGGATCCAACCAATCGCAACGGAGCAAAATAAACTCTCATAAAACATCATCTCAACACCAACGGTTTCGGTAAAATACAAATCCAGAAAACATTCAAATAATAGAGAAATAGTCTATATGATAAAACGTCTAATAAATAGTGTTTGTTCCCCCCCAGGTGCTACGTATCAGAGCAAGACGACACGACTCAGCTACTAAAGGGAACTCCTGGTCTTCACTTGTAACTACCTGCACGTTACCGACATCGAGGTAACATTTTAAATGCAGAAAAGGGTGAGTCTAACAGTATAAAAGAATGCATAATAAGTATCATATTAGAGTCAAAACAACTATAATTACTAAATTTTAACAACTTCATTATACTTCAACAGCATCACACATCAACAACATCATTACACCGCAGTGTCAATGTACTTCAACAACAAGCAACCACAAACTAACGACAACACTGTGACATGAAAAATGGATGAGATGCAACCCACAAAACGGGTATATGCATGTGGTACCAATCAAAATAAACAGCCTTTGTGGCTTCAACAACAACAGACCGCAGCCTACAACAACGTTGCCCTGGCGTTGCTTTTATTTCGTGCTATCGGTCTTGCCCTGGCACTGTTTTTTTGACATGCTGACTGATCTCGCTCCGGCATTGTCTTTAAATTTCATGCTATCGGTCTCGCCCTGGCATTGTCTTCAATTTTCTTGCTATCGGTCTCCCCCTGACATTGTCTTTTAATTTTCTTGCTACCGGTTTCGCCATGGCATTGTCTTTAATTTTCTTGCTATCGGTCTCGCCCTGACATCGTTGTAATATAACCCTAACACCGCACCTTCAACATCGCCGACTAAAATTGAGGTTCATATCCGTACTTATCTCTTACTTTGATAATACAACAAAACATGGAGAACATGGTTTTGTGTATTATATCGTAAGAGAGTAAGCACGGAGGGGCAACTGTGAACACTCAATTTTTAACGTTTTCTCGAAAAATTATGAAAAATGCATTTTTGCGTCTTTTGCGTGTTTAGTCGTTGAATTCGTCATTTTTACTACTTTTCGTCGCTTTCGCGTTATTTTTACTATTTTTAGTTAAAAGAAAATTATCTGCTAATTCGAATATTACAAAAATAGTAGATTTAATTGATTGTCTTATTAAAATGTTTTTTTTACAATAACCCAAAAAAATAAAAATAAAATAAAAAACGAAATTAATAAATAAAATATCTACTTCAGCAGATTCAGGGATCAGCAAACAGCAGGAGTTGATTTGGGTCTGATCCAAAGCCTAAACCTGCAAACAAAAGTTAGGCCCAGTCAAACATAGTCAAATGTAATTAATGCAAAAAACCTAATATATTCCTATAAAAACAACAGTCAATGACGGTCAAAAGGGGGGGACAATCAGATACGAATTCAAGGAGAAATCACCACACCAAAATTAGGGTTTCACACTGAAACCCTAATGATCCAAAAATTATACAGATCTGAAACAAAAATTATACAGAAGAGGAAATCAGAAAAATAGAGAAGATAGCCTCATCTCCTCTCACCACCGTCAGCCACCTCTCGAAACCACCACAACCTCACCACCAACCACCCAAAACCGAACTGTAGCCACCAACAAACACCCCAAACTGTCGCCCAAACCAACCCTTCCTTCAGCCGCGAAACCACCTCCGTTCTTCTCTCTTTCCCCATCGCAACCTCTGTCTCCCTCTCCCACAACCACCATCTCGTTTCTCTCTCCTCGCCATGAACCACCATGACTGCCTCTCCTCCTCCCCCTCCTCTCTTCATCTCATTCTCTCTCTCTTCGCTGAAAAAAAAAACTCTCTCTCTCTTCTCAACTGATGTGTGTCGCTGGAGTTGGGGAAGTAGAGTTATGTGGTTGGTGTTCCCCTCGTATACTCTATCTATCTAATTATATTGTTATTTTAAATTGAATTAAAGTGATTTTCTTTTATTTATTTATTTATTTTTCTAAAAAATAAGCAAAGGAAAAAGTAGAGTCTGAACACATGTGATTCCAACATCACGTGTCCCATCTCTCTCAAGTCCCTCTCACCTTTCATTTGTTGTCTTTTTTTTATTAGCTATTTTATATTATCATTTTTTTTCTTTCTTAAAATTAACCATCATTTGATTCTTGGTCAAAGTGACATTTGACACTTAAAATCTAGCGCCCTACCCCCTCTTTCTTCGCACTCTATGTGATCTGATGATCCCCCCACACCATCATGTTAGTATTATTTTATTTTTTTATTTTTACATTTGTATCTTTGGGTTTATTTGTTATTTATTTATATATATTATTTGTTAAAAATAATAATTTAGGCTTTGATCGAGATGTACATCTTATCAAACCCGCAAATACTGGTTTAAGAGACCCGAGTTGTACAACTTGGTCCTAAACCCCTTCAAATTTAAAACTAAATAACAAGTTAACATTTTTTTTTAAAATAAAAAATCTTCAATTAGTTTATTTTTATTTAGCACCTATTTTCTTAAAAATACAAAAAAAAATGGTTTTGACCGAGATGTACATTTTGTCAATACCGGTTTAAGAGACTCGAGTTGTACAACTTAGATCTTAAACCCCTTCAAAATTAAAATCAACCAACAAACAAATTTTCAGGAAGAACTACGTGACTTTTGAGTCTCTCATAGCACCAGAGAGTACGCAGGCGCGAGGTCTCCCTGTCAAAGTCAAAATTAAAATTTTCTAAATTAGTCATTATTCTAATTATCTGTAAATAACTAATTATTTTCTTATCGAAGCCAATCTTATTTTTGGGTAAACAAATAATTAAACGACTTAGTAATTATTGCACAAACCAAATTTAGTGGTAATCGTGTCTTAGGACGGATGTGTGTGGAAGTGCGATGAAATTTAGTTTTTCGCCCCCCCTGTGCATAACCGGCTCCGAATCCAACCTAGTTACGCTTGGACCACTAACTATTTAGGTTAGGTTTTTCTCAATTTTTCTTATTTTAATAAATTGGGCGGTAACTCCTCAAATATCTATATTTGAGCCGTCCGCGTCGAGATCCCGGTCACGACAACGTACCTCTAATATGACCATCATGCTTCAGTAGGCTCTGCACCTGCCAAAGCAAACACCTTCCCGCTAGACCTCTCCTTCTTCGGCTTTGGACACTTAGTACTAATGTGTCCCACCTCACCACAGTTGAAGCATACCATATCCTTGTGATCACACTCAGACATCCTATGACCCTCTTTACCACAACGAAAGCACCTTGTTACCTCAGGTTTACACTCAAAACTCTTGTGGCCAGCTTTGCCACATTTTAAACATATGATGCTAGCAGGAGCATCTTGTAACGCCCTAAAATAATTTAATTATTTATTTAATTAGGTTATTTGAGGGATTACAGTATTTATTTAAATTGAGTAATAATGTTGGAATTAATTTTATTGCAGAGGGGGTCTAACTAAGTAACTAAAGGGGTGCAATTAGGGCCCAAGCCAATAAGTGACCCAAGCCCATCCCTAATAACCCCAAAACCCTAAGAGAATCTCATTCACACCATTCCAACTAGAAACAGAGAAAAGAATTCGAGAGGGAGAGAGTGAAGTGCAGCGCGACGGCGAGCAAGGAGAAAGGAGGGAAAAATTCTCAAGTTCTTCATTAGGTAATGGTTTCAATCCTTTTCTCTTCCTTTTTCTTCCCCTTTTTCGTGTGGTAGACTCAAATTCCTCACTTCCATCGTGTTGTTCTCCCAAGCTCTTCTTTTGTGTGCCACGGTTCTTGAAGGAGGAGAAGGGGAAGCTTGATTTCGTGGTGTGCTTGTGGAGGTGAATTCGAGTTCATAAGCTTTCAAGGTATGGGGGTTCTTTCTATACCTATAATAATACTTAGGATTTGGATTATGTGTGGTGGGGTTTTGTGGGGTTTTGATGTTATTATGGATGTTGTTGATGAATGATTGTTATTGTTGATAAAATATTGGTGTTGTTTGATGAATCATGGATGTTGTTTGATGACTTCTTGATGATGATTAAATTTGAATTGGGTAAATTCATGGAAATTTGGAAATCGATGGGTGATTAGATGAGGCTAAAAATCGATTTTTTTACGCATATGAATAAGAGTATGTAATTGATTAAATTGAGAATGAATTAAATTGTGATGTATGGTGAGCTCTAGTTCGAATTGAATATTTGAGATGTATGTGGTGATTCGTTTATATGTTTAGATATGAAACGAGATCGAGAGTGAATTAAGGGATATTGGAAGTGGTGTCTAAATTGTACATGTTCTTTGTTTTTTCTTTAGTAAGAAAAAGTCTTTGTTTTATTTTGAAACTAAGAAAATTCTTTTTTTTTATGAGTCTTCTTTGTTAGCCCTTTAGTAAGTGCTGTTAGCCATTTAAAATAGTTGCTGTTTCTTTGTTTCTTTATACCAACGAGCTGCTGTTTTTTTAACAAAAATCTTGTTGTTTTACAATCAACGAGGCGCTGTTTTTCCGCTGTAAACGTATTTGTTTTCTAATTTGCTTTGCGCTTGTGAAAAGAGCCCTGTTTCACCGCCGTTTTGACTCGAAATTCTGCTTTGTTTTTCCACTTTGTTTCCTCTTTGTTTTGGCTACGATTACGTGCCTAAAAAGTCACTGATTTCACTCTGTTTCGCGGTTATTCATGAACCGAAATTTTCGGCGTTTTTCTTTTAATGAGAAGGCATGTAATGTGGCTGTTTTTATAAATAAAGTGGTCAATGTTTTACTACATTTTGCAAATTAAAATGTGACGTTATCAAAGCATGAACATGAGAGGTTTTCCAAAACTAACAATATATCGTTACCCCAAATTTCTATGTATTGTTACTTAATCTTCCTTTGTGTGTTGTTACTTAAATTTGAAAGATGTTGTTGCTTGAGAACTTAAAGGCGTTGTAAACTGAGGCTTATATGTGGATGATGTTGAATTGAGAAATATAAAGCGGTGAGTTTAATAATTGTTGCGTAGTTTAATAAATTAAAGCGGTGAGTTTAATTATATGTTAATAATTATTGATGGGAAAGCGGTGTGGGACCTCAGTCCAAAGCGGCGTGTAGCCAACAAGGCTAGATTGTTGGTGAGGTAGAGTTGAGGAAATAAATAAAGAGGTGTGCATAATAAAATATTGTGGCATAGGTGTTGTTTGTGGTGCATTGACATAGGGTCACATATTGCATGTGCATAAAGCGGTGCGTAGGCTTCGGCCAAAGCGGTGTGGGACTCCGGTCCAAAGCGGTGGGTGCCCTCCAGGCAAATTTGCGGTGATGAAGGATCCTCATGCATATTGCACTCATGCATGTACACATACTTATGTTATTGATGTTTCCTTTGATGGTTATACCTTGTGAATGCATTATAATTATGATGATGTGTGCTGATAATGTGGCGTGTTGTTGTGGATTAATTGCATTTCGCCCGCTCTGCTGACCAACATATCTCGTGTATCTTGATTATTATTATATGTATAAAAGACTCACCCATCTTTGCGTCGTGTTGCCTCGTATGTCGGCGACTGCAGTACCGCGAGTGAGGGCATTCTTATGCCTCCCTTCTAGTATGGTCGAGTCGGCTACGATCACGTAGCTTTTTGGGGGCGTTTTGTTGATTGTCATTTCTTTTATGTTTGGATTATTATATAACCTTGCATTTCTAGATTGGAGTTTATTATTTTCCGCTACTGGTGTTTGTTCCCAGCCGACCACCCAGGAAGCCTCGGATATGACGCGCCTCCTAGCCGATCATCTGGGCTCAGAAGACGAAGACCGAAGTCCCTGCGCCCTCATCACCGAAGCTTCCGTCGGCAACACCTCAAGACCGACGCACAGACCACATCCCGATCAAAGGGCCGACGCCTCTGAAGGGCTCGGCCTCAGGCGAAAGACCTACTAGATATATTAGGCAAGCCCGAGAATCTCGCCTAAGATCTCGGGGCATTCATGTACCATTATGAGCATTTATGACATCTTTGTAATATAAATATACATACAGAGGCCAATGAAAGGGGACGAACATTCTATTTTCTACTCACTACATTCCTTGTTCTTGCTATATCCTACTCTAGGGAAATAGTTGGGAACATTGGCGCCCACCGTGGGGCCCGGTAGAACTTCCCCACCCCACGTCAGAGCAGAAGCCCTACCTCGCCATGGTAGGAACCAGAAATAACGGTGGTGCCTCCACAAGCACCACAGATCCTAGGATACTCGAGTTGATGGAAGCAGTGAGAACACTCCAGGAGCAGAATGCAGAACAAGCACGAAGGCGAAGAAGAACAGACTTTGCGCTTTCGGCCAGCGCTAGAGGCGAGGAGGCTCGGCTCCATGAGCAGCGATTAGTCGCCCTCCGAACAACAACAGGCGGATACCACCCGCGCCCCGAGGGCATTTCACCATTTACCGAGGAGATCGAGGCGCACCCATTCCCCCGGTTCGAGAGCCCGCCATTGGGACTTATGACGGAGCGGGAGACCCCGTGAGTCACGTTGGCGCCTTTCGGACCGGATGATGATCGGGCCGGAGGTAATGGCGCCATCTGGCACGCAAGATGTTCGCAGTACGCCGACCGACGCGTTGCTCTCAAGTGGTTCAAAGGGTTAGCCGCTCGATCCATCACAGGTTTCGAGGACCTTGCCAACCGTTTCGTCCAACAATTCTCGCCAACAAAAAAAGCTTATCCACGGGAGATTTGTTCGATCTCGGACAAGGACCAACAGAGCGAAGAAGTACTTAGAGCGTTTCAATAAGATCACGATGCGGTGGAAGACCCGGACGAGAAGTTTTTCGTGACAGCTTTCATGAAGGGCCTCAGAAATGGGACCTTTAGTGAAGCACTATCTATCACCACTCCCAGGAACATGGACGAGGTCAGAGCAAGAGCAGACAAGCACATCGACGCCGAGGACACGCTGCCGCTCCAAGGGCGCGAGAGATGGTAGAGGACCCAGAAGGCCCCAGTCGCCTCCAGAACGAGGAGGCCGACCTGAACCCTTCCCGGCCTCGGCCGCGAGACCGGGGAGGAAGAGCTCGCAACAGGAAGTCCCGTCCGAATCCAGAAAGCACTTACACCGCTCTGTGGGCTCGACCATCCGCCATTCTAAACAGCGGTCTCATCAGCGGAATCATCACGAGCACCGGCTCCATTCGTCGGCACCATGGGTAAGTATCCGAAGCTTATTGCGGAGTTCCACAGGCGGAGGACACACCACCGAGCGATTCTTTGGACCTTGAAGCGGCCAGATTGAGCGGCTCATCCAAATGAGGGTTTACGAAGAAGTTCGTACTCTCGGATGAACAAAGAAAGAGGCGGCGAGAGCCCAAGGAGAAGACAACCCCAAGAGGGGAGGACCAAGAAAGGAGGCTGTGCAAGAGAAGAAGGCCATGAAGTAGGCGACCGGGAGTAGTCAACACCATCTCGGGCGGATTCTGCGGTGGAGGCCCCTCATCCTTGGCGAGAAAGAAATACGCCCGATCTATCATGTCGGGTTTCCACAAGTCTTTCGCAGAAGATCCGATCCGATCTACCCGCCGATCTCTTTTGACATCACAGATTTCAATGGAGTCAACCCCATTCCGCGACCCCATCGTGATATGCGTCACCACCAGCGGATACAAAGTGACCCGAGTACTTGTAGACGGCGGAAGCTCCGCCAACGTGATGTATTGGAAATGTTTCAAAGAGCTCAAGCTACGGAGGAGTGTTGAAAAGTTACCAGTACACTTGTCATTTTGCGGTGAGCAGGTGGAGGTCCGAGGCTACCGGACTCGAGAACAACCTTCGCGTAAGCAGGATCTGCATCAAAACAAGTGGTCTTTGAGGTACATGGTGGTGAACGCAAAATCTTCTTACAACATAATTGTTGGTGTGCCCACCTCAACGCTCTAATGGCGCAATCTCTTATCCTCATCTACGCCTCAAAATACCCCCGCCCAACGGGGAAGTAGGAAGCGATGAAGGGAGACCAGGCGATGGCTCGCAAGTGTTACGCAGAAAGCGCCAGCATCAAAACAGCTCAGAAGGGCCGAGAGCAGAAAAGCAACCATTGTAGTTTCCTCGACCTGGACCCCAGAATGTATGACCAAGCGAAAGAAGGAAAGAGGCCACGTCCGGCAGGTGATCTAAAAGAAGTTCTGATAGGCCCGATGCAACATCAGAAGACAAAGATAGGAACGAGACTCTCGGCGGAGATTGAAGACCAGCTCCTGAAGCTCCTCGCGGACAACGTCCACATATTTGGATGGTCTCCCCAAGACATGCCAGGTATCGACCCAAATTTTATCTGTCATAGATTATCACTGAACCCTTCTATTCAACCTGTGTCCCAAAGAAAAAGAAAACAGGGGCAAGAGAAAACAGAGGCCATAAAGGCAGAAACAGAAAAGTTGCTCTCGGCAGAATTCATCCGGGAAGTGAAGTACCCAACATGGCTGGCGAACCCTGTACTTGTCAAGAAGTCCAACGGCAAGTGGAGGATGTGCATCGACTATACAGACCTCAACAAGGCCTGCCCAAAAGACGCGTATCCCCTGCCGAGCATTGATGGCCTCGTCGACGGAGCATCTGGCTTCAAGCTTCTCAGCTTCATGGATGCATACTCTGGTTATAACCAGATCAGGATGAGCCACACCGATGAAGAAAAGACTGCCTTCATGACCGGCCGTTCCAACTATTGTTACCAGGTGATGCCGTTCGGCTTGAAAAAGCGCGCGCGCAACCTATCAGCGGTTGATGGACAAGATCTTCGAAGAAGAGATCGGCAAGACCATTGAAGTCTACGTCGATGACATGGTGGTAAAATCTGCAACAGACCCTGATCATGTGACCAATCTGGCCAAGATATTCAAGCTACTAGAAAAATATGATCTTCGGCTCAACCCAGAAAAGTGCTCGTTCGGTGTCCAAGCAGGAGAGTTCCTGGGCTACATCCTCTCTCACCGAGGTATTGAAGCCAACCCCTCCCAATGCCGAGCAATAATTAATGCCAGAAGCCCATCCACAGCCAAGGAGGTGCAGGTCCTAGCAGGCCAAATAGGAGCGCTTTCCCGATTCCTTGGGCGCTCGGCGGACAGAGTAAAGCCATGTTTCCAATTACTCAGAAAATTTCAAGCTTGGTGGTCGGAAGAATGTGAGCACGCACTCCAACGGCTCGAGACGAAGCACGGCATCACCTCAATTCTCACAAAGACCAAAGCAAGGTATACCCCTACTACTATACCTATTTGTTTCCCAAAGACGCTTGCGGTGCGATTACGATACGAGAACAAGAGCGGAGCCAGTTGCCAATATACTACGTCGCGAGAATGTGGAGGGAGCAGTGTGAGATACCAAAAATTGACAAAGCCGCTTTATCGCGATCGTTTCGCAAAGAAGAAAACTCAGCAAGACTTCCAAAGCTACTCGGTCGTGGTGGCCGATTTGCCAATTCGCCAAGTCTTAGCAAAGCCGGATCTAGCGGGAGAATGGTAGCGTGGTCTATTGAATTATCGAGTTTGACATAAAGTATGTACCGGGGGCCCCATCAAAGCACAAGCAACCGCGATTTCGTGGCGGGGTGGTAGAAGCGAGAAAAAAGAGGTCGCCCCGGTAGGCCCCCTTTGGACACTTTGCGTGAGCGGATCCTCCAACACGAGGGGAAGTGGTCTTTGGGATAACTTTAGAGGACCGGATGGTATCCTCATCGAGCAATCTCTCGAGTTCAACTTCAAAGCCACCAACAACGGCGGAATACGGCACAGCGATCGCCGGTATGACCTTTGCGGTGACACCGGCGTCAAACACACGAGGTGCGGGCGACTCTCCTAGTGACAGAGGGACAGTTACCAACGCCTTC
The DNA here is from genome assembly GCA_020916435.1 of Oxytropis ochrocephala. NCBI lineage: Eukaryota > Viridiplantae > Streptophyta > Magnoliopsida > Fabales > Fabaceae > Oxytropis > Oxytropis ochrocephala. The sequence continues at coordinate 73,414,569 of CM037092.1, forward strand.
AGCGCCAAAGATGAACTACTCAGCAAATATTGCAGCCAAGGTACAAGAACTTAAATCTAAATTTATGTCTTTCGAACTAACCCATGTCCCCGGGGAACAAAATGGAAGGGCCGACATCTTGGCCAAACTAGCCAGACTAAAAAGCCTGGCAACAACCACTCGGTGATACAGGAGTCACTCTCCGAACCCAGCTTAGCCAAAACACAGGTCCTCTCAATAGAGGAGGAACCAAAAAGCTGGATGACCAATATAATTGCTTATTTGCAGGGTGAGCAGTGCGATTTGCGGGAAAAGGAGGTGAAAAATTTAGAAGATGGCCGCTAAGTACATCCTCATTGAGGACCGAGCTATTCAAAAGGGATTCTCCAGCCGCTCCTCAAATGCCTGGCAGGTGAGAAAGCTGAAAAAGTCTTGAAAGAAATCCACGAGGGAGTGTGCAGCAGCCACATAGGAGGACAAGCCCTCGCAGCAAAAACCCTTAGAGCCGGCTATTATTGGCCGAGCCTCAAAAAGGACGCCTTAGAATATGTGAAAAAATGTGACAAGTGCCAGCGCCATGCCGCCGTCCCAAGAGCTCCACCAACCAACCTTCAGGCAATGGTCTCTCCATGGCCGTTTGCGTATGGGAGTTGATATCCTCGGTCCGTTCACCCCATCGGCGGGGACAGTCGGATACTTGCTCGTGGCCATCGACTACTTCTCTAAGTGGATAGAGGCCGAGCCCATAACCACCATCTCAGCGCAGAGGGTGAAGAAATTCTACTGGCAAAGACTCATCTGCCGCTTCGGTATTCCAGCTACCATAGTGACAGACAATGGCACTCAGTTTGCTTCAGACTCAGTAGCCGAACTCTGCAGAAAATGGAACATCTATCAAGCCTTCACCTCGGTCGAGCACCCTGGACCAACGGGCGGCCGAGGCTGCAAACAAAGTCATATTGAGCGGACTTAAAAGAAACTCAATGAATCCAAAGGAGGATGGGGTGAAGAGTTACCACTCGTGCTATGGTCATACAACACCACTCGCAGATCTTCCACTTAGGAGGCCCCTTTCGGTTGGTATACGGCAATGACGCCTCATCCCCATAGAGTGCTGGAGCCTAGCCCCAAGGCGAACTTTCACCAAAGCAGATCCCGGATGAAGCCTCCTCAGAGCAAACTTAGACTTGGTAGAGGAAGTAAGAGAGCCGCAAAGGTAAAGGGAGCAGCAAAGAAACAAATGAGCTGCGAGAAAATACAACTCGAAGGTACTACCAAGGACTTTCAGAGCTGGAGACCTAGTACTTAGAAGATCAAGCCGTGTCGGCGCCCGCTGTAAAGCTGTCAAGAAACCGGGAAGGTCCGTTCGAGTAAAAGAGGTCATCGCCAAGGAGCATTCAAGTTGGAAAAGTTAGATGGAGGCAAGATCCCGAGGTCCTGGAACGCAGCCAACCTCCGGTTTTACTACAGTTAAAGTCAAGCTACTAGTCATCGGTTCTCATCATCATCCATCATTCACTTCATATAACATTTGTATGTGGCAGTATAAAAAGCCCCGAATGTAATCCCTCTTCATCATGAATAAAGAGAATCGATTTTCAAAGCATTTCGTAAAGCAACACTTATTTTCTCCAAACAAAGTAAACGCAACAAATCTAATTCCGAGTCAAAACAAGAATGCGCCACAATAACAAAGTCCCGAGCAGCAAGGACCGAAGCAACGTCTCGATGTTGCCGCAGGCGATGAAGACTAAAGTCCCGACGGTGAGGTGGCCGACGAGCCACGCCCCACCCTTGGCACACCCGATTCGGTTCGACGTGGGCCTTTGCCTCATGGAAACCGAAATGGAGCTTACATCGCATAGGCTAAAGTACTACTGCGCCGGCGACGCGCTTAACACGCGATGTAAGAGCTCTTGAAGGTGCAAGCGATGCTAAGCGCGCTCGCCGACGGGATCAACGTGTCCGGCACCGGAGAAGGGCCCATTAAACCAAAGACCCGACAGGTGTAGACTGGCCTTAGAGCCGACATACAGCCCTTGGGCACTGTCATACCCCAATTTTGTCCGGTTTAGGTCAAAACCCTAATTTTCCCCAAAAATAATTAAATTAAAAAGTAAAAAAGCATCATGCATTGCATTTAGGTTTCTAAAGTCATTTCAAAGTTTCTGAAATCATTTTTGGAGTTAGAATGCACTTTTTAGACAAATTAGGGTTTTTTAGTACAAAAGGGTATTTTGGTCATTTCACAAATAAGGGACAATTCCTCAAAACAAGTCATCCAACATGCATTTCAAGGTACTAGAGGTCACTCCTAGGGAGAAAAATCATTTTTGAAGTGGAAATGTGTTTCAGGCAAAAACTAGGGTTTTTAGAGTGAAAGGGCATTTTGGTCATTTCACAATAAAAGCGGTCTTTTGTCCCAAAGCCTTGAATAATCATCAATGATTTATTTGAGAGATATTTGTGCTCCATTGTGATTATTTTTGTGCATAAATATTAAACCTTTTTGCCTAAAAACCTAGTTTTTAGATGGAGGGTAAAATGGTCTTTTCCTTTGAGGTGGGGTAAATAAATCAATTTTGGGATTGGTGAGATCATAAAATTCAGAGCCCAATCATTGAATCATAGGATATGGCCCAAAATGGCATGAACTAGGAAGAATGATCTAGAAGGGAATATTCTATACTCTTTTGAATTAAGGATAAGAATAATAGTACAATTTGCAATTCCACTCACTCTCCACTACATAGCTGCGCATAACAGCCCATGATTACCCCATTTTCATTTATTTTTATTGCTTGCAAATTGTATTAAATCATGGCCATCCATTCAAGTGTGAAAATCAATCCTCACCTTTCATTTGAATCAAAATGGCACTTGTGTAATAAGCTTTGTAGAAAAATACAATTTTGTAATTGAGCTTATCCTTCACCACCTCTCCTTATGCTGCACACCCAGCCCTCTCTCTCCTCATTTTATTGCCCTTAATCCATGTGATAATGCATCTTGACCATTGATTCAATTTCTTTCTCAAATCCTATTGATTTACAAGAGATACATTGTCATAAATACCCTTAAGTTTTCACCCCATATAAAAACCCAAAAATAAGACCAAAGGTGGACATACACTCTCATTTTACCCTAGCTAGAAAACTCTCCTCTCCTTCTCCTCCCAAAACCGTAGCCTCTCCCTCACTCTCTTCCATTGTTTTTTCAAGTTTCATCCACCAAATCACGTTGAACCTACTCCACCTTCACATATCTTCTTCTCTTCACCTTTGATTCTATTTTTACACCAAAAAGGAGCTTGCTTTCTTGAAGTGTGCGTGGTATTGTTGGTGTTCTTGGTCTTGATCTTCATTTTTCTACCCTTTTCTAGTTGATCTTGAGGTAAACATCACATCTTTTGCATTTTTTTTAACTATTAGCATGTAAATCTCTCTTCTACTCCTCTATCCTCTCCAAGAGGCTTAGAGGGTTCATTTCAAACACTATGTCAAGGACATTGGGAGCCTTGGGTGTTTGAAGTGAACCCTTGGCCTTGAGGAGAGGTTTCTTGTGTTTTCACCATAGTGTTCTTGCATTTTTCATACTCATTTTGTCATTTTTGCATGAATAAAAATTTCCATGTGATATATGCATCTTATTGTTCATGTCATAACTTGCAAGTTTGAATTTTGTTTTGATCTAGAGGGGTGTAATAGGTTCGGTTTTAGGCTTCTAAGATTTAGGGTTTTTGCCTTCCTTTTACTCTTTGATTTTGGTGTAAATAAATGCTTGATATGCCTAAATTTGCTATGATCTTGTTCTATGTACTAGTTATGATTTCAAACATGAAATAATGTGGTGTTTATGTCATGTGGGGTTTGACCTCAAGCTTTAAAATTAGGGTTAGTAGTTGTTTCCTTTACTTCTTGATTCATGTGAATAAAATGCTTGATTTGTAACTTGTTTCATGTGTTGATCTTGAATTTAATCATGAAACAACTTGATGTTTTGTGCATACATGGTTTCGGCCATAGAGTCATTTTAGGGTTCATCTTAGTGCTTAAAATGTATGTTTGATCTTGTGTAGAAGTGTGTAATAGTGTTAGCATGTTTCTTAACCTTTTACCAATCATTTTCATATTTACTTTACCACTCACTAGCATTTTACCATAAGTAAAAAAAGAGAAAAACATTTTTACTTTTTTACTTTACCATCTCATTAAGTAATTACCATTCACCTCATGCATTTTTACTTTACCATTCATTAACTTTTTACTAAAAGTTTTACTACTTATCTATTTGCAAAAATACCCAAAACATTTTTACACTTTGCATTTTATCACTTGTGCTTACATGTTCATGCATCCATATGTGCCTATGCCTCTTGCATTCTCATACTCTCTTACATGTTCATGCACCCCTTAATATTATGTCTTGCATTCATTATTCTATGATCATGCATTCATTAATGCTATGTCTTACATTCATTATTATATAATCATGCATTCATTAATGCTATACCTTGCATTCCATAATTGTATACTCATGCACATGCTTTCATAATCATGCACTCAATTGTTCATAGCAACTTGTGAGTATTCTTTATGTTTGCTTTACTTGTGTTCTAATTGTTGCCTTGGTTTGGACTTGAAAAGATTTGAAAATGTTCTATTTCTTTTTCAAACTTGAAGTCACTTGTTTTTCTAATAAAAAACCTAAGGCATCTTTTTCATAAACAAATCATTAGCCATCACTCGAAGCCATTGCTTGTTTGATCGTTAATGAGGAGTTATTAGTGATAGTCACTCGAAGCCTTTGCTTGTTTGACTATTATGAAAGCTCCCACACATTAATTAAACAACAAAAACCCAATTCAAATTTCCTAAAAAATAATATGAGCCATTAGTGGTAATTATCACTAAGACTCATCCTTTTCCAAAACATTTTCAAAAAGATAATAAAAACGTTGCAACTAGTGATCACTTGAGTAATTGCTCGATTGATTACCGGTTCCAACACTTTTCTTTCAAGTTAGTAATGAGCGCCACTCGAAGCCATTGCTTGTTTGGTATTCATGAACGCTTGAGTCATATTTCCAAAACCCAAAAGATAAGATAAAGACAAAACACAGATTTTCTCAAGATTAAGAACCAAGAACTACGTAGCTTTGATCCTCATCTCATTGAGGGTGCGTAGGAGCGGGTCACATCCCGTCAAGCACTCTTTTAAAAATCTAAGTTTAGTTTCACTTTTCAAAGATCCCAAAAGATTTCTTTCTCTCTTGTTTTCTAAAAACTCTTTCAAATAAAAAGGAAAAGAAAAGAAGTAGAACGATTCATTTCAAATCAAACACTTCAAAACCACATATCGAATTAATGGTTCCCTTTCGGTAGAAAGGAGGTGTGGGGTGCTAATACCTTCCCCACACCTAACCGACCCCCGAACCTACATCTCAAAGTTTTCGAAAGACCAATTGCTTTCCAAAAGGTTTTCCTAATATTTTCCTTAATAAATGTTAGTGGCGGCTTCATTGAAAGATTTCTTTTTAGAAAAGTTGTAAACGAGGAAGGTTCTCCCTCGGGGACTTTTTCGGGCGCAACAGCTGGCGACTTCACTGGGGAATTTTTTTAAAAAAAAATAAGTGGGTCAAACCTAATTAATCCGTTGTGTGGTTCAAAGTGTTTGATTCGAATTATTTTTCGTATTACTTCTTCATTTCCTTACTTTTTTTCCTTTTCTTTCTTTACATGCTCATAATTATGCATGCTTTCCCCCATCTATTATAATCCCTTCTTCTCCGCTCCCTTTCTTGAGGTAAGCTATATATGGTTGTTGATGACACCTTAGGTTAGTTCATTTGTTTTGAAGTGATACTAAACCTTAGGGTAGACGACATGTTACTGTTTGCTTCTATCTGGACTGGTCTGGCTTTTTCCTTGCAGGTGGGGAGGGTAGATTTTAGAAAGTATGTCCTCAATCACACACTTTCACACCTTACATTTTGTATGTTATGAGTGGGCTCCTATACCCGGATCCAACAAACATCTAGGAGAGTGGAGACGATTAGTGACTGTCATTCGAGACCTTCGTCTGTCTGACACTCATGAAAGTCCCAACCAGAGTACGCTTTCTCATGACGCTTCACACTTGGTAGTTCTCTACATTTGTGGATGTCGGCATGAGGATTCTCTAGCTCTGGTAGCCATTGTGAGGATGTGAATTAGAACTCCATGGAAGGAACCTTTGAAGTTGCCCTAGAACTTAGGATTCCCACCTTTGTAGGACACGAGGACATATAAATTGTGTGTTGCATTGTAGTTTAGACATGTCTTTCCTAAAAAAAAAAGAGAAGATTTTCAAAAAAAAAAAAAAGAAAAGAAAAAGAAAGGGTTGCCGTTGTAGCCTTTTCTTTTGCCGTTCCGTACAAAGCGACATATGACCCACTTCATTTTCAAAAAAAAAAAAAAAGGAGTTCTTGTTGTAGCTTTCCTCCCACTGGTCTATATGAAGCGATTATACGGTCCAGTACTTTCAAAAAAGGAAACTCGAGTTATCGCAAATAAAGTTTTTTTTAACCTTGCATTTGCATAAAGCATCATCGTCATTTGCATACATCCCCGCATTGCATAAAACAAAAACTTGATAAAATTCATACATGCATTTTTTCTCTATCTCATTAAAGGTTTGTTAGGAGTGCATTCTCCGCACGTGTGCATTTCCATTCACGAAGGCTTTTTCCCCTAATCGTCTCGAAAGATCCAAAAAATCGTGTCGCGTCTCATGCATTATTGTTTTCCTTTTTCACAAATCATGAAAAAATAATACATTAACATCTCATTTTGCATGCATTTTCACAAGAATCATATCTTTCCACGCACTAAAAATAATTGCTAGTATCATGCATTCCATTTCATTACATAATAAAAAAAACAATTATCATCTTCATAGCATAAGCATTTCATTTATAATCAAAAAGAGGAAAAAGCTCCTCGCCAAGTTCATCCAAAACATGGCATTCATGCATAAGCATTATTTCAAAAAAAGACACAGTAGAACTACGTACGCTTTGATTCCTCAAGGAGGATACATAGGAGCGGGTCCACCCCGTCAAGCATAACAAATAAAAATTTCATTTTGAAAAAGTGTCTTTCTCACATCATTCGGAAATGCATTTCATTTTGCATCAAAATCACAAAAACCTCTGAGAATAATTGCACTTTTCAAGTGATCATGTTTCCACGCATTTGCATATATAATGTTTTCACATACAATAAAGGTTTTGATGAGAGACGAGACGGCTTTGCGGAATAGTCATTCTTTCAAAAAAATAAATAGAAAAAATATAATAGAAAATAAAAAAAATTTGCATCTCCTCCATTCCTCGATAAATGACTGAAGAAGTTCGTCAAAATTCCTATCCTGTCCTAACTGGTGTTAACTCTTTGTGAAACATGGCTTTAGTGAACATGCTTCGTCATTTCTTTCATCCATATGCTCATGTCATGTGTCCTGTCTTAAGGAAGAGGGTCAATTGGTTTGTCAACAAAGAACTTGGGCCTCAAGATTTATGGCAACCAATCAAGGAAGCCTAGTGATTGAGAGTCTCGCAATTCAGTCCGGATAATCCGATTGTGGAAGTCCTCAAGCAGCTAGTCCAAGGGAATCAGGCACTAGTCCAAAAGAATCAGTCGTTAAATAATAAAGTCGGGGTGATAGAAATGCAATAAGAATGCAGATGACTGAAATGATGGACGTCCTGCAAGCTTTGAAAAATGGGGCCACTACCACCTAAAGCTATCTTTGTCGTAAACCCGTGAGAAGGCTGCAACCATCCTTCCTACCTCGGGACCGCCAAGCCGTGGATCGCTATTCCTCATCCGGGATTTGGGGTCAATCATCCGCTTCACGCAGTGGAGTTCTTGATCCACATGAGGTTTCTCTTTTCAATGTGAATGGTGATCCTCAAGGTCACCTATTCGAGAATTCTCAACCCCAGATCGGTTGCATGAATTGGAAAAGCGCTTGAAAACCATAGAGGATTCAAAAACCAAAGCTAAAGACGCCCGTGATCTATGTCTTGTTCGGACTTGGTTATTCCCCAAAGATGAAGGTGCGGTCTTTGACCAATATTGTGGTACCGTTTGCCCAAATAGACACGTAACCATGCGCGCGAAGGATGACCGCATACAATCACGACGACAAACCGCTCATCCACTACTTCAAAGTCTGACTAACAGGGGCATCTCGGGTCTGGTACATGCGATGCAAATTTTCCGACATCCACGGTTGGAAGGACCTTTCGAGGCTTTCTTAAAGGAGTACGAATACAACAAAGACATGGCTCGGATCGGATTCAATTTGCAGTATATGAGCAAGAAAGATCATGAGTCCTTTAAGGAATATGCTCAAAGATGGAGAAATACGGCTGCCTGTGAAGCCACCACCGATCGAGAAGGAAATAGTGTCTATGTTCATGGAGACTCTCCCGGTTGTTTTCTATGAATGACTGGTTGGAAGTGGGTCCTTAAGCTTCTCGGATGTGATCAAAGTAGGGGCAAGGCTTGAAGTCGGGATGAAAAGAGGAAGAATCCCTCGCAACCCCATGGCGCCAACAATGCTAATGATTTGCCCGCAAAGAAAAACGGAGGAATCAATGCTATAGCGGGACAAGGAAAGTCACGTCAAGCGACCCCATTCCTATGTCATACATCGATTTGTGCAAAGCTATCTAATCAACCATGGGTTGGTCTCTCCTCTCGGGATGAAGCCACCCAACCTCCATTCCCAAGAAGATACAATGCAAAGGTTGCTGTGAATTCCATTACGGTGCAATTGGCCACTCTCACGAGAATTGTCATCCTTTGAAGCGGTTGGTTCAAAATCTTATTGACACAAAGCAGTTGACCTTTGATGAGAGAAGTGAAGGACTAAACCCTTTGAGATCGTGGTGTCGGTAGGGATGGCGATAGTTGAAGAGGATCGAGGTGTTGATCGTCAAGCATTTGTGTTTTCGTCATGCATTTTTATGTAATGCAATCCTCAGCTCGCCCAAGGCCTTAGGATATTTCAATAAGGGCTGAGTTTCCTTTTAAACACTTGTCATTAATAAAAGTTATCATTTTGATCCACTTTGGTTCAAGTTCGTCATTGCCCCTGTTTTATCATAATTCCATCCATGCATATTTGACTTTTGGCTCGTTTTTAACGCAGCGTAAGTCCTCCATGTTGGGGCAAGTTTGAGGTCACTAATTTCCCTTGTTGATATCATATCCTTTCGGTGCAAGTCCTTTAAAAAAATAAATAAATAAAAAAACGTCCAGGTGGATTGAAAACTCGCAAAGAGCGGTCAGGCAAAAGTTAGGGCATAAAAAAACAAATGCAAAGAAAGGAGCAAACACATATAGATAGATGCTGTTGTTGTCATTTTTACGAAAAATAAGCGATCGAATTTGAAATGAAGTATGGCCATCTCCCATACCGTCAAGAACCCAAAATCCCGAGAAAGTCCCTTTCCTACCTACCTTAAGCCAAGAAATAACTAAACTCAAAAATATACCCTCAAATCACCCTAGACAAGGATCATCTCAAATATCAAAAAAAAAACAGTGCATCACTTTTTATCAGCTCACCCGAATCATAAAAAAAAAAATAATAAAAAAAAGAAAGAGGAAAAAGAGAAATTCAAAAAAAAAGGGGGATTCAAAAATGAAAATCCCAAAACAAAGGAAAACACAAAGAAATGTAAGTGGTGAGCTGATACATGTTACCCCAAAACATAAAAGATCCTTGTCTCAATAAACCTTCAAACACTTCATCATTCCCATACACCCCTCCTTCCATAAACCGCAAACACTTCCCTTTGACCGCGGAATCCCGCTCTCCACAAACCCTTAGCCAGGAATAAAACTTCCAAGCACCTCATCAAGCCAAATAACCATCATAAATCGTCGATCGTCAGCCGACGCCGAATAAAAATCATCCTACCATTAGCCCTAAGCACTTCATTCAGCCCAATCATCCTTCCTCCACAAAACACAACAACCCCGAAAAGTCCATTCCGATCAATGACTGATTGCTGTTGTTTTCTCAAATTTTAAATCTTAGGACAACTAAGTTTATCTGTTTACAATGTGTTCGCTCAAAAGAAAAAAAAAACAAACGATCAGAAAAAAGAAAGCTGATCAAGAAAAAACAAACCCTCAGGAAAAAGAAATGAGGGAACAAAAACAAACAGTCAGAAAAAAAGAAAGCTGACAGAAAAAGAAAGACTTGCACTTCAAACGCATTCAAGCTGCATTGAAACAAGGTTTATTTCACACCAAAGGTCAAGACATTAGTAGAAAACCAAAGAATTGCACTGAGAACACCGCTCAGATCTAAAAGTTGGGGCATTCTCTTCACCACCCGCCCACCCTAGTCGGGTAAAGTCATTCGAGTGTCCATCCATGGCCATTCATCCTTTCACGGTGTGTCACCCGTGGCACTAGTTCTTGTGTATTTGCTCTTTCACTCCGCTTCCTTTCACACTCGGTTGCCAATACTACCGAGAAAGGGCAAGTCATTCATTCACGATCGCCAAAGGCTGAATTGGGGCAACTTAGCATTCATCCTAAACACTCACTGGCGCCTCGCATATTCATGTGTGTTCACTTGGCAATGTTTCATAGAGAAAGCACAAGATTGTTATTGAAAGTTCGGTTATCATGGAATGGAGGAAAACATAAATGAGTTTGTTTGTAAATAAAAACCTTGACAGGGGGTTTAAATCAAAATTAGCTTTTTCAAAAAGAATGATCAGATTCACCTCCACTTTTTGCATCCAAGTCTCGTGTCTCGTCATTACAAAAATGTTCATCAAAACTGTTTAAATACCCAAAAATTCATGTCATATCATGCATCAAAGCATTGCATTTGCATCCTCACATAACAAAATATGGAAATTCTTTAACCAGTTATCTTGGCGCGTGAGGGTTGCCTAAAGTTGACCGTTTGTAGGGCTATAGTGCTCGCCTTCATCCTTAGGGATTAGGTTGTTATCTTGTAGGGCTTTAGTGCTCGCCTTCATCCTTAGGGATTAGGTTGTTATCTTTTAGGGCTTTAGTGCTCGCATGGATCCTTAGGGATTAGGTTGTTATCTTTTAGGGCTTTAGTGCTCACCTGGATCCTTAGGGATTAGGTTGTTATCTTGTAGGGCTTTAGTGCTCACCTGGATCCTTAGGGATTAGGTTGTTCTCTTTTAGGGCTTTAGTGCTCGCCTGGATCCTTAGGGATTAGGTTGTTATCTTTTAGGGCTTTAGTGCTCGCCTGGATCCTTAGGGATTAGGTTGTTATATTTTAGGGCTTTAGTGCTCGCTTTGGATCCTTAGGGATTAATTTGTTATCTTTAGGGCTTTAGTGCTCACTTTGGATCCTTAGGGATTAGGTTGTTATCATGTAGGGCTTTAGTGCTCGCCTGGATCCTTAGGGATTAGGTTGTTACCTTGTAGGGGCTTAAAGTGTTGACCCTCAGTAAAAAAAAAAAAAAAGAAAAGAGAGCGTCCAAGCGCGCAAAAGAGAAAAGATCAGAAAAGAAGAAAGAGAAAAGAGAAAAAGAAAAGAGAGCGTCCAAGCGCGCAAAGGAGAAAAGATCAGAAAAGAAGAAAGAGAAAAGAGAAAAAGAAAAGAGAGCGTCCAAGCGCGCAAAGGAGAAAAGATCAGAAAGGAAGAAAGAGAAAGGAGAAAAAGAAAAGAGAGCGTCCAAGCGCGCAAAGGAGAAAAAATCAGAAAGGAAGAAAGAGAAAAGAGAAAAGGAAAAGAGAGCGTCCAAGCGCGCAGAAGAGAAAAGAGAGCGCCCAAGTGTGCAAAAGAGAGGTCTCACATCGTATACGAGCAACGCGATGGACCATGACCCATGCGAGGCGCAGCGGAATAGTTGTATCGACCCTAAGATACGATGGGACGCCGTAGATTGATCAGATATCTCGATTCGGAGCCGATAACGATCCCCGATCGCTCGAAAGACCAAAGATTTGAAACGTGCTCCTCCAAGCCGCGTGCAAACTCGGATTCGCCAAGAGTTCATTTAAGGATTACAGGTTTTAGGCAACCTGGGCATTTTACCGCTTTTCGCACGCCAAGTGCCCATTTATCGCCAAAGACGCCGGTACCCCCTTTAACTTTTCTCACAAGACGCTAAGTGTTCATTTCTTCGCTTTTTCAAAATATAGAAGGCTAAGTCGGATGTGCATTCAAGTAGTCATCACAATAGGACGCTTGAATTGATCACTCAAGTATTCAAAAAAAAAAAAAAAAAATCCGAGTTTCCCCAAATGGACAAAATTGGCATGATTTACGAATTCTTTATTTCTATTTTATCTTGAAATATGTCTTCTTGCGATTCATATTTCTTGATAAAATCCAAATAAAGAGGCAAATTGTCATACCCCAATTTTGTCAGGTTTAGGTCAAAACCCTAATTTTCCCCAAAAATAATTAAATTAAAAAGTAAAAAGCATCATGCATTGCATTTAGGTTTCTAAAGTCATTTCAAAGTTTCAAATCATTTTTGGAGTTAGAATGCACTTTTAGACAAATTAGGGTTTTTTAGTACAAAAGGGTATTTTGGTCATTTCACAAATAAGGGACAATTCCTCAAAACAAGTCATCCAACATGCATTTCAAGGTACTAGAGGTCACTCCTAGGGAGAAAAATCATTTTTGAAGTGGAAATGTGTTTCAGGCAAAAACTAGGGTTTTTAGAGTGAAAGGGCATTTTGGTCATTTCACAATAAAAGCGGTCTTTTGTCCCAAAGCCTTGAATAATCATCAATGATTTATTTGAGAGATATTTGTGCTCCATTGTGATTATTTTTGTGCATAAATATTAAACCTTTTTGCCTAAAAACCTAGTTTTTAGATGGAGGGGTAAAATGGTCTTTTCCTTTGAGGTGGGGTAAATAAATCAATTTTGGGATTGGTGAGATCATAAAATTCAGAGCCCAATCATTGAATCATAGGATATGACCCAAAATGGCATGAACTAGGAAGAATGATCTAGAAGGGAATATTTTATACTCTTTTGAATTAAGGATAAGAATAATAGTACAATTTGCAATTCCACTCACTCTCCACTACATAGCTGCGCATAACAGCCCATGATTACCCCATTTTCATTTATTTTTATTGCTTGCAAATTGTATTAAATCATGGCCATCCATTCAAGTGTGAAAATCAATCCTCACCTTTCATTTGAATCAAAATGGCACTTGTGTAATAAGCTTTGTAGAAAAATACAATTTTGTAATTGAGCTTATCCTTCACCACCTCTCCTTATGCTGCACACCCAGCCCTCTCTCTCCTCATTTTATTGCCCTTAATCCATGTGATAATGCATCTTGACCATTGATTCAATTTCTTTCTCAAATCCTATTGATTTACAAGAGATACATTGTCATAAATACCCTTAAGTTTTCACCCCATATAAAAACCCAAAAATAAGACCAAAGGTGGACATACACTCTCATTTTACCCTAGCTAGAAAACTCTCCTCTCCTTCTCCTCCCAAAACCGTAGCCTCTCCCTCACTCTCTTCCATTGTTTTTTCAAGTTTCATCCACCAAATCACCTTGAACCTACTCCACCTTCACATATCTTCTTCTCTTCACCTTTGATTCTATTTTTACACCAAAAAGGAGCTTGCTTTCTTGAAGTGTGCGTGGTATTGTTGGTGTTCTTGGTCTTGATCTTCATTTTTCTACCCTTTTCTAGTTGATCTTGAGGTAAACATCACATCTTTTGCATTTTTTTTAACTATTAGCATGTAAATCTCTCTCTTCACTCCTCTATCCTCTCCAAGAGGCTTAGAGGTTCATTTCAAACACTATGTCAAGGACATTGGGAGCCTTGGGTGTTTGAAGTGAACCCTTGGCCTTGAGGAGAGGTTTCTTGTGTTTTCACCATAGTGTTCTTGCATTTTTCATACTCATTTTGTCATTTTTGCATGAATAAAAATTTCCATGTGATATATGCATCTTATTGTTCATGTCATAACTTGCAAGTTTGAATTTTGTTTTGATCTAGAGGGTGTAATAGGTTCGGTTTTAGGCTTCTAAGATTTAGGGTTTTGTCTTCCTTTTACTCTTTGATTTTGGTGTAAATAAATGCTTGATATGCCTAAATTTGCTATGATCTTGTTCTATGTACTAGTTATGATTTCAAACATGAAATAATGTGGTGTTTATGTCATGTGGGGTTTCGGCCTCAAGCTTTAAAATTAGGGTTAGTAGTTGTTTCCTTTACTTCTTGATTCATGTGAATAAAATGCTTGATTTGTAACTTGTTTCATGTGTTGATCTTGAATTTAATCATGAAACAACTTGATGTTTTGTGCATACATGGTTTCGGCCATAGAGTCATTTTAGGGTTCATCTTAGTGCTTAAAATGTATGTTTGATCTTGTGTAGAAGTGTGTAATAGTGTTAGCATGTTTCTTAACCTTTTACCAATCATTTTCATATTTACTTTACCACTCACTAGCATTTTACCATAAGTAAAAAAGAGAAAAACATTTTTACTTTTTTACTTTACCATCTCATTAAGTAATTACCATTCACCTCATGCATTTTTACTTACCATTCATTAACTTTTTACTAAAAGTTTTACTACTTATCTATTTGCAAAAATACCCAAAACATTTTTACACTTTGCATTTTATCACTTGTGCTTACATGTTCATGCATCCATATGTGCCTATGCCTCTTGCATTCTCATACTCTCTTACATGTTCATGCACCCCTTAATATTATGTCTTGCATTCATTATTCTATGATCATGCATTCATTAATGTTATGTCTTACATTCATTATTATATAATCATGCATTCATTAATGCTATACCTTGCATTCCATAATTGTATACTCATGCACATGCTTTCATAATCATGCACTCAATTGTTCATAGCAACTTGTGAGTATTCTTTATGTTTGCTTTTCTTGTGTTCTAATTGTTGCCTTGGTTTGGACTTGAAAAGATTTGAAATGTTCTATTTCTTTTTCAAACTTGAAGTCACTTGTTTTTCTAATAAAAAACCTAAGGCATCTTTTTCATAAACAAATCATTAGCCATCACTCGAAGCCATTGCTTGTTTGATCGTTAATGAGAAGTTATTAGTGATAGTCACTCGAAGCCTTTGCTTGTTTGACTATTATGAAAGCTCCCACACATTAATTAAACAACAAAAACCCAATTCAAATTTCCTAAAAAATAATATGAGCCATTAGTGGTAATTATCACTAAGACTCATCCTTTTCCAAAACATTTTCAAAAAAGATAATAAAACGTTGCAACTAGTGATCACTTGAGTAATTGCTCGATTGATTACCGATTCCAACACTTTTCTTTCAAGTTAGTAATGAACGCCACTCGAAGCCATTGCTTGTTTGGTATTCATGAACGCTTGAGTCATATTTCCAAAACCCAAAAGATAAGATAAAGACTAAACACAGATTTTCTCAAGATTAAGAACCAAGAACTACGTAGCTTTGATCCCTCATCTCATTGAGGGTACGTAGGAGCGGGTCACATCCCGTCAAGCACTCTTTTAAAAAATCTAAGTTTAGTTTCACTTTTCAAAGATCCCAAAAAGATTTCTTTCTCTCTTGTTTTCTAAAAAACTCTTTCAAATAAAAAGGAAAAGAAAAGAAGTAGAACGATTCATTTCAAATCAAACACTTCAAAACCACATATCGAATTAATGGTTCCCTTTCGGTAGAAAGGAGGTGTGGGGTGCTAATACCTTCCCCACACCTAACCGACCCCCGAACCTACATCTCAAAGTTTTCGAAAGACCAATTGCTTTCCAAAAGGTTTTCCTAATATTTTCCTTAATAAATGTTAGTGGCGGCTTCATTGAAAGATTTCTTTTTAGAAAAGTTGTAAACGAGGAAGGTTCTCCTCGAGGACTTTTAGGTATATGTGCACCAACAAGGCCGCAAACATAACCAGGAAACAAAACCGAAGTAAAATAAGACGCTCTAACTAAAAGGCGCAAACATAACCGGTAAAACAAAACCGAAGTAAAATAAGACGCTCTAACTAAAAGGCGCAAACATAACCGGTGAAACAAAGCCGAAGTAAAATAAGACGCTCCAAAAAGCGCAAAAACAGTTAGGCAAACTAAGCAAAACAACAATCAAAGGAAAACAGAAAGGAATTATACAACGGCCCAACGGGCGATGTCCAAAAAGCCATAATAAAAAGAAACAAAGGCAACCCGAATCTATTACAAAATGTTATTACAAGACTTTGTCTTTTTCTGACAGGAGAAACTAGGGAGCAAGAGGAAGATCTTCACCAGGGTCCTCGTCGTCGGCCAAAACCCGCCCCACTTCGGCATCAGATAGCAGTGCATCAACTTTGCCAAAATCAGGCAAGGCACCGTCGGCCGCTTCGCCAACAACTCCTTCGGCAACTCCTCATCAACAAGCTCGCCATTCACCACAATTTTGTCAGGATCAAGCCGCCCCACATCAACTTCAGGGAAAATGGCCTCACACGATCCAAGCTCTGCTAAAACCATTCATCAAAACTTTCAATGACGGAGGCCTTCACGCCGTCAATAGCGGCAACCAAGTCCCCACCCACGAGCAAGTTGGGAACAAATCCCAAATTCCTTTGAGCACCCCGTTCTTCGCTAGCGATTTCGAAACTGCGCTGGCCTCCCGGCTCTTTGCTGCCTTCTCCAAGGACTCTCGGCTTCTTCTTTTTTGTGATCGGCTCAAACACCCTCTCCTCAAGCCGACGCTTCTCCGGGTCCCACTTAACCAACTCTTGTTCCAGCGGCTCTTGTCGGCCTTACTGGACTCCAACTCCTCCTCGGACTTCTTCCAAGCCGCCTCTTTTCGACCTTGATCGCCAGCGGCTTTGTTAAAGGCATCCTCGGCAAGGTGAGCAAGCACCGAGGCATAATGGCCGTAAGTCTTCACCGCCACCAGCGTTTGCCGAATTCCCAGCAGTGGCTACCTTCTCCACATCACCGCACCGGCCAGAATGGCATTGAAGCGAGTTCAGAGGATACCTTGAGTCAAAAGTTGACCGAATAGGTTCGTCGGCAGGCCCGTCGGCCCTCTTCCGGCATTTTAGCACGCCCTTCCAAGAAGTATCAATAACCCCCTCCCCGCGCTGCGGCAAACCAATCTCAACAGCAGCACCAACTCGCTGCCTCTTCGCAGCAGGATTCTCCGAGAAGGGAGGAGGACGAGGACTACTTGCACCTTGAACATTAGTGGCACCTTCCGACACCAGAGGCGACCGCAGAACCTTGACCGGACTTTTGGCAACAGGAGAGCCTCGGCCAGAAGAGGAACTCGGCTCTAAAACAGGTGAAGGAGAAGGCTCGGGGACTCCCCCTTGTTTCTTCTTCTGCCTCTCTCGGTACTTATTGCGTTCAGCAACACTAAGGGTAGACATTCCAAAACCGCCTGAAAGGAGAAACAATGGTTAAGGAAAAAAAATGGGGGGAATATGCCCGAGAGAATTACTTAAATAGTCTATCAAAGACTCGGCGTCATCCACTAAGCCCAACAACAGGGAGGATTTCAGCATACCCGAGGACTTAACCCAACCATCCAGCCGATCCACCTCCGCCTTCTCGACCGAACTAAGCACCCTTCTCTCAACAGAAAACTTATCCTTGGGGTGCCTCGTCCAACTCAAAGGGAACCGTTCATCACCAACCTCATCAACCAAAGAAGAAAGGACACTTCGCCCGGTGACAAACGAAACGATGAATGCTTAAAATACTTGTAACTGCTATTGTACAAAGCCATAAGAGGACGGCGCTGATGATTGCACAAAGATACCCACCTTACTGGGTCCTTCACTGACGAGCGGAAGAAATACAAAAACTTGCAGGCCGAAACCTCCTCCCCAAGGCACTCACAAAGGATCTCGAAGGCCCTCATATGGGCCCACCGTTGGGATGCGGTGCGTCGAGCCACGTGAAGAATCTTCAACACACGGGCAAGTAAAGGGGAGAAAGGCAACCGAACCCCAAGTGCTCAAACCAGTCCGATAAGCGTAAGTATACACATCGTTCCGGAATGCACTTTGAAACGACTTCCTCCAAGGAGCCGGACTAGCTACGGCCGATCCTCGTCCGCAGTGGTGGCACAAACATCTCCGCCAAGACCAGCCAGAGGAGGCCTCGGTGCGGCTCGAGTACGAGTCGAGCACCTCTTGATCTACCCAAGAAAGTCCTCGCTCCCGGATCGTTCGCGCTAGGACTCTCGTCTTCGGCCATACGAGATAAATCGATCGGTCCGCGAAATCGGAAGGGAACTATCTTTGTTATAAGAATCGCCCATTCCCCCTATCACTCGACGAATGTTGCGCAGAGAACAATAACCACATTTAAGGGAAGCAGTACAATTGGGATTGGGACACTTATATTCAGAGGTCACCTCACTCTCACTATCACTACTTATTTCAACTATCGAGACCATCTCTATTTTGCAGGAAACAAATGCAGCAAATACAGCCCAAGAGAAGCAGGAACGAAAATAAGAGAAGCCACAAAGTAAGGGGAAAATGCGAGAAGCCGCGTACCTTAAAGAAAGAAATCTGGGCAAGCCACAAACACCACCGAAGGAGGAGAAAGACACAAGAGGAACACAATGGAAGAGAGGCGTGAAGACGGTAGCAGCAACGGAGAGGAAATGAAACAGAAAAGAAAACCAGGCGAAGAGACACGAAGGTTAAACAAGACCCTTTCGGAGTAAAGCAATCCAACGGCTAAAAAACCCACCAACAAAATCAAACGGTGGTTATTTGAAACGGTTCAAATCCCAAACGACACGTGTCTGGCCCCCAATGGAGCACTTAAAGGACGCGACAGTTCCCAAGGAAGTCATGATGGCACCTCCCGCCAAAAATCAAATCAATCAAACGCCACGTCACAGCGCGTCAATCAGTAGACATCGGCCTATAGGCCATCGGCCCAGAAAAAGGAACCGTAATGCCATTCGGCTAAGAATAAGTCTAGAAAGCAGAAAGACGCAATCGGTCGCAGACAAAAAGAAGACCCAGACAACCGGAGAACAACAATAAAAGGGAAGGTTTCCGTACTAATTAAATATGTTTACTTTCATTACAACATTATGTGCGTTACAATAGCAAAGAAAAGTTCCCAATTACTACAAAAGAATGAACCACTAATATATACGGGGCAACGACGGCTCTTTTGCAGGTACCGCCCAACCTTGAAGTATCTCCTGACGAGCTTCCGGGCCTACTTGCTACATCCGATGTTCTGAATCGGCCTCGGAAGCGTAAGCAGAGGCGACTCCTTCGCACGCAAAGGCGACACCAAAGCCCACTCGAGAATTGCCGGCCAATTATGACGAGGCTCGGACAGCTTACCGAGGTGTCCCCTTCACTGAGCGGTCGGTGAATACTCCGCCGATCGCTTCTTTGAGTCTCTTGAACAACTCCAGATCGGAAGCAAAGCCACCTACAAGAAGAGAGAGAGCGAGTTCACGAAGATCAATAACCCCCACTTTGAGCCTCTGGACAACCCCACACACCGCAATGGATGGGGTTGTTCAAAAGACTCAAAGGAGGAGACGCGATCTCACCATAGGAAAGCATGCGCAACCAAGCCATGAGCGACCAAAGCAACAAAAAACCCCTATTTATACAAGGGAAGAGCAAAAACCCCTAGGAGTTATGATTATGGCGTAACGGAAACTCATGAGAGTCAAAACTGACCGAGTCAAAGAAAACGCACTTATGAGGCAGCAGAAACCCACGCCTATCAAAGCGGCCCGGGTCAAAGGGAGCACAAAACCCACGCGGGACTGTAATCCAAGGCGCGAAAGCAAACAAGGCTAAATCTCCTTAACGCACGGAATGAGGGACTATGGGAACCGAGGATGAGTTGAAGATACTTAGAACGACTTCGCACAAAGTGCTCGCCGCTCGAGGGACTGTGTTCCCAGCCGACCACCCAGGAAGGCTCGGATATGACGCGCCTCCTAGCCGATCATCCGGGCTCGTAAGAGGCGAAGACCAGAAGTCGGCGCCCTCATCACCGAAGCTTCCGTCGGCAACACCTCAAGACCGACGCTTGCAGACCACATCCCGATCAAAGGGCCGACGCCTCACGAAGGGCTCGGCCTCGGTGAAAGACCTACTAGATATATTAGGCAAGCCCGAGAATCTCGCCTAAGATCTCGGGGCATTCATGTACCATTATGAGCATTTATGACATCTTTGTAATATAAATATACATACAGAGGCCAATGAAAGGGACGAACATTCTATTTTCTACTCACTACATTCCTTGTTCTTGCTATATCCTACTCTAGGAAATAGTTGGGAGCAGTGTTCATTCCCAGATTTTGTTTTGGTGCTATGTATCTTAAACTTGGAGTTATTTTTATTTATTTATTGACTTTGGAGTTTTAACAATTGGCTGTTTTTGATGTAACGCTTCCTTTCAATGATTTTATGAAACTCTGATAATATATATATATATATATATATTAAATGAGTACTTAAATTATTTTGGGGCGTTACAGATAGCGCCAGGTCCAGAGGATTGGGCCGGCGAACACTAACTTGGTGAGAGGATACACCAGGTTCAGCAAGGGGGGATGAACAATTGGGCTCCATGCTTGGTCTTGGAAAGTGATGCGAGTCGGTAAGAGTGTAGGTTGGTAAGGGATTGTAACATTTAGCTCTACTGATTTGCAATTTAAAATTTTTGCCTGTTCAACTACCCCATTTACAATAGTTCTAAGCAATATATTAGTGGGCTCTGACCTTTTCCCACCAATCACAATATTTTTCATCATTGTAACAACCTTGGGAATCACACCAGCATTACGAGCGTTCTCTTTCAGCGCCGTTTCATCATTCTCCATGCCAATCATCAATTCTTTCTCATGCAAAACGCCATGGCTTGGGGCGTCTACCGATCTTCTGCCGTCCTCTTCTCCTTCTCCGACGAACGTCAAATCTTCCTCCTCACCACAGCTCAACTGTTCATCGCCCACACCATCCCCATCCTCAGATTCTTCATCTTCTGAGTCGCTCCCAGAAGAATATGAATGCTCATTCTCCCTGTTCCATGCAGTCCATTGTGGGGAAAACCAGTCTTCTATTACTTTTACAACAAATAACTCTCCATTTATCTCAAACCTTTCCACAAAGTTGATTACATTGTACACCTTCCTTCTTATTAGGATCCTAGCCACATCTAGAATCCTTCTTTTTTCAGTATTTTCACCAAGAGCAACAAATTCTCCAGTTCCTAGAAAAATGAATTTAAAAAACTCTTCAGTCCAAGCGTGAACCGGGATACCGAAACATCTAACCCAATTAAGACATTCACCATCCGCTTCATCGGGGCTCCACTTTCTTATATCAGAGAACCATGTAGCCAGCCACTCTTGAGCTCCTTCCAATAGTGCTTCTGTCTCTCTGTCTTCCATGCTCTCGAAAAACACTAAATTCGCACCCTTGGTTGTTGCTTTCACAGAGGAATATCCTTGTTGGATAAACTCTTCTTGTATTTTGTAAGCCATACTCGGTTTGTCCATAACCATTACATAAGAATTGGCAAGCTTCTGAATGTTTGTTTCATAAACAGTGAAGTATCGGTGAGCCCATGGGCGCTTTGGTTGGGGGCGAGGTTTGAATGGTAGGTTTAGATTTTTTTGGCCCGTCGGGGTATGAGTTTTCTTGTTCTGTGATATTGGTTTAACATGGCGTGAAACATGAGTGATGTTAGATGCTTTGTTCTGATTCCGTGGTAAAGTTCTAGAGATGTTTGTGTGATGGATTTTTGGGACGGGGCTTGGACGGACAAAGCAGCATGTTTGTGTGCAGAAGGTGTCGATGGAGCAAGGCTGGGTTATTTCAATATTTATTTGTTCTATCAAACCTGGGTAAATTCACCATTATCTTATCGCTACCAATGATAATATTGTCCAGCTTAGTAGCGAAGATCACCGGATTCGCAAATTCAACAACCCTTGTGAAATAACCAACTCCTCAAACTCTCCATATCTAAGAAATGCCTTTAGCATGTGTTTAGCATAGAATTTAGCATGGAAATTTTCTGGGAAGTTTGAGAAAAAATACGTTGTCCTTTCAGCATCCTTCTTAAAGTATAATAGTTTCTTGCTATGTCCACCCTTCTCCGCGTTTGCTCAGTCTTCATTTTCCTGACTTCTTGCCAATCTAACCCATCTGTATGCATGTCCTCTCTACCTCCTTCTCTTTAATAACCTGGTCCTTTCACTGTGTATCTCATACTCTCTGGGTGACTTTCCTTAGCATTTCTCTTGCTCTCAGTGACTCTCTCTCTCTTACTCTCTTTCATCTCACTCTCTCTCATTCTGTTATGCATAACTGCGTGCATATGCGTGTGAGTTATGAATTGATGCTTGTTGGTACTATATTTTGTGAATTGTTTAATTAATATTACAGACATTGAAATTGATTTGTAGGTCTCTGCAGGAGATTTCTGTTCATCACAATGGATTTGTTCCAGTCTCATGTTTGCGAAATTTATTTCAATTTGTGTAGTTTAGTGCAATTGATAGAGTTTGTTTTTTCTGTGAAGGGAATATCTTTGTTGTGTAGTAGTTACTACCTTTATTGAGAATAGTTGTTTCTAGAGCTCTTTTACTGTGTCCCCTGGCCAATATTTAGGCATCAATTAGAGTTTTTGATTAGTGTTGAAAAGCAATACAACTTGATTTGGTTAACATCAGCTGACTATGTGAAGTATGACCTTTTTATTTGTCCTCTTCATGTCTTGTCTTATTTTTATTTATTTATTGTTATTCAAAGTGTGATAAATTGATTTTTAGTTTGTTTGAGAGTTATTAATTTTCTCCCAAACCGACTTTGAAAGTTGTTTCTCATAGGTGTTTCCAACAAGATTTGTTCCCTTGTTTATCAATTATGAAAAATATGATGTTATATGTTCAAATGATGATCGAATGATTATATATCTTGAATGATCTTGCAAAGCATGCTTAATAGGAAAGTAAACCATGATTGAATTCCTACAAGCAAGATATATAATATGAGTAGTCTATGCTAAACTTAATAACTTTTGAATGATAATATGTTGTTATATGATACATGTATTGACCTTGTTAAAATGACTAAACAAGACATTGATAACGCAGTTCGGCCAATCTGTGCCTATATTGTGTGTCATGAGTACAAGCACTAAAGAGTTTAAATAGAGTAAACCTAACAGGCCTAGGCCTGATACTTATAAAACTACTATTTACAACATATCTTAACACTCCCCCTCTTTTTACCGCTTACTTAATTACTATACACCACTCCCTGATTTAAATGAAATACCATATTTTTATTTTAATATAACTATACCAATAAAATACCTAAGTAATTTAATTAAATAAATAATTAAATTATTTGGGCGTTACATCTTTCTCCAGAAGTTTGAACAGAGGGAGCGACTTGCAGGCCGACTTTGGTATGAACCTTGTCAAGGCAGCGACCATACCATTCAGCTGTTGAATTTCTTTTTTATTAGTGAGCGGCCTCATATCAGTGACCGCCCTACATTTTCCGGATTTTCCTCTATCCCTCATTCAGTTAGATGAAATCCCAGAAACTTGCCTGCTCGCACCCCAAAGGTGCATTTCTCCGGATTTAGTCTCAGTGAGTTTTTCCCGGCCTCCTCAAAGTCCTCTCGTAGGTCGCCCCTGCGTTCTCATTAGCCTTAGTTTTGATGATCATGTCATCCAAGTATACCTCTGCTACAAGACCTATCTGATTCCTAAAGATTTTATTCATCATCCTCTGGTAGGTCGCCCCTGCGTTCTTTAGCCCAACGGGCATGAACTTGTAGCAAAAGTTTCCACGGTCGATCGTGAAGGCCGTCTTCTGCCGGTCAGGTGGATACATCGTTATCAGATTGTACCCTGAGGCGCTGTCGACCAGCATGTCAATGTTTGGAACTGGGAAAGCGTCCTTTGGGCATGCCTTGTTCAGGTCGGTATAATCTACGCACATGCGCCACTTGCCATTTTTTTCTTCACTAGGACCACATTTGATAGTCAGGTCGTGTACTTGATTTCTTCAATGAAATTTTCCTTGATCAAATCTTCAATTGCTGGGCCGCTACTTGGGCCTTTTTTTTCTCCGCTCGCTCGCCTCTTTTGGGCGATCAGCCTAGCCCCTTTGTCAACTGACAGCTGGTGGCATGCTATCTCTATGGGAATGCCGGCCATATCTGATGCATTCCAAGCAAACAAATCTGTGTAGTCCCTAAGGCAACCAACCAAGTCTTGCCTAACCTGTTCAGGTAGGTTGCTCCCCAACTTGACTGTCTTAGCTGGGTCATCCCCTAATTGGACATCGACCAACTCCCCATGCGGCTCTGGTCTCTTGAGCTTGTTCTTTAGCTCGCGGGCTAAATCATCGTCATCTTCTTCTGGTTCGCTATCAGGGTCGTAGCAGGCATCAAGGTCGGCCATGTTAACCTGATGGCCATCCCCCGTGTCACGAGACTGGTCGCTCGGCATTGGTTCTTCGTAAATGTCCTTCAGATACATGTAATGACAACGTCTGGCCGCCTTCATGTCGGCCAAGAGGGTCACCACTTGATTATTTCTACAATAAAATTGCATCTTTAGATGGATCGTGGAAGCGACCGCTTCCAGCTTCCCAAGCGTGGGCCGGCCTATAATGCAGTTATAGCATGACTTGCACGGGAGGACCAAAAACGTAGTTTTGATCGTCCTGTAGATAATTCTGTCGTTCGTATCATCTCCAAAAGTGACCAAGAGCTCAAGAGTCCCAAGAGGGTAGGTGGCCGACCCATTGAACCTTGTTAAAGGAGTTGGTTCGGCCTAAGGTATAATTTCCTTCTTGTCAACGTTTAGCTTGTCGACACTGTGTCTTGAACATTATATCTCTTTGAGCTACCTTGGTCGACCAGTGATTCTTATTGAATTACCAGTTACCGTTTTATAATTGAACCGAGTGATAGGTAAGGGTCACAGTAAGAATCACTGAGATATGTATCTCACCCTATCATATGTTGTCGTTTTTACAGAGAAATAGGGGAAGCGAAAGGCTAAGCGGCACGATTAGGTGACGTGCTATGGAGATGTGATGACATAGTGCTTCTATCTATTGTTTTAGTTCCCTTGTTTATGTTTTATACTTAGGTTTTGTAACTTGCTACATTAGAAAGTTGTAAAAACATATTCTCGTTATTTCCTGACTTTCTGTTCGTCCTGAACTGAGAACTTACCTTGTCCGAGGAGCTTGCAGGGTGTATCACCCTTTTCTAAACCTCATTTATTTTAAATAAAATCAGAGTTCTTCGCAATTTAACTTCGCCATTTCGAAAAAGGCGTTACACTTTACTCTAAAAAACGATCTCAATTAATAACGTCAGATAATTTCGAAATTTCATAGCAGCGGAAAAATAATCATCAAAACACGTCTTCACATTAAAGGGTCTTAAAACCACAACTCGAAGTCTCAAATAAATATTGAAATCTAAATAAATAGCGTTTACGCCCCCCGGTGTTACATATCAGAGCGACGACACGACCCGACAGAAGATAGGAAAGCCGGAGACCTTCACTCGCGGTTACCTGCAGCGTTGCCATATAAGAGCAACATTCCAAGCAGAAGGGGTGAGCATTAACAGAAATAATAAGCAATGACAGCAGTAAATAAGTGTTGCACCCCGAAAAATCCGGTTTGGACTTCTCGATGTACATCGTGGGAAAGTTTATGAAGCCGCCATCAATATTTTAGTTTTGAGACGAAAATATTGCAAAAACGTCTTTTATGTACAAAGTGGGTGGTCTTTTCGAAAACAAGAGATGTAGGTTCGGAATTCGGTTAGTGCGGGAAGGTATAAGCACCCCGTACCTCCTTTCTACCGAAAGGGAACCTTTAATTTGATGTGTGGTTTTGAAATGTTTGATTTGAAACGATCGTTCTACTCCTTTTCTTTTCTCTTGGTTTCGATTGAGAAATTATTTTATTGGAGACGGAAAAAAAGAATATTTTTGGCATCTTTGAAAAGCGGAACAAAACAAAGATTTTTTAAAAGGGTGCTTGACGGGACAGGAACCCGCTCCTACGTACCCTCACTGAGATGAGGGATCAAAGCTACGTAGTTCTCAGCTTTTGCGTCCGAAGACGGCTTTGTGATTGTTTTGAAAGTGTGATTTTTGCGTCCGAAGACGGCTTTTGTGATTTTTTAGGAAAAGTGTGTTTTTTGCGTCCGAAGACGGCTTTTGTGATCTTTTTAGGAAAGAAGTGTGTTGGTGTTTTTTATTGTAAGGGTTCTCGGTCCTAGACTGTACAGTCCAATAGACCTAGAACAAAGACGACCACTTTGTCTGCATGCAGCGTGCCCCACTACTTTTTGAAAAATGATCTTTTTTTGATTTTCTTAGGAAAAAGGTTTGTTGCGAGGTTGGTTGCTTTTATTGAGCAAGTATCTTAGGCTCGCACGAACTGTACATCTCGCTAACCCTAAGACGCTAACCAATATTGGAAGTGCATCCGAATCGATACCTTACTCATTTTGGAAAAGGGTTTGAAGTTGTTAATTACTTACTTTATTTATCATAAGTATCCCAAGACGTTTGAGCTGTACAGCTCCGGTCTTAGGACGTTAGACAACACCGGCCGTACGTCCGACTTGCCTCCTTATGAGTTTTGAAAAAGGTTATTTATTGATCTCAAGAGATTTGATTAACTTGTGAAAGCGGTTTGAAGAGTATTGACTCTTGGAAGAGTCTTTGAAAAAGATTGGTTAGAGGGGAAAGGATGAGAATTAGAGAGTGGTATTGGCCACAAAGAAAAGGAGTAGAACGTTCAATCACTTTTCAAGTCAAAACCGAGACGCAATACTTACCAATTCGCAAGCAAAGTAATCAACAATTAGGACACAAGCATGCTCATTACCATTTACAACAATAATGCACAAGAATGATATTAAATCATCAACAATCAAACAATTAGCATAAGAATAGAAAATTGAATCATGCTAAGCAATCCTCCCACTATGGCTAAAGTGCATGAAGCACAAGTGAGCCTCAAATTGCCAATCATCAACCAACCACAAATGGCAAGCAAATCATGTCATGACAACTTGAGAAAATCACTTTTTACAACCCATTTCAATTTGGTTTACAAGTGAGGTCACAAACCCTAATTCACATCATAAGTTGCAAAAACACAAGAACTTTGAAACAATTTTTATTTTCTTTTCACAAGACTTAGCAACAATTATTTTTGTGATTTAGCATATCAAGTAAGCATAAAAGGGCCCCAAGGCCGAAACATATTGTAGTCCAAACCAAAATTTATTTCATGTAAAAACCAAAAGAAAGAAGAAGCAACAAAACCCTAAAACTTGGTTTGAACCCAAGGTATCATTTAGCCCAAAAATCATCAAATTCTTTCATCAAAATTTAACCAATCACATGGATAAGCATGCATACATGATGAACAACAAGAAAACAAGCAAGAACCCTAAAATTTGGGACCCAAAACCGAAACCATACTCCCCAAAATTCAAGGTCAAAACATCAAGATTCAACAACAAGTATAGCTCATCATTCATTCACAAAATTAGCACAATTAATCATGCATTATTCAACTTCAAACCATCTAATGAACAAGAACAACACAAGGGTCATGAGTTAGGCCCAAGGCTAAAGCAAAAGAAGAGGAAAACATGTTTTTATTTGGTGAAAATCACATGAGCAAAGAACAAATCACAAGAACAACACATAATCAACACATGGTCACAAGAACAAATTATTTAGTGGGTGATGGACCAGCTCTCACCCACAACAGCCCCTAATCTACATTTAAAATGATGTTATGAGATGCAAATATAAGTTGAAAAAGATTTTAATGCAAGAAAATTGATGAAAATGCAAAGGGTTTAGGTTATACCTTAGTTCCAAGCCAAACAAGAATAGAAATGAAACTCAAGAGCAACAACTCAACAACAACCCTCCAAAATCACCAACAATGACCACGAAAATCTTGAAGAAACAACCTCTTTGATGATATAAAAATGGAATTAAGGATGAAAGGAAGAAGATATATGAAGATGGAGTGAATTTGAGGTGATTTGGTGGATGAAACTTGAAAAGAAAATGGAGGAAGGAGGAGGGGGGATTTCGGTTTTGTGAGAGGGAGGAGAGGAGGAAGAGTGTGCTAGGGTAAAAATGAATGAGAGAGTCCTAGGGGCTGGTCATATGAAGGTATATATAGTGCTCACTTATCATTAAGGGCATCTAGGTCATTTTGATTTCCCTTGTGCTCTAGGATTGCATTTTAATTTTGAACCAATGGTCAAGATGCAATGTCACATGGATTAAGGGCAATAAAGTGAGGAGAGAGAGGGCTGGGTGTGCAGCATAAGGAGGGGGGTGAAGGTTAAGTTCATTTACAAAATTGCATTTTTCCATGAAGCTTATTACACAAGTGTCATTTTAATTCAAATGAAAGGTGAGGATTGTACTTAAGACTTGAATGGAAGGCCATGATTTAAACACAATTTACAACCAATAAAATAAATCAAAATTGAAGGAATATGGCTGTTTTGGGCGCAGCTAATGGAGAGAGAGTGAGTGGAATTGCAACTTGTACTATTGCACTACACTTGATCTTTCAAAATTCAAAAGAATATTGATTATTCCTTTCAAGATAATTCTTCTAAATTCATGCCATTTTGGGCCATGTCCCATGATTCAATGATTGGGCTCTGAATTTTATGATCTCACCAATCCCAAAATTGATTTGTTGACCCCACCTCAAAGGAAATGACCATTTTACCCTTCTATCCAAAAAAAATGATTTTTATGCCAAAATGTTTAATATTTATGTGCAAAAACAATCACAATTAGGCCCAAATATTCCCCAAATAGATCATTGATGATTGTTCAGTGATTTGGGACGAAAGACCGTTTTTATTGTGAAATGACCAAAATGCCCTTTTGCACTAAAAACACTAGTTCTTTGCCCAAAACACATTTTCACTTCAAAAATGACCTTTCACCCTAGGAATGACTTCTAATACCTTGAAAGGCATGTTGAATGGCTTGTCTTGAGGAATTGTCCCTTATTTGCAAAAATGACTAAAATACCCTTTTGCCTTGAAAAACCCTAGTTTGTCTAAAAAGTGCATTCCAACTCCAAAAATGATTTTAGAAACTTTGGAATGACTTTTAGAACCCTAAATGCAATGCATGATGCTCTTTTTTCTTTTATTTATTTATTTTTGGAGAAAATTAGGGTTTTGACCTAAGCCGGACAAAATTGGGGTATGACAGCTGCCCCTCTTTATCTAGATTTTAACAAGGAATATGAATTGGCCGAAACATATTCCGAGCCAAAATAGAGATAAAGAATTCAGAAATTATACCGATTTTGTCTACTTAGGGAAAAACCCGAATTTTCTTTTTTCCTTTTTTACCTTCTAGTTTTTCTTCTTTTTGGGGTGAATGGATGCTAGCCAGAAATGAAGTGTCAGCCCTTAGTAAGCCAACAAAAGCAGGAAGTATATCGGTGCCAACCCTCAGGCGGCAAAAACAGGAAGAAATAAAGCGGAAGAAAACAGTAAAGAAGGAATCGACCTCTGGTAAGCCGACACTGGCAGGAAATAAAGAAAGCACTAAAGAATACAATAAAGAGTGTGCCAGCCTCTGGTAAGCCAACACTAGCAGGAAACAGGTTGGTGCCAACCCTCAGGCAACAAAAACAAGAATAAAGCAATAAAGAATGCAGTAAAGAAGGAGCGCTTGTGGCTCTGAAGGAACACTTGGGTTCTGAAGGAGCACTTGTGGCTCTGAATGAGCACTTGGGCTCTGAAGGTGGCCTGTTCGAGCGGCCTGAGGTTCAATATCAAGTTGTGGGACTGATACATTTTACCTTGTTGGACTTACGCTATGCTTTATAACGACCACACTAGTCTGAAGGACACGAAGTCTGGGGGGCCGATCCGTCATGCTCAGTGATGACTTGGCGAAATGAAGGACACGAGGTCTGAGGAGCCGATCCGTCATGCTCAGTGATGACTTGGCGAAATGAAGGACACGAGGTCTGAGGGGCCGATCCGTCATGCTCAATGATGACTTGGCGAAATGAATGACACGAAGTCTGAGGAGCCGATCCGTCATGCTCAGTTATGACTTGGCAAAATGAAGGACACGAGCTCTGAGGAGCCGATCCGTCATGCTTAGTGATGACTTGGCGAAATGAAGGACACAAGGTCTGAGGGGCCGATCCGTCATGCTCAGTGATGACTTGGCGAAATGAAGGACACGAAGTCTGAGGAGCCGATCCGTCATGCTCAGTGATGACTTGGCAAAATGAAGGACACGAAGTCTGAGGGGCCGATCCGTCATGCTCAGTGATGACTTGGCGGAATGAAGGTCGAGTTCAAAGTCGCTGCTTGGACTGTTGATTTGAACTAAACTGAAGGACCCTAGGGTCTGATGATTCGTCGGTGCTCGATAACGACGGGATCTGAAGGGATGCATTGGTCCTGAAGGGACACGCGGGTCCTGAAGGGATTCGCAAATCCTGTGGATTGACTGATTGAGATAGCCAATGCTAGGGTATTGAATTGAGGTACCTGCATACGTCAGTTGATGCAAGGGATGGTGCATGAAGCATGGGTGCATGTTATGCAAAGGCATGTTATGCAGGAGCATGTTATGCGAGTGCATGCAATGCTATGATTTTGGTGTGATGATGCATGTGGTGGACACTCTTGAGGTTTTCCTTTTGATTTTTCTTGATCAACTTTCTCTTTTCTGATCATCTGTTTTTCTTTGTTTTTTTTTGAATGATCTTACTTGATCAGCTTTCTTTTTTCTGATCATCTATTTTTCATTTGCTCTTTTGCTCTTTTTATGAAGTGCAGGTATGCGAATGCAAAATTTTGGTATTTGATGATATGTAATGCTTTTGTGTTTTGATGAAATGGCAGATGACATGCAATGGAAAACTTTTCCTTCTTAGTTGTTTTCTATGAAATGTGAATATTGTTATGATGCGAAATAGAATGATAAATAACATGAAATGATGAATGACATGGGATGTTTTGGCTTTCTTTGCAAGTATTGATGTGATGCAACTGTATTGCCTTGATGTTTGAATGCAAGTGTATGCGGTGATTGATGCTTTGATGAATGCAATGCTACTGTTCTAACTTCTGTTTGTTTCTCTTTCTTTTTGCTTCTTCTGTGAAATGCAAGCATTAATATGATGCAATGCTCTGATGTGGAACGTTTTTTTTTGCTATGTGATGAATGCACAAAATGTGAGGATGCAAACGTAATGCTTTGATGCATATGCCATAATGAATAGATTGAACTGCCTAGATGCATGAGGTAAACATTTTTGTGATGATGAGATGCAAGACTTTGGATGCAAGGAATTGAGATTATTATTGACCATTCTGTTGAAAAATTGAATTTGACTCAAACTCCGGTGTTCTCAAGGTTTTTATTTACAAACAACCTCACTCGTTTTCTCTTTCTTTCCATGATGACTGAATTTTAGATATCGCATGACTAACTTGTGTTTTCTCTCTTTGAAGCATTGTCTAGTAAGCATGCATAGGAGTGCAAATGTGAATGAATGAGTCAGTTAACTTGGAATTGGTTTAGGGCATGGACATTTACGGCAAGTGAAGGAATGACAGACATGGTTATTTCCGAAGCTCGTGAGGGATCAAGAGATACAAGATTTCCCCAATTCAGGTCTTGGATGAGTGAATAGTTTGCCCCTGTCTAGTGGTGACAACAACTAGGGGTGTAAAAGATGATGAATTGGGAATGCTTCGGCTTTTGAAATGAAGGGTGGAGCAAAAAAGATTTTGTCTCAACCCATAAAGTTTGATGTTGCCCCAGTCATAACAAGGACAACGCTGCCCCGATTAGAATGACAATGCCTTGTTTAGGATAGTGAGTTGAGAGATTGCCCTGGTGAGGTTCTATAGGAATGAATGGGGTGAAGGAATGGGAACGCACTTGCCCCATTTTCGAGGTTGTGAAAGGCAACAGAGTTATGGTGATGGTTATGAACTGAGGGTGATATATGAATGGGGTGGGCACTGAACAAACCTCCCCAAAGTTGAGTGGAGTGAGAGGTGAAGGGAATGCCCCCTAGTACACACTTTTGGTTCTCTTTAAGAACAACTCAAATGCAATGCAAGTTTTGACTTTTTAGTATGAGGAGAGGCTCCACTTGGTGACCACTAAACCTTGTTTTAATGAAACATGAATGCATCTTAGAGTGCAAGTCCTTCTCCCTTTTTTACCAACTTTCTTTTTTTTGATTGTTTGTTTTTTCCTTTTGAGCAGCTTTCTTTTTTCTGCTTGTTTGTTTTTTTCTTTTTGAGCAAACACGTCGTAAATAGATAAACTTATTTGTCCTAAGATTAAAACTTGAGAAAACGAAAGCAATTAGTCATTGATCAGAATGGACTTTTTAGGGTTGTGATGTGGAAAAGGGGATGATTGAGCTTAATGAAGTGTTTGGGGTTGATGGGGAGGATGGGTCTTATTCGGTGTTGGCCGATCGTCAACGGTTTATGAAGGAAATGGTTATTGGGCTCAAAGTAGCGTTTGGGGATTGATGGGACAAATGATTTGGTGATGTGACTTGGCTAACAGGTGATGATTTATGAAGGAAACGATTTTTAGGCTCAAAGGAGTGTTTGAGGTTTTATTGAGATAGTAATTGATGTGCCTAATGGTAGAATTGACCTGTTTAGGGATGTAACTTGGCCAAGGGTTTATGAAGGATAGGATATTGAGGACAAGGGAAGTGTTTGGGGGTTTATTTCAGACAAGGATCTCTTATGCATTTAATGGTAAGAAGTATCAGCTCACGATTTGTACTATTTTTGTTTTTTTTTTGTTTGTTTTTTTTGGGATTTTTTTTTAATCCTCTTTTTTTGACTTCACTCTTTTGTGATTTTTGTTTCTTTTTTTGGGCGAGTGAGCTGATAAAACTAATGCACCATTTATTTATTTTTGATGCGGAATCGATCCTTGTCTAGGGTGATTGGGAGATTTTTGGAATTTTGGCCTAAAGTGGGTAGCAAAGGATTCTTTTTTGAGGATATGGGAAGATGGTCAAACTTCATTTCAAAACATGATTGCTCGTTTTCTCAAAAATTAACTTAAGGACAATAATTTATTTACTTTTATATATTTGCTCCTTTTTTATTTTTTTTTATGCCCTAATTTTTGCTTAGGCCGCTCTTACGTGTTTTCAACCCACCGGGCGCTTTTTTTTTGCCTAGGCCGCCCTTTGCGGGTTTTCAACCTAGCGAGCTTATTTTATCTTTTTTGTTTATTATATATATTTTTTTAGAAAGACTTGCACTAAAGGAATATGATACTAACAAGGAAAATTAGTGATCACAGAATTTCCCCAGCATGGAGGACTTAAAGTGTTAGCGAGAATGAACCAAAAAGTCAAGTATGTACTGATGGGAGAGAATATGCGCTTTATGGGTGGACGGGGTGGGATTAGACTTGGATGGGGAATGATGATAAATGAAGGAAATTGACTGACTGAAACAAGAGAAACTGCACGTGGCATGCATACTTACTAGAAGAACGCTTCACAGAGAGTTAGCATTGGTTAAAACAAGATATAAAAACTTTTTTGATAAACTGTTTCAGTCTTTTATCATGGAATGGATGAGATGCAATGCTTTTTTTTTTGCGGAAATACAAATGAGCTATTGATGTGAAAAACTGAGGGCCTTGGAACACCTTGAGTTTGCAAATGAGTGAGGGTAAACTCTTCCAAAAAAGAAAGATTACTTTGCAAGAACATCTCGTCTCTCATCACAACATTTTTGTTGTATGCAATGCATGGATGAAAACATTATGATGTATACATGATGAAAATGAAATGCATGAAAGCATGTTCACTTGAAAAGTGTGATTATTCTAAAAGTTTTTTCTTTTTGATGTTTTCTTTTTATGCAAGACGAAATATGAAATGCCAATGCATTTTTGGATGATGAATGATGCAAGAATGATGCTTCTTTTCAAAATGATTTTTATAGAGGCAAGACAAGATATGAAATGCCGATTCCCCCTTTTCTTTTGAATGATGAAAGATGCAGGAATGATGCTTCTTTCCTAAATGATGATTTTTAGAGGCAAGGCAAAGTATGAAATGCCAATGCCCCTTCCCTTTTTTGAAAGATGCATGTATGGAGGAATGATGTATTTGAACTAAAGTGATGAGGTTAATGAAATGATGCATGAATGAATGCATGATGAGGATGATTGAAAGAAAATTATTTACAACATAGGATTTTCAAAAGCTGGAATATCATACTTCTGGAAAAATATATACATTTTTTTCAAAAAAGTTTGGATGCGGGGGTATGCAGCTCCTTTGTGTCCTACAGGGTTTCTTAGAGACAGGATCTAAGGCTTTTCTAAGGGTGCACACTTCAAGGAAAGCACTAAAAGGGGGGCCCTAGATAAGGTTCCTAGAGCCAACGACTTCGTCTCGAGAGCACCGGTCACGGTGCGTGACGTCAAGTGATGATGTCATCAAACAAAGCCAAACTCTAGGTGAAGTCTTCGCAATCACCCAACAAGACGTACGTCCCGGTGAGCAACCACTAATGACTTCGTTCTAGCCTAAGATATACTCTAGCCGGGTATAGGGCTGTCTCACCAAGAAACAAAAAGTAAAGGGAGTGCAACGTGTGTGTAGGAGCACAATGCCAAACATACCCCCTCACCTGTAAAGAAAATCCAGAAGCAGTCCAGCCAAAGAAAATCATCTACCCTAGGGTTTTTCATACATTATTTAAGTATAAGCAAGAAATCAACCTAAGGTACTAACAATCATCTAAAACCCTACTTACCTTAAGAAGAGGAGCTAAGAAGAGGGGATCATGATAGAAGGGGGAAAGTGCATGAACTTACCAAAGAAAAGGAGCGAAGAAGAGGGGAACATGCGAGATAAGGGGAATATGATGCATGAGCATAAGTAAAGAAAGAAAGGGGTAAGAGAAGAAACAAGAAGCAAGTGTAGAAATAAGCAAATGCACATGAATGCAACACAATGAACAAGAGAAACCATCACAGACAAAGAAAGAAGAGAAATGAAAAAGAAAAGGAAGAAAAAGAAGAGATAGAACAATCACATTTGAATCAAACAATTTTAAACCACACATCAAGTTAATTAGGCTTGACCCTCGTTATTTTTTTAAAAAAAAGTCCCCAGTGAAGTCGCCAGCTGTTGCACCCCGAAAAATCCGGTTTGGACTTCTCGATGTACATCGTGGGAAAGTTTATGAAGCCGCCATCAATATTTTAGTTTTGAGACGAAAATATTGCAAAAACGTCTTTTATGTACAAAGTGGGTGGTCTTTTCGAAAACAAGAGATGTAGGTTCGGGAATTCGGTTGGAGTGCATGGGGAAGGTATAAGCACCCCGTACCTCCTTTCTACCGAAAGGGAACCTTTAATTTGATGTGTGGTTTTGAAATGTTTGATTTGAAACGATCGTTCTACTTCTTTTCTTTTCTCTTGGTTTCGATTGAGAAATTATTTTATTGGAGACGGAAAAAAAGAATATTTTTGGCATCTTTGAAAAGCGGAACAAAACAAAGATTTTTTAAAAGGGTGCTTGACGGGACAGGAACCCGCTCCTACGTACCCTCACTGAGATGAGGGATCAAAGCTACGTAGTTCTCAGCTTTTGCGTCCGAAGACGGCTTTGTGATTTTTTTGAAAGTGTGATTTTTGCGTCCGAATACGGCTTTTGTGATTTTTTAGGAAAAGTGTGCTTTTTGCGTCCGAAGACGGCTTTTGTGATCTTTTTAGGAAAGAAGTGTGTTGGTGTTTTTTATTGTAAGGGTTCTCGGTCCTAGGCATGCATCCAATAGACCTAGAACAAAGACAGCGACCACTGCATGCACGCAGCGTGCCCCACTACTTTTTGAAAAATGATCTTTTTTTGATTTTCTTAGGAAAAAGGTTTGTTGCGAGGTTGGTTGCTTTTATTGAGCAAGTATCTTAGGCTCGCACGAACTGTACATCTCGCTAACCCTAAGACGCTAACCAATATCGGAAGTGCATCCGAATCGATACCTTACTCATTTTGGAAAAGGGTTTGAAGTTGTTAATTACTTGCTTTATTTATCATAAGTATCCCAAGACGTTTGAGCTGTACAGCTCCGGTCTTAGGACGTTAGACAACACCGGCCGTACGTCCGACTTGCCTCCTTATGAGTTTTGAAAAAGGTTATTTATTGATCTCAAGAGATTTGATTAACTTGTGAAAGCGGTTTGAAGAGTATTGACTCTTGGAAGAGTCTTTGAAAAAGATTGGTTAGAGGGGAAAGGATGAGAATTAGAGAGTGGTATTGGCCACAAAGAAAAGGAAGTAGAACGTTCAATCACTTTTCAAGTCAAAACCGAGACGCAATACTTACCAATTCGCAAGCAAAGTAATCAACAATTAGGACACAATCACATGGATAAGCATGCATACATGATGAACAACAAGAAAACAAGCAAGAACCCTAAAATTTGGGACCCAAAACCGAAACCATACTCCCCAAAATTCAAGGTCAAAACATCAAGATTCAACAACAAGTATAGCTCATCATTCATTCACAAAATTAGCACAATTAATCATGCATTATTCAACTTCAAACCATCTAATGAACAAGAACAACACAAGGGTCATGAGTTAGGCCCAAGGCTAAAGCAAAAAGAAGAGGAAAACATGTTTTTATTTGGTGAAAATCACATGAGCAAAGAACAAATCACAAGAACAACACATAATCAACACATGGTCACAAGAACAAATTATTTAGTGGGTGATGGACCAGCTCTCACCCACAACAGCCCCTAATCTACATTTAAAATGATGTTATGAGATGCAAATATAAGTTGAAAAAGATTTTAATGCAAGAAAATTGATGAAAATGCAAAGGGTTTAGGTTATACCTTAGTTCCAAGCCAAACAAGAATAGAAATGAAACTCAAGAGCAACAACTCAACAACAACCCTCCAAAATCACCAACAATGACCACGAAAATCTTGAAGAAACAACCTCTTTTATGATATAGAAATGGAATTAAGGATGAAAGGAAGAAGATATATGAAGATGGAGTGAATTTGAGGTGATTTGGTGGATGAAACTTGAAAAGAAAATGGAGGAGGAGGAGGGGGGATTTAGGTTTTGTGAGAGGGAGGAGAGGAGGAAGAGTGTGCTAGGGTAAAAATGAATGAGAGAGTCCTAGGGGCTGGTCATATGAAGGTATATATAGTGCTCACTTATCATTAAGGGCATCTAGGTCATTTTGATTTCCCTTGTGCTCTAGGATTGTACTATTGTACTACACTTGATCTTTCAAAATTCAAAAGAATATTGATTATTCCTTTCAAGATAATTCTTCTAAATTCATGCCATTTTGGGCCATGTCCCATGATTCAATGATTGGGCTCTGAATTTTATGATCTCACCAATCCCAAAATTGATTTATTGACCCCACCTCAAAGGAAATGACCATTTTACCCTTCTATCCAAAAAAAATGATTTTTATGCCAAAAGGTTTAATATTTATGCGTAAAAACAATCACAATTAGGCCCAAATATTCCCCAAATAGATCATTGATGATTGTTCAGTGATTTGGGACGAAAGACCGCTTTTATTGTGAAATGACCAAAATGCCCTTTTGCACTAAAAACACTAGTTCTTTGCCCAAAACACATTTTCACTTCAAAAATGACCTTTCACCCTAGGAATGACTTCTAATACCTTGAAAGGCATGTTGAATGGCTTGTCTTGAGGAATTGTCCCTTATTTGCAAAAATGACTAAAATACCCTTTTGCCTTGAAAAACCCTAGTTTGTCTAAAAGTGCATTCCAACTCCAAAAATGATTTTAGAAACTTTGGAATGACGTTTAGAACCCTAAATGCAATGCATGATGCTCTTTTTCTTTTATTTATTTATTTTTGGAGAAAATTAGGGTTTTGACCTAAGTCGGACAAAATTGGGGTATGACAATAAGTAGCAGGTAACTCACAGCAAGCACATAAAACTCAACACATCATATCACGGCACAAGGTACAAACTCCATTAGTAAATAGATACCAACACTCGTTATAAATGGACTCATGAACGAATGCAACCCCTACGGGCATATGCATGCGACCGATCTCGTAAAAGGCCACGACGGACATACCACCAAAATAATCACGTGTTGTAGAATCACAGCTACCTCGAAGATGCATATGACAATGCGACTCATGATTCATGCATAGATACACATACTCAGAGCATTTAATTAATAAATACCATACCACCGAAATTATTATCACACGAAATACCACGTGTTGTAGCATCACGGCTACCTCGTAACTCTCACTGTTTACTGACATCACACCTGCCACATATCACTGTACACACCACGCCAAACAAATAGCGCACAACCAAAACACACAAAGACGTAAAATTGGCGCGCGGCACCACCACGGACAAACCAAAGACAATGTGCATACACACGCAACACCACAAATTGGTGCACGGCACCACTAGACAATGCCTGAACCTACGCACTAGGCGCGCCCATACACAAGACACAAGGGCAGCGACAATAACCAAAGACAACGCCCTATTCGTTCGATCATTTTACCCAATGACTAAGGAGCAGTATTTTTCAGCAACTGTGCACGAACTCCGACAATTAATTTAGCATATCAAACGATGTCGGAATTTTGCAAACAAATATCCTCTGGAAGGCTTAAGATATCTAGTTTCTAGAAATAATTTTTATTTATTTTTTTAGGTACCCAAATAGTACAGTTTTGCAAAATACCTCTCAGGGTACAGAAGTTCGACAGCTTCTGTTAACTAAATTGTAACCCAGTTTTCTCTTTGAATTCTCAACCAAATGAAACGAAATCCGTGTCTAAATTGAAGCCCCGTGAGTCTAGTTTACAATTAGATAAAAATCATTCGAAAAAGAGTTCGGTGGAAAGAGTTATGAACAAAACATTGAACCTATACCCATACGGGTTCATACAGTTTTTCAGATTCTTTTACCCATTTTGTAAAAGTGTTTTCTCCAGTTATACTGACTTAAATTTAGCGAAACCAGTGCCTAAAGTGAAGGAAATCGTGTCTACTTTCCAATGAAACAAACCCCACGCAATTCGGGCCAATAATGAAGTCACAATCACAGAAATACTGGACACCTATCAAAACGGTTTCAAAACGAAATTTCAGCACAGCAATTCCCTCTTTGCACAACAACCACCAGAAACCAGGTTTTTAACAAATCAACGTCACGATATGATCGACAAACACAACCCACACAATAATAAAGAATTAACATCAACATCATTGCGAAAGCAACCACAACATCACGTCATTATCAAGAATCATCATCAACATCATATATCATCAAAATCAATCATCACATAAAAACAAACACCATTGAAGACTCAATAACAACATATCATGCGAAATAACAACAATAGAAACATCTCACCATCATCAATTTCAATCCAACATCGCAAATAATCCAACCAAACCCTAACTACCCATATACCCTCATCATAACCCATTATTAGTGTTAAAACCCACCCTTACCTCGAATAACGTAAGCTCCAAGACCACGATGAAGACGACACGAACGAAACCACGCCAACACACGACCCTTCCCTCTCCTTGTGCGACTCCTCTTCCTCTTTTTCCTCTTCTCTTCGCAACTCTCCCTCTCTTCTCTCTATTTCGACTCACACTCTCTCTTTCTCTCCTCTTTCTATTTTTGATTCCTTTTAAAATGAGCATCAACACTCTAACCCTTTTTAATTTGATTTTTAATTCCCAACCATACGCTACTTTTCCTCCTACTTTTCCTCCCTCCCATAACCACTTTGGTTTTCCCTAGAAACTTGCTTTTAATAATAATAAAATATTAATAATAATAATCATCATCATATATTAAGTATTTCTAACATCAATTTTAGTCCTTCTCAACATGTTCCCTATGCCAAAAACTCTCCAATTTGGTCCACTACCCTATCAAATCAACTCCAAATAATTTCTAATAAAATTTGGGGTGTTACACAGTGTTCTGCTTCTCGGGACTCGTCAGCTTTCTTTGGTACAGGGGAATCGTTCTCGGGAGGTCTGAGTCGCAATCCTTCCCACGTCGGGTGGGGGTGTACCTATAGACACACCAATGCCTAAGTCAGTAGAAGAATAGGCGAAATGTGCAAGAATGAGAGCGTACCTGGAATTGGAGGCCGGGTGCTCTATTTATAGACGAAGGCGCTCGGTGCTGCCTGTCGGATCTGCTTGGTAGATCTGGACCATTGGTCCTTCAATTGTGCCACGGTGGCTCGTTTATCGCTGGGGGTGCTTAATGGGCTGAGCTTCCTGGTAAATATTGGGCCAGGCCCAATATTCAATGGGGCCTCTAGCCCAGGTCGGAACACTTTCTGATATTGAACGCCATGTTGTTTATGGTTTAAGTTGACTGTGGTACTCTAGTTGTATTTACTCAAAGTACTTTGTGTTATGTATGACTCTTTCACTGGTATTTAGGATTTTTACTTGTTCGATATTTGAAACAGGAATGCTTTTGCTCTGATGAATGCTTTTAGGTACATTTTGGCATTTCTATTAATTAGAAATACTAGGGTGTTACAGGAACTGGCCACGCTTTGGGTTAGGATAACTAAGTATTGTAATTTAAGTGTTTTGTGGCTGACTTTGTTAATGTATTTTCCATTTTGAAATGGAAGCATTTTGGTGCTAGAAATTATCGTATCTTGTTCTTTGGGTTGTTCCAATTTTTTGTTTGTCTTGTTATTTTTACAATGGCCTTATGCCCGAGGGTGTATGTCAGCTTCCGCTCACTCTTCACCTATCGGAGACTTTTAATGTTGGGTACCCAAGGATACCTGTCAGTGCTACCACAATCTATACTTAGTGTGACTTAGTTTTATTTGCCTCTTGGAGAAATGATTGTAGTTGCTTCATTGCAGTGAGCTTATTTACTTCGCTTTTCGCCTAAGAGGATTCCTCATTGTGCAAAAAAAGCGTAATTTTTGGTTTTTTCCCGTGAGGTTCACCCAAGGATGGTGTGTGAACTCGCCAGCTC
Organism: Oxytropis ochrocephala; assembly: GCA_020916435.1. Taxonomy (NCBI): domain Eukaryota; kingdom Viridiplantae; phylum Streptophyta; class Magnoliopsida; order Fabales; family Fabaceae; genus Oxytropis; species Oxytropis ochrocephala. The sequence goes on from CM037092.1 coordinate 73,455,736, forward strand.
CGTTCTCGCATGTCTGGATTTTTTTATTTTCATTTCCCAAGGGTAACGTCGAGACATCAATAGAATTCACCTTAGAGCCTTTTTTTTATACTGCTCTACGTGGACAATATTTCTTTACATACCCATAGTTGTCTCCTTTCAATGCCATGTGCTTATTGTATCAACACATCCTTGACTTGTATTTACCACAAGCCATAATTGATTATTCCATCAAATTTCTCTATGTCAAACTCCAAAACACTTAATTTTTTTGAAATTCCAGCTATATACATACTGTAGATCATTCACTTTGTAGGTTTCCAAGAAAGAGTGGTGGTTCACAATTACCAAGTCTTTCATAGCCAAAACCTTTCACAAACAACACTTTTACAGTATCAAACTTCTTTTCTGATGTGTAAGATCATACAAAACTGCACAACCATAGAGAATTCTAAGAAATTAATATCCCACGAACCAAATGCTCGAATGCTAGTTGGTGGGAAAAACATAGAGAAATGAAAATCAAGCACAATCGAAACACAATAATTTAACGTGGAAAACTCCAAAACCAGGAGGACACCACGAACCATTGTCTAAGGACAACCAAATATATCAAAAATGTTACAACACATAGACTTCTCTCAAACACCCAATGACCCCAGTATACCCACCCACTCCAAAGAAAATAATTAACTACACCTTGCAACACTCTAAAGACAAGAGTACAAGATGAATAAAAAGTCAACTACAAACTTAGAGTGTTTTTGACTAATGCATTTTGCAAAAGAGAACTTGATCCCATATATAGCTTTGGTCTCCTTCTTCCTTCACAAAAGTAGGTAATGTGGGACTTCTTCAACATGTTCAATTCCAATCAACTCCAACATTTAAGATTGAAGAAATGTTTAGTTTCAACCTTCTTTGTTACCAGATAGTTTCAACCTGCTTTGTGACTAGAAATGCCAAGTGGGATCCTACCGTAAGAACAATAATTGGTTCTTTGTTACCATTAACAGATTGTTTAGTTTCAACCTACTTTCGGGTAATAGTGACTGAACCAATGTTTTATATAGAAGAAATGTTTTGTTTATCAACTGCATTCTTCTCTATCTGCTCATTCCCATATTTGATGCTACTAAAATCAAAGTTGCTAACATTCTGCTCAGGAATTGAATTAATAGAAGCATGGTTTAAGGTAAAAATATCATCCTTGAGCTTTAATTTCTTCTCATCCCTTGCCGGGTATGTTGAACAAATTCAACTTCTATTGAGCTCCAAATGACGGTATGAATATTGGACTTTCTCATTCTGAAAGTTTTTCATAATACATAAAGTAATCAAGCAAAGATTATTTCTTGTGTTTCTCTGCTATTTGTTACTGGTTTATTTTCATTGTTCTCTAGTATAATTTTCCATCTTAAATTTCCAGTTGGTGCATCTTTCATGATATGCCACTTCAGAGGAAGCTCCCACTTTTCAGCTGATATTTTCTTCCCATCCTCATCAGCATTTTCAAGCTTCTTGTTTCCATGTGGAGTAGATGACCAGACTTTATATTTAATGTTTTTGTGCATATCATCCTCACTAGTTGTATTGATCTCCAAGTATGAAAATAAAATAAAAAGTTAGTCCAAATTAACATGAGGAAATTGGTCAATTATACCATTGAATTTTGCTAGGTATCAATAATTGTAGTCCCTAGCTGTAAAACTGAGGAAAAGTGAGATATGCGATAGTAAAAGAGATTTGGAAATAAACTAAAGATTAAAAGGAAAAGGGCGAAACGTTTGGGAAGCTCTAAAATGCCTACATAAGATCTGCTCATCTTTTTATTTGTCTTTCTTGGTTATAAGACAATCAGACTATCTATAGCCACGTTGTCCAGAAGGGTTGACAGAGAGATTCTTTGTAAGACTGACGAGATTAGTAACTTGTTTGTTAACACTTGATTGCATCTCTGTTTTCTTCTCCCTTGCCTTCCCAGTGTTATGGTGATAGTTGTTATTGTTGTATACTTCTTGTCCAGGTCTTGTACGCTCAGTACTCCTTTGGCAACAAAATAACTTCTCTCGATTCTTGTTAAAGAAGTGATGCAAATTTCTAAATTCCTCTATTGAAGTCTAGATCAAAGATATTCTAGAAATTACCATTACATGTACCAAGTAAAAGAATCTAGAATATTCTTTATAAATATCCAAAGAGAAAATCCTAGAAGATACAAGTACAAGATAAATCTAGAATATAATAAAGATGCTAATAATGTAGAATTATCTAGAATCATCCTCAAGAACCTATAAATAGGCAAGCTTGGGTGCAATTGTAATCAAGTCACTTGTAAGATTTGAGTGTGCAATACAATTGCTCAATTCCAAGAAGTGTTTGTATCTCACTTTTCCACCATATTCTTTCCACTATTTCAACTATCTTCCTCTACTATTCACTACTAGAATACTAACAATTCTCATAGAAATCAAAATCGTCCAATAGACAAGTCTTAGCTGAATAATTCTTAAAAAAATTCATCATCTCCAGACCCTCCTTCAGTCCAATCTCTTGTGTATCCCTAATGAAAGTCACACACTTGTACTCATTGTTTTGAAGAGTGATGTGCTGAAAGAGGCGGTTGGGAACATATTTTATAATATGCCACATAATTGGGAAGAAACTGTTGTATTTGTCAAGTTTCCAATATAAGAGAAAATAGGAGAGAGATTTCAGGTTAGGGCTTCCTCAAATCCCTTGTCACCCCTAATGATAAGAATGTCCGTCTTTATAAACTAAACTCGGCACGACAAGTCGGAAATCAATCTCTCATAGAGCTTCCATTTCCATTTCCACCCATGATTTGAATATCACGACTATCTATACCAAAAATCCTATAGTGGTCCTCCCATTCGCCTGGAGATTCAAATCCTGTACAGCAGAATAATACATGTTTTGATCAACACTTAGGGGCTCCTTCGTTAATCATTGCTCCAGTTACTTCAAAATTTGTGGTTGTGAAGTGTGAATTTAAAATTTGCCCCTATTTCGACTCAATTCATTGCTATTAATATTTTACATCACCTTCACCCTTTCAACAACAACAAAATCGTCCGATTTTTATTAGTCTTTGATTTGAGTCAAGTTGACACCAAAACCAATATTATGAGGCACTCAAACTAGTTACATGCTCTAATAATTGCATATATATATATATATATATATATATATATATATATATATATAATAAATGAACTTTAAGAAATCAATGTCATAAATGTTTTTCAATAATTATTCATTGATTTAATTGATTTAATATACAACATATGTTCATCGTATAGTGAACTAGTTACCATGATTACATTATGCATCTAAGATCAGTACATATAAGTTGGAGTACTACAATAACACAACCTTGACTAATTCAATAATACGAAGAGTTCAACTAACATAACCGTTACTTCCTTATGCCTAATTATCAAAATATCTAAAAGCCTAAAACTATATGGAATTTCACAAGGAAATTTGGACTTTGTAATGTCCAAAAATTAGAATCTTTATATATATATATATACTAACACCCTGATTGCTTAGATGTCAAGGATTCGTTGGCAAGGTGAAAGGGTCAATCTTGATAGACATGACATGTTTGTTGAATCTATATATTGACTACCATGGATATTTTTTTCGTTCGGGAAAAATTAAACTATTAGATTGAAAGGACATTAGATTGGAAGGACATTCAGAACAAACTATTAGACAAAACTATAAAACATACTTTAATCAAAGAAATCACAGTCGGTTGGAGAATTACGTAGTCGTTGCCACGAAGAATAATTGAGCAGCTGTTTGCTGGTGTTTTTAGCAAACAATCACTAGTTTTCAATATTAAGACTGTGAGATCAAACTAGAAAATCTCTTTGACAATTGCCTTTAAGTTTTGTGTCTTTTAGCGTGCGTAAGAACAGAAAATAGTAGGAAGAGATAGTTTGAAAGCAGAATGAAAGTAAGAAAGCAACAAACGTAAAAACAAGTAAAAATTGCATTAAAATGATAGAAAGAAGAAGGTGGTACACCAACACGTACAATATAATCTGATTCACTCTTGTTTCGCTTTGGCTTGGAAGTTGAGTTTCTCAGTGTTTTTGTAAAATGTGGTGACCTCGTTTTCCTATTACAAGGGAGTATTATATACTCGGATACAATCGTGGGCAAGCACGATAACTACTTCCTAAAAACTAGGAAATAACCGCCCACTAAGCTGCTTTGCTCCTTGCGCTTTGACCGACTTGTTGTCGAAGGATTTGTAAGTATTGGACCCAGTTTTGTCGAACAATTGGGCCCTCTCCTGTCGAAGGTTTCTGTCATTGTTTCGTAGCTTGAAGACCCAAGTCTGTCGAAGTTTGCTTGCATTGTCAGCACTTGTACAACTTCACTGTCGAATTTATGGTACATTGACTTGAGCATTGACCTGTGGCCCACAGAATACTTATTAAATGTGCAGTCAATACCATTTAAAGCTTAATTTAATGCCCTTGTCGGAATTTTGAGGTAACAGATTGCCCCCCAAAAAATGCTTTTTCGACGGAATAAGGAATGGAGGGAAGAAAAGGTATTTTTTGAATACTGTGCAATGGTCATTTCTACCGCCTTTTGCATTTCAACAGTGGTCGAAAAGACAACTATCATTACTTGCACAGGTAAAACGAACCGTCTTATTGGCACACGTTGCATAGTTGGTGGGCCATCACGTCTCTCAAACGTCGCGAACGTGCGAGTTATGGCTTAACGTGCCAATAAGCGTAGCTTCCCAACATATATAAACGCTACAACCCTTCATATTCCTCTTTACTCAGTTTGAACTTTTGTGAAGTCTTTCTGCATTCTTCATTCTCTGCGTTTTGCAAGAATCCCCAAAATCAATAAAGTTTCAAACTTTCCTTCCTTTCCTTCAATCTACGCTCGAATTTCGTCTCGCATTTGCTTTTTACCTCTCATGGCTTCCTCATCATCTGCTTTGAATGTTCAGCGAAGAAGCAGCGAACCCAGCGGACCTAAAACCCCTTGATGGCCGTTGATGAGCGACATTCACGACGATGAGCGAAGCGATTTGATGGCAAACCTGTATTGATTCCCTCTACTAGGGTTTATACCCATGCATATCTAGGTCCTCTTCCTGATATCCTGTTAGAAAACACTGAGGTTTCTGAAATTTTCCCTAGTCATGCCTGTCTTCAACCCAGAATTTTCACTAAGACCCCTTTTCATTTAGAATTTCTGAATAGTCCATCCAGGTCTTTAGGTGCGCTCCTAGGCTCGACCAACAGATTTACATAGATTGGCTCGACAAGGTGGAGGCTAAAAAGGCCGACATCTGGAAAAAACAAGGTATTTTTGACCTTATCCAGTTGTCTAGGTATGGGCCTAAGTATGACAGCACTTTGATATTGGCTGCTATGCAGTTTTGGGACTGTGCTACTCATAGCCTTCACTTGAGATGTGGCATGCTGACTCCCACTTTACTAGATGTTGCTGCCATCACAGGTCTGAAACCCCTAGGTGAGACTTTTGACCCTGCTAATCCTGAGTATGAATACCCGTTCACTTTTAACAATGCCACTTTTGCTCCTTACATCACAGAACACCACAATCGTGACACTGACACAGTGTCTGCCAAAGAACACGTGGCCTTCTTAACCCTTTGGTTATCCCTTTTTGTTTTCTGTACCCGTTCACTCCAGGTTTCTAAAACCTATATTCCATTGGCAGCCCAACTCCACGAGAAAGAAAACATTAGTCTTGCCAAACTGTTGTTGGGTTCTCTCTATCAGGAGCTTGATAATGCTGTTCTAGAACTAAAAGAAGACGAACCCACCAACAAGTTCTTGGCCTCTGGCCCATTGTGGCTATTGCAATTGTGGCTGTTAGCCACTTTTGAGTCTCGACTAGGTCTGTATATCCCTAAGTCTGTTCAACCAACTTTAAAGTCTAGGAGGACTGAAGGGATTCGACTAGCCCAGTTGAAACCCAAGCAGATAAATATTCCTCCAGAAGAGTCTTTCGAAATTCACTTCGACATGTTCCTGAAGTGCACAAGTTTCGTAGACTCTATGGCTCCCTTTGTGCAAAGGCCTTTCGGTCCATCTTGGTTTCGGCAACCATTTCCCTCTTCTTCCGTCGAACACGCTGAGGAGATTACCCAAATCTGGCAAACCTACCTCTCTCCTGCTATTCTTTCGACCAGACTTACCCCTGGCAAAGCTAAAAATAGCTTTGGAATTAAGAAGTACTTCCCAAGTTATTCTGCCAGACAGTTTGGCCTTTGTCAGATTCGACCTGCGCCAGTGTGTTTTCATAGGCGAGAATTTTCGAATCCAGAAACAGCGGTAGCCTACAAACAGGCCTTCAAGAAATTCCACTATAGGGCCTTGAATTTCGAACCTCTCAGATTCAACCCCAGATTCTCATGCACCAAGAAATTTCATGAATGGTGGACCGATTACTACACCACTGCTGCTGGAGAGGCTAGTGATACCTTTGCAGGAAATATTATGAAGAAATTGGTGGCAGCCTTCCCTTCAAACAACCCAGGCATTTACTTCTTGATATCCAAATCTTTCTGAGTCTTAAACATCTGTAACTTAGTTTTATTTCTGTTTTCTTACCAATATTTTTCGACATCAGATCAACCTGCACCCAAGCTGAAGATCAAAGTAGGCAAGGCTACCACAGTAAAATCTCCTCCAGCAACCAAGAAAATAGTGGACGCGAGATCTACTCCAGACATTGTCCTAAAGAAGGTATGTTGCCATTTATTCGCTTCAAGTTATTTTTGATTACAACTTTTACTTATGTCGAAAACCTTCTTTCTAGAAAACAACCCAGGCAAAATCCCCTCAGCAGACCAAAGCTAAAAAGAAAATGGTCCTTCCTGATGATGAGGTACTATACTCTTGCCTTGTTAATCCGTCGAAATTTCTCTTCCCTCTGTCATAACCCAAATTCTTTTTTGCAGGACACTGAAAGTGATGATAACATCCCCCTCACTCAGAGGGCGAAGAAGAGAAACCTTCCTGAGATTCAAAGGGCAGCTCAAGGCATCATTATTAATGAGGCTCCTGAATCACCTTCTTCTCCTCCAATTAAGAGACTTAAGGTACAAGAGGTAAACTCCCTTTCGACATTAGTTTAGACTTATTCGGTCTCATCTTTCCAATCCTTAACTTAACTGATATACCTTGTTGTGCATAGGTGGGTGGACTGCTCGTGGACAAACCTGAAGTTCAGTCTATGGTTGAGGCTGCTGATCTAGAGTTGTCAGCTCCCATGCTCCCTTTTCCTTCATCTCCTCAGGGTATGATTCTTTGAAGAAATTTTCCAAACGTTGGATAACCCTGAAATCCCTGTTTTCGAAGAGTTTGCTCCAAGTGCTGGAAATGTCGAACAAGAGTCGGTCGTCGAAGAGAATGCTCCCGCTATGGAGGAGGCTATTCCAACTGCTGATAGAGTCGAACCGGAGGCTGTTGTTGGAGAAACTGCTCAAGTTCCAGAACTTACCATTCCAACAACTGAAGGACCTGAAGTAGTGGCTACCTCTCGTCGAAATTCTCGAAGCAAATATGGTCGATCAAGAACCGGAGGAGCTTAGAGTGGGGGTATCTGCAGATCAAGGTGCTTCTGCCAAAGAGTCATCTAACAGTGTTGTCAGCGATCGAGAATTGGCTGAGCTAAAGAAGACGGATCCCTTGGCAGCCTTGAAGATCATGTTAAGTCTCAAGAGCTCGTCGAGCCGTTTGATTTGCAGTTCCTCGAACAACTCTCTAAGTTCTATCAACCAAGAGACGGTCGAAAGCCTGCTTCACCAGCTGAAGACGAAGGTGTTAGAAGGGGACTTGGTGGCAACCATTGAGAATGAACCATCTGTGTATCTTGAGGTAAAATCCCTCATTCACAAGATCACCAAATTAGATCCTCCTCAAAACGTCCTTTCGTTCTTCATGGAATTTGGCCCCATCTTCGAGCAACTTTCTCTTTTAATCAACCAACGGTCGACCACCTCCAAACACAAGGTTCAAGAGACTCAACTCTGTGAGGTAGAACTCGCCTCTCTTAAGGCCGATCAAGGCGACATCGAGGCCCTTGAAACTCAGCGACTAATGATGAGAAAGCAATCGTTGAATGGGATGCGAGATTGCGCGCATTGATGAAGAGATAAAGACCCTTCAACTCAAACTGTCAAACGCTAAGCATCAGAAGGGCCTGATCGTTGAACGCATGAGTGCTGCTTCTTCGTCCACCAAAACCACCAAAGCATTGGCAGCTATAGAGCACTTGGAGAAGATTGACAAGCATCAAGCTGTTCTCGCCGACCTCGACAAAGAGCTGTACCTTCTCGACACCTCTATTTCTCTAAGCGTTAGCATTATGGAGAGGCATAAGGCTACCTTGTCGACCTTCTGAGGCTGTAATAGTTTAGCATTCTAAAAATGGCTGTGTAACTTTAACAATTTCTTTATACATTGCCATTTATGAACAACTTTCATTCACTTATAATTGCTCAATCTTTATCTCAGTTAATGTTGGCTTGTATCGTTTTAAATACTTGCCATTTATCCTAAAGGTCCTATTTTCGTCACCTAACTCTTCGATTTCATAAGCGCCATTCGAAAAGCAACGCAGCACGCGAAATGGGCCTTCCCACCCTGGTGACCATTTGCCTAAAACTCTATCTTTTTTATCCATAGGTAATAGGACTTTCCACACTAACTCCCCTTCCTCCAAGGTTTTTAACTTAACCTTTTTATTGTAGGCTTTAGCTACTCTTTCTTTCTGTCGAATAAGCATCTCTAAAGCTAATAACCTCTCTTCGTCTAAATCAACTAGTTCATCAATCATCATATTCCAATAATGATCAAAAGGAATTTCACATTGTTTCTGAACCCTTGTTGATTGTAGACAAATCTCGACAGGTAACACTGCATCGTGCCCAAATGTTAACCTGTAGGGAGTGGTGTTTATAGACTCTTTAGGTGAAGTTCGACAAGCCCATAACACTTGGTCAAGAGAACTGTGCCAACTTCTAGGCTTTCGTCCCACGTGCTTTTTAATCAAGTTAATAATGATTTTATTAGCAGCCTCTACTTGACCATTGGCTTGTGCGTAGTATGGTGTCGAAGTCGATAACTTGAAACCAATTTCAGCAGCGAAATCTACCATTTTTCGACCAGTGAAAAGCGATGCAGCTTGGTGCGTAGTAATGGTTTTCGGAATTCCATATCTATAAATGATATGATTACGAATAAACCTTATCATCGCTTCTTGATCTACATTGGCTAAAGGTATTGCCTCTACCCATTTAGTAAAGTAATCAATCCCTACTAGAATGTATCTGTGGCCTTTCGACGAGGTTGGTTTTATTTCTCCAATCACATCTAGGGCCCAACCCCTGAATGGCCAAGGTTTCACTATAGAATGCAACTCGTTTGCAGGCACATGTTGTATTCCAGCATGTTTTTGGCATTCTTGGCAACCTTTGGCAAATTCTATACAATCTTTCAGCATAGTTGGCCAATACATTCCTTGTCGAAATAACAACCATTTCATTTTGTGGCCTACTTGATGTGAGCCACATGCTCCACTATGTGTGTCAGAAACCGCCAAATATGCCTCGTTTTCACTAAGACATTTTAGTAGTACCCCTTCAGGAGTCTGTTTGTACAATTCGTTTCCAACTAACGCATAGCTTAGAGCTCTGTACTTTACTTTTTTATTAGTGTTCCCTGTAGGATTTTGTAAATACTCTACAATGGGTTTTCGCCAATCATCATTGTTGCGCCCGAAAAAGTCCCCGAGGGGTTTTCTTCGTTTACAACTTTTTAGAACAATGAAGTCGCCACCAATATTTTTTATAAGGAAAATATTGAAGAAAAACCTTTTCGGAAGGCGGATGGTCTTTTGGAAAACCTTAGGAAGATTTGGGTTGAAATTCGGTTAGGCATGGGAAGGTATTAGCACCCCACACCTCCTTTCTACTGAAAGGGAACCTTTAATTAAATGCGTGATTTTAAGTGTTGATTTGAAAAATACTTAACTTTGCCTCTTTTGAAAAGACTTAATGAATTTTTATTTGCGGCGCTTGACGAGAGTTAGCCGCTTTGGGTTTTTTGAAAGGAAAAATGTTTTTAGTTTGTTGTGCTTGACGGAGGGGATCCGCTCCTACGTATCTCCAGGTGCGATGGAGAATTCAAAGCTACGTAGTTCTAGGTTTTTATTTTTAACTTGTTTAGTTGTGAAAACTGAGCTTTCGTGATGATCAATTGAGCGAAGACTCCAAGTGACCACCATTAGCACTCCATTGTTAATGATCATGCAAGCAAAGGCTTCGCAAGACCAATAACAAAGTTTTTGATTTAATGAAAAGTTTTTTAGGAAAATTAGGCGTTCATGATGATCAATTGAGCAAAGGCTCCAAGTGATCACCACTAGTTCCCCATTGTTAATGATTATGCAAGCAGAGGCTTCGCAAAACCATTACCCAAGTTTTTTTGATTTATTGAAAATATTTAGAAAAATTAGGCATTCATGATGATCAATTGAGCAAAGGCTCCAAGTGATCACCACTAGTTCCTCATTGTTAATGATTATGCAAGCAGAGGCTTCGCAAATCCATTAACAAAGTTTTTTGATTTATTGAGAGTATTTAGAAAAATTAGGCATTCATGATGATCAATTGAGCAAAGGCTCCAAGTGATCACCACTAGTTCCCCATTGTTAATGATTATGCAAGCAGAGGCTTCGCAAAATCATTAACAAAGTTTTCTGATTTATTGAGAAATTATTTGAGTTGAAAAAGAATCAAAACGAGAAAAAAGTGGAAATTGCAAAATGGGGGTGTTATTAGTCGTAGGGGGTGGTGTAACCGAACAGGGGTGTAAGCGGCAAGCCTGGGCCAAGATATGAGGCCCGGTATGCTAAACGGGCTTAAGTGAGATGAAGTGCGCGCGATTAACAGGGGTGTGGATATTAAAGTGGTTCGATTTACATATATATTTTTATATCCAAATCGATTTGATAAAAACAATATATAAAAAAAAAAAAAAAAACAAATAAATTAAGAAAGGGAACAAAGAGAACGTGGGGATATAAATGCATCCCCACAATTCTCGCAACCTTAAATCCTCTTCTCCACCTTTTCGTTTTCGGTAGGCTTCTCAAAGAGAGAGCAAGCTTGCGTTACTTCATCATCGAGAGAGAGGAGAAAGCTCGATCCGTGGAAAGAGGAGGGAGAAGAAAGACGTCGTCGGAGGGAGCCCTGGGTCGGCGCCGGCGACGTGAGGGTGAGAGAAAACGGCGACAAGACTCGCGAAGGGGGAAGGGTGTGTCTCTGGCGACGTTCCGTGGCGGAGACGGAGTGGCTCGCGGTGTAGGACGATTTCTCCGGCGTTGGTGCGCCGGTGGCCTGGAGGTCAGTATTGTTGTTTCCATTAACTATCATCTAATCTCTTCATATCTTCTTCTCAATTTGTATTTACTGGTGTTGTTGTTGTTTTTCAAGTTCTCAATGCTATATATTTTCTTTTACATATGGATCGAATTTTTAAAACAAATAAGGAGAGTTTCTGTTTGTCTTCCCTTGCTCTGATTATCTTTCTTCTCCTACTCTATTTTGGTTTAGCTTTGCTTGATCCGATTCACAACAGAGCAATAGAAACAATGATGATTTTTGACAACAAAAAATGTTTGGTACTGAATACATACAAAAACACATTTGATTTGGCAGGATTTGGTTTGACAGATTAATCTAAAAAAGAAATACTTGATCTGAATTTAGTCTAATGATGTTAAAAAAATGTTCAAGTAAATATTGGTTTGACAGATTACATGAGCATCTAAAAGAGAATTTTTTGGGTACCAACCTACAACTCCAGCCTCTGTTTGTGTCTCGTGTTGTATGTTATCACTGCCTGTGATTGCTACTACTGTTGTGCTTTGTTGTTGCTGCTCTGCTTCTAATCCAGGAATTCAAAAAACGTGTATTTTCTGACTTTGAATCCTAATCGTGTTTAGGTGGTTTTGCCGTCCCTTCCTTGTCCCCCTTTCTCTGAATCACTGCTTATTTATATTAAAATATTAGGTTTAACATTAATGACATTTGACTGGGCCTTTGACTCTTTTCAGGTTTGGAGTGGATCAACCCAGCCCAGCTGCTTGGAGAGCATTATTTAGAACCCCGATTTCTTCTTCTTTCTTTGCATTTTATTATATTTTTTTGTATTTTCGGATTTATTTATTTTTGTATATTTTTGTTATTATTTTTTGTATTTTTTTGGACATTTGAACACTTCTAACTTGTAATAAAGATTAAATAGATTCTTTTTTGACATTTTTGGATTATATAACACTTTTAAATTGTAAATAACACTAAATAGAATTTTTGGCATTTTTGGACTATACATATATACTTAAAATAAATTAACTGTACAAGATAAGATTAATAATAAGAAAAAGAGTCGGGCCAAACACAAGGACGAGAACGAGCCCGACTAGACGAATATGCTAAAACGAGACTCAAATAGAAGAGATGAGCTCATTAACTAAAAACACTACTTATGTACAATTAAACCCAAATACGTAGATTAAATTGAAGAACGCACGAAAAGATTGATCATTCGCGTGCCTGCTTAATTTAAAAGCGGTATTTCGATTTAGTTGAGCTCGATGATTGAAATTGGCTTAAGTTAAAGGACGGACAAAATTAGGGTATTACAATCATCAACCATATTGTCAATGGCAAAAATTTCTGCCAAGTCAATATCGTCAAAAATGTGACGTTTTTCGACGCGTACTTCATTTGTGTTTATTGCCCCCCCAATTTTTGGTGTTGACAATAACGTCGAAGGAGTATTATAGAGAGAGTCTTCTGAGATTAATTTATCTTTTATCTCAATTAACTCTTCTAGGCTTTGCTTCGATACTTTGTAACCGGAAGCAATTTGTGCCAGTTCATTTGCCACGTGATTTTCAATTCGTGGTAGATGTTCTAGGTGAACGAATGTAAACCTTTTTAGCAAAGTATTGGCAATAACGAAATATTTAATAAGGTGTTCATTAATACACTTGTATTCTTTTGTCAATTGTTTGACCACTAATTGAGAGTCACCTTTTATTTCGACATAACTTGCCCCCAATTCGAGTAAAATTTTAAGGCCTACTATTAAAGCCTCATATTCAGCTTCATTATTTGAGCAAGAGTCTCGAATTTTAAATTTATACTTCGTTGGAGTATTTTCCGGCGAGATAATCAAAATTCCAATACCTGCTCCATTTTTATGGCTTGAGCCATCGAAGTATAATCTCCAAGGACGTATGTCTAACGAATGTATTTCACATTCGACAACAGAATGGTCTACTATAAAATCAGCGACCACTTGTCCTTTAATTGACTTGAGGGGTTGGTAAGTTAAGTTGTACTCTAGCAAAGCTAAAGCCCATTTGCCAATTCGACTATGCAACATTGGTTTTGACAACATATGTTTAATAACGTCAAAATGCGAATAAACATAAACATCTGCTGATTTTATATATTGCTTCAATTTTGTACAAGAAAAATACAAGCAAAGGCATAGTTTCTCAATTGGACTATACCTAGTTTCAGCATCGATCAAAACCCTACTAAGGTAATAAATGGGTCTTTCGACACCACTATCATCCTCTTGCGCTAACATGCTACCTATTGTGTTATCAGAAGCTGCTATATACAATTTTAGCAATTTGTTTCCAATAACAGGCAATAAAATTGGTGGCTTGACCAGATAAGACTTGATTGCGTCGAAAGCATCTTGGTGAACTTGCTCCCACTTGAATTCATCTTCTTTCTTCAATCTCAGTAATGGCGAAAAAACTTGTGTTTTGCCACTTAGATTTGAGATGAATCTTCGAAGGAAGTTGATTTTCCCTAGTAGTGACTGAAGTTCTTTTTTGGTCGAAGGAGCCTTCGTTTCCATAATTGCTTTAGTCTTATTTTCGTTGATCTCTATGCCTTTCTTGTGTACTACAAAACCCAAGAATTCACCTGCACGTACACAGAAAGCACATTTGGTTGGATTCATTTTCAATCCATATTTCCTCATTCGTTCAAAAGAACGTCGAAGATGGTCTAAATGACCACTTTCTGAGGATGACTTAACCACCACATCATCTATGTATACTTGCATAAAATCATCAATAAAATCGTGAAACATAGAATTCATTGCCCTCTGATAAGTGGCGCCAGCATTTTTTAAACCAAAAGGCATGACTACCCATTCATAAACACCTAATGCCCCTGGACATCGAAAAGCTGTTTTCGACACGTCCTCTTCGGCAATAAAGATTTGATTATACCCTGAGTAGCCATCTAGCAACCGAGATAATCAAATCCTTGCTGCCGAATCTATTAGCATTTCGCTCACGGGCATAGCGTATTCATCTTTAGGTGTTGCATTATTTAGATCCCTAAAGTCTACGCAAACTCTAAGTTTTCCATTTTTCTTCACATCGGAACTATATTAGCTAACCAATCAACATACCCGCGATTCGATGAATTTGCTTTTGAACGACCTTTCTATTTCTTCCTTGATCTTAGCCAATATCCGAGGAGCAAATCTTCTTGGCGTTTGCTTCATTGGTTTCTTCCCCGGTCGAATGGGTATTTGTAATTCCACCACTTCTCGACTCAACTCGGGCATTTATTTTGTACTCCCAAGCAAAGCAATCTTTGAACTCCTGCGAAGTGAAATAACTTGGGTTCAAGGCAAACATCAAGATGTGCACTAATATATGTTGGCCTTTTGATCAAGCCATTTCCCAAATCCACTTCTTCGATGGATCTTGAGCTTGCATGCGCTTTGTAGAATCTCTAGGTCTTTTTCAAAACCCAATGGTTCGTCATCATAAATGCAATCCGGTTTGTCATTTATGACTTCACCATTTTCTTCAGATGAAGTTATGGCCGATGACCATTGTTTGTTGATTTAACTCGGCCTCCAAAGCCGTTTTATTTTATTTTCGGCCATGTAAGCCGTAATTCTATCCCAAGCTTCGGAATCGACATCTAAACCTTCTAAGAGTCGGTGTCCCACCCGTTGGAGGTAGCACACCATCGGGATAGACATTTGCACCTTCTATTTCCTCTCTTTCCCACACAAAACCATGTGTTGGGTATAAGTGAATGGAGGAAAGCACATTATCCGAAGAGATATATGCTTGGCTAGAAGATGAACATGGCGCAATATTCGCCATTTGTTTCTCGAAATTCTCCCTGGTGACGTTATTTACGTCAGCAAGGAAATAACTTTGGTCTGCTTCGACGTACTCCACCAGACCATCATCCCTCCACATTACCAATTTCTCAGTGCGGAGCTTGAGGAAGCGGCTCCTACGCCATGTATCCACTCTCTCCCAAGGAGTAGATTGTAGCTTGCTTTTGATGCTATAACAAAGAACGTGGTGGTTCTTCTAATGATTCCTACCACCACTTCCACTTCGATGACTCCCAACGGCCAGGCGATTTCCCCTCATAATTGGTTAACATAATATTATGAGGTCTAAGGTCTGTATCAAACAGCCCTATTGTCTTCAGCATGGCCTGAGGCATTAAGTTAACAGCAGCCCCTCCATCGACCAGTATCTTATTAATGCCTACGCCATTAACTTTGGCCTGTACGTACAAGGGCTTCAAATGGTGTTGCATGCCCTCGTCTGGCCTCTCAAAAGTGGCCATCTGTTCTTCTACGCAGCCATTGTTCATGACATAGTAGCATACTGGCTTATGGTTAGCCATATCCCCAATGAAGTCCTCTTCGACGTCGTTTGGGACCGTAACAGCATCATACTCACTCGGCAGGATAGACACCACGTTGCAGATGACGTCGAAACTAGCCTCAGAGTCGTCGAAATCTGAAGTAACATCTTCATCCATGTCGAATGAAGCACTTTTCTTCTTTAAAGGTGTTAATGGAGGAAAAATCCTCTCCATAGCAGGCCTTCTTGGTTCCTCTATCACAATAGATTTCCCTTTAGCCTTATTTCCAACCCTCACTTGATTGGCAGCACCTATACTTATCTTTGTGTTCCCCACGGTTTTAGGAGTCACACCCTTAACCGTTTTTGGCGTTTGCTCGTTGGCAACCAGTGTTGCCTTCTTTTTCGAGCGCTGGTAACGACGCCATTGGGTCTTCGTCATGGGATTCTTCCCTTTATAATTGTTCTTGTAATTATATTTTGAGGCCTCACCTGTGATTGGCTTGGCCTTTCCAGCTTGTTGAGCAGCACTCTTGTAGTGTCTACATCCAGCATGTATCCACTTCTCATTGGATGGGTCTGCTCTTGGAAAAAATGGTTTGGCAGAGGCAGATAGCACAAACTCCTTCTTGGCTACACCCTTACCAGCAAACTGCGGCTTGCTTGTCGAAGCCTTGCTCGAATTCTTTACCTTGTAAGGGAGGTCCCCTCTTTTGAAACTGAAATTTGGCTTCTTATCTGGCCATTTCCTTTTTAAGGGTTGTCGAACTTCACAACATTCGACACTTTTAGCGCTTCTTTATCAAACACAAGACCTTGCACCTTGGACATAACATGACCCTCGAGCTCAATTTGCCGGTTTAGGAAGTCTATCGATCTTCCTCGGCCTGGGGTACACAGATTGCACCTTCTCCTCGTATTCTTCGAGTAACTGTTGCACAAAGACCACTCTCTTTGTACAACACTTTTGATTTTTTCAAAGCGGGAGATTTGGTAGACTTAGGAGAATCCACCATTTTACGTCTACCATATTGATACTCATCTCAATTGGTTCCGCATACATCGCCTCCACTTGATGGAGGGGGTCAGCATCAATTTGCATCGGTGCTTTATTCTTTTTATCTCCAAATTTGAGCCTCCCTTCCTCGATCGCTTTCTGAACCATGTCCCTGAAAAGTACACAACGGTCAGTTGTATGTCCCAAAAAATTATGAAACTTACAATAACCCTTTTTCTTCCTCTGTTCGAGAGGAGGAACTTTCAGGCCATTTGGCACTATTATTTGGCCATCAGTTACTAGCAAATCGAAGATCTCGTCACATTTAGTAACATCAAAAGTGTACGTTTTAGGCACAAATCTATCATTCTTAGGCTCTACAGGATTATTCCCATTTGCAGGCCTTAATAATTTACAAGCATAAGGAGGACCAGGCTTAAGTTCAGCCACGTCTATTTCCTCAGATTCGACATCACTAAATGCAAAATCGAATTGTTCATCTACATAGGCTATCTTTTCTTTTTTGTGAAAACCCACTGAGTTTTCTTTTTTATTGTACTTATTCACTCTAGCCTTTTCCTCTTTAAGCCTTTCGACTTGTCGAACTCTATCAGCTAGTTGGGCCATGTCTCTCAAATGAGACGTATCCAATTTCTTTCGAATTGAATAGTCAAGGCCACTGCAGGCCATTTCGACGAGCTCATGTTCAGGCACTTGTGTAAAACACCTTGCCTTCAGTAACCTGAATCTATTCAAATAATCATCAATAGCCTCAGGTACTTTACGTCGAACACTGGCCAATTCTTTAAGGCTAATCTTCGACTGGCCCATGTAGAATTGCTCATGAAAAGCCTTTTCTAACTGCCCCCATGTATATATGGAACCAGGGGGAAGAGTGGTAAACCACGTAAAGGCATTTTTAGTTAGAGAATTTGGAAAATACTTCATTTTCAAACTCTCATTTTGAGCTATGTCTCCTGCCTCAGTCATGTAAGGGCAATATGTTCGACAAGAGATTCATTGGTGTCACCCCAAACTTAGTGAATTTAGGGATTTTCCAAATTTCGGCAACTCTGCTCGCAAGATATACTCACACAGGGGCGATATGAAATTAGGCCTATGTAAACCTATGTTAAGGCCATTTTGCGCCATTATGGTTTCGACCAAAGTGGCTATGTTGTCTTGAGCGCAAGCGTTATTTCGTTGCACTTGTCGAACAACGTCATCGGCATTTTGGTTTCGATTCACCATAACCACCGGGGATGTGATTTCCCATTTGTTGTTCGCCCATAACCGCTGGGCGGCGATCCATCGATCTCTCGTGGGGTATTAGGCATATTGTTCCCACAATTTGGTAAGCGCCTATTGTTTCCGTAGGAGCCCCAAAGAAATCTGCAATCCTACCCATTTGGTCTGCTAACATCTGATAACTGGTATTTGTGTTCTGAATCAAAGGATTGAACACGGTACCAATTTGTTGAGTCAGCATATTAACCATATCATGATTGCTTTCGTCTACTTGTTGTCTTAACGCCAACAAGGACGCCTTGGTTAATGCAGTAGGATTTCGACCAAGTACGCTCTCAGAAGAGACGTGTGAAGGAGAAAAGGTCGAGACATGTGGCATTCCAGTAGGCATGCCATATACCCCAAAAGGGTATGGTGGTAGACTCATATTTTGGAAACGTGTTTCCAAACTATTCCCTGTTGCCACATAAGGACTAGAAGGAAGTCCTACGCTTTGTGGCAAGGCCACAGACCAATTGACATCGTGGGAACGGTTATTGATGTCACTGGGGCCGTAGTCCCTGCAACATTTCCACCGCTGACATTGGCAGAATCTACCGTTGTTCCTTGCACTTGTGATATCACAGGGCTGGAACTAGAGGCGTTGTTAGAATTGGTGCGTACCATCCTACCACTCCTCAAGTGCATACAAGTTTATACACTTAACAGAAACGACACAAAATAACTGGCAAAGGTCCCACTGGGCGTGCCAATTTGTTTGCTGGTGTTTTTAGCAAACAATCACTAGTTTTCAATATTAAGACTGTGAGATCAAACTAGAAAATCTCTTTGACAATTGCCTTTAAGTTTTGTGTCTTTTAGCGTGCGTAAGAACAGAAAATAGTAGGAAGAGATAGTTTGAAAGCAGAATGAAAGTAAGAAAGCAACAAACATAAAAACAAGTAAAAATTGCATTAAAATGATAGAAAGAAGAAGGTGGTACACCAACACGTACAATATAACTCGATTCACTCTTGTTTCGCTTTGGCTTGGAAGTTGAGTTTCTCAGTGTTTTTGTAAAATGTGGTGACCTCGTTTTCCTATTACAAGGAGTATTTATACTCTCCAGATACAATCGTGGGCAAGCACGATAACTACTTCCTAAAAACTAGGGAAATAACCGCCCACTAGCTCGCTTTGCTCCTTGCGCTCGACCAGCTTGTTGTCGAAGGATATGGCGAAGTATTGACCCAGCTTTTTGTCGAACAATTGGGCCTCTCTCCGTCGAAGGTTTCGTCATTGTTTCGTAGCTTGAAGAGACCAAGTGCGTCGAAGTTTGCTTGCATTGTCGACGCACTTGTACAACTTCTTCGTCGAATTTATGGTACATTGACTTGAGCATTGACTGTGGCCCACAGAATACTTATTAAATGTGCAATCAATACCATTTAAAGCTTAATTTAATGCCCTTGTCGAATTTTGAGGTAAGTAATGACATGTAACATAGAAGGTGAAAGTGTGTAAGATGTCATCAATGACTTTCATATAATCGGACTGTAACAATGACCCACAAATTAGGTTTTGATGCCTTTGGGAAATACAAAGTGGCATAGAAATTTAAATAAAATATAAAAATGAGTTGAATCTTCCAACTTTTTTTATATATATATATATATATATATATATATATATATATATATATATATATATATATATAATTTAAATATAATGAAGCCCTAAGCCACAATCGATGAGTTTGTGCTTATAAAGATATGTGTGAGTGAGAGATATGTGTGAGTGAGAGATTACCATATAGTGAAAGAAAACATTTGTTCTAAACAAAATCAAGTTGTGGACGACAAAGACTGATCGCTCCTTGGGGTTCTGAGAAGCAAGTTTTCCTTTTCAAAGGAGTATTGCAAAAGTGATGAATGAAACTATAAATTTATAGGAAATCATTGCAATCCAACGGTCAAATGTGTAAAATCAAAAAAGGGGTTTGTGTAATGATAAATTGAAAATTTAATTTTATAGGGAAATCATTGCAATCTGACGGTCAGATGTTTAAAATCAAAAAAGGGGTTGGTGGAACGTTAAATTGCAAATTTAATTCATTTAGAAAATAAAGTTGTTAAATTTAACTAAAAATAATGATGAATGAAATTACTAATAATTACTTAATAAATTAATTCAAAATTTGTTATAATTGGCTTCACCAATAATGATTTATTTATTTGACTTATCAAAAAAAAAGATATTTTATATTATAAATAGAAAACGGCAAAATCTTATACTTTCTATTTATTGTTGTAAAAAAAAAAGTTATGTCTATCCTTTTATAGTGTATCTTATATAAATAAAGTGGAATTTTTATTTTGACCAAAAGTAAAATAGTATTATGATTCTCATTGCTTTTAAATAAAAAATAAATGCACACGTGGGTTCAACTCCCGCTGCCGATGTGAGGACCTCTTTGGTGGGTGATCTGTAAGTACCCTGTAAGCACTCAAAGAGTCATGAGGCCTGCCCTGACCCTAGTGAGCCCCCAAAGCCCAACTCACCTAAACTTTTTGTAACAAAAAAAAAAAGAGAGAAATGATAAACTACCTAAAATATTAAATGAATAGCTATATTTAGATTTTGTAAAATAATATATTTGCCTTTTTATGAATTATAGTTATTTATATATTAGCAAGAAAAAACATTATTCCACATTACTATTGTAAAAAAATGTATTACTGAAACTTGAATTCCTAGATTTTTGACACATTTTCAACTTTGAGGATAAAATAGTAACTTTCAAATCATCTTTTCAATCTCCTCCCTCTTATCAATACTCAAATTCCCTTTTCTCAAAATTACATGTTGATATAATTTTATTTCCTTTTGTTTCTTACTAGGAAATATACACGTGGTTGGTTTAATTAATTTTAATAACTAACATTTATGAATGCTTTTATTTTTATAAAAAGCATTTTGCTTTTGAGTATTGACAATAAAATATTATATATTATATATTGCAATAATAATTCTTTTATACTTTTCTTTTGAGTTCCTACGGAAATAGTTAGATGTTGTTGAATTGCATTACTCTTGATTTTCCATTGAGAAACATTATACTTTTAGAGTAATTATATTTTATTGTTATGAATGTCTTTAGTTTCTTAAATGATTATTTATTTTGGAGCCTTGGCTGGAAAAATTTACATGCTAATTGTATAACTATTTTCTTATGGTGAGTTTATAATTTTATCTTTTATAATTGAAATGTATGATTATAAATCATTGTTTCTTTTAAGTCCTAACTAGAAAGCACTAGATGTTGCGGAAATAATAAATTGTTATGTTTGTATTACAGATTCAACGGGTAAGCATTAAATTTTGTTGATATAATTTCACTATTTTAGACTCCCTTTATTGGAAAAATTATTTTTTATATTTTTTCTTCATCAATGTCTTCAATATTATAAATGATTATTTTTTTGAGCCAATATGAAGAAAACATTAAATGTTCTCAGAATAATTATTTTTTATATTATGCTTTTGAGTTACAACCGGAAACATTACATGTTTTTAGCATAATTTCCTTCATAACAAAATATTTTTAAATATTTGAATTTGGCTATAAATACTATGAAGACGTTTGACTAAATACACTTAAATTAGTTTTACTATTCAAACTTATTTCTTGGATATTTATTACCATACAATTTATTTGTTTTATTTGAAATACATTTTCAATTAGTTTTCTAATAATTATAGAGTTTAAATATGATAAGATCGAGTGATTGGTGATTAATTTATAAATACCAAATCCAAAAGCACGACATTGCATGTGCGCATGCACGTGTATTTTGCAAGTTCAATCTCAAAAGTTTGTAATTATGAACATATGTTTGGGTGAGAGATTGCCATATAGTGAGAGCAACCTTTGTTATAAACAAAACCAAGTTGTTGACCATGTAGAGAGATCACTCATTGGGGTTACGAAGAAGTAAGTTCGCCTTTGCCAAGGAGCGGAGTTGGCTGTAACACCCTAATATTTCTCAATGATAGAAATACCAAAATGTACTATTAGCATACATCAGAGTAAACACGCCCCCTATTTCAGATATTGAATAATACAAAACTCTCGAATTCCAATCAAAGAGTTGTTCATAACTTAGAGTACTTTAGAGTACAATGACATAAGTACTTAAGTGTCACTTAAGTAATACAACAAGATACTCAATATCCAAAGACAAAGGTAAGTAGATTAGATTTTATAACTCAACAAGCAAGTCATAATCTAAGTTCAAAATAAACAAAAAGGGAAACTAAACAACATAGTCTAAGCTACTATGTTGACAAATCTCCAAGCCACAATGTCTAATCATGCATATTCGCCTTGCGCTTCCCATGCATATCTGTAAAACAACAACATTTGATAGGGTGAGATAACAAATCTCAGTGAGTCTTACCGTGACCCCTTACCCATCACTCGGTCCATTTATGAAAACTCATTAACTTCATGATTTAATTAATAAATCACGCACACTATCAATTGCACAATACCGACTGCCCTCCGACTAATCCCGGTAAACAGTACAATCATAACTTCATAGCATAACACCGACTGCCCTCCGACTAATCCCGGTGAACCCCCTTCCCAATAGGACTTTGCCTAATGGTAAAATTTTATAGGGCCTAGGTTTAGGGCTCATGACTTCCCTGCCTAGTATGCTAAACTCTTTGGGTCGTCACCCATACTTGACATAATTCATATACTGAAACATAATCTACTCCATGATATCTATTTATATCATATGGTTACCCCTATGAACCTGCATAATCAGTTCAAACACAATTTTTGTTCATAAAACAATGGTTCCCACATGTGATCTAAGTTTACGGTTTTTCAAGAGTTTTATAAATTCAAACAAACAACTTAAAACCACATTCCAATCATAACAATATCATCCTTATGCAATCATAAATGGTTAGGAAAAGGATTTGAAAGAGTTTGAAGTCGAACGGAGCATCGAAACAATACATCGGAGATTGGGGACGATTTTGTCCATTTTCGTACCGTCTCGTTCTCCGATCGATCCCAAACCGTGTTCCAATCCAAATTCAACCATAGCAGACAAATATACACATATTCCAGTCCAGTCATAATAATTCAACAATCATATCAAACATATTCCAGTCCAGGCATAACAATTCAACAATCATATCATTATGGTTTCGTTCTAAATTTCAAACACACGTAATTTTCGTGAAATACCGTTTTCGACTCAAAAATTCACGAAACTCAAAATTTCGAAAACTAATCAAACAAAACACATAAACAACATTTAAATTCCCTAAACGTGAGTAAAACTCACCTGGCGTGATGAAAATCACGAGACACCGAAACTTTGCGGAGTTCAACCGTTCCAAAACCGCGAACTCAACCCCAAAACTGAAATCCCAGCACCTCCAAACCGAAACCAGCAGCCTTACCCTTCTTCTATGACTTCAATCGACTCCAATCAACAATAAAACCAGCACCAACAGTCCCAAACTATTTGTTGAGCTTCCCACCTTCAATGCAAGACTTCAAAGTCACCAAAACCTCCATTTCTCTCCATTTGAGCTCCAAAGCTTCAACAATGGTGAATCCAAAAATGGGTAGGAATTAGGTAATGAAATTTACATCATTGGAAAGAGGAAGGAAAATGAGAGGAAATGAGACAAAAATCCCCTTACCTTGTGTTGGATTGGAGGAGATCTACCCCCCTTCTTCTTCTCCCCTTCGCCTCTTTCTTTCTCTCTCTCTCAATTTCTTATCTTTCTTCTTTATCTTTCTACTTTGACCATAAAGTAGTGTGGTGAGTCAAGGGTTTAATTGGGTGGAAAGGACCTAAATGTCCTTGGCTCACAAATCTCACTAATCCCATTTTTACCCCAAAAATCTCACATTCAATTCACACAATTTAATCAATATAGCAATTCAATCATATAATTTAATGATGACTCATTGATTTCGAGACAAACTCATATCAAAATGTATCTTATTATTTACTCACATAACAATCCACTCGTTAATTTCTTAATTTGAAATTAACGAAATTAGGGATGTTACACTGGCCCTTATGGTGTTCAAGGCGTGCTACCGCACGGGCCTCATCTTAATCGGATTTTTTAGGGTGGATAACGAGACCACCTTCACAACCTTCTCCCTTCCGTCCTTATGTTGAGAGTTCTCTTTTCTTTCTAGACCGGACCCCCGTCTCCTGAAACACCTGCCCCCCTAAAGAGCACTTTAGATTATAAAAAAAACTTAGATGTTTAAATACGCGAAGTTTGTTCCATAATAACCGATTTGGTGAAAATAGAATTTGATTTTGTGACAAAATATATAAAGTGTGACGTTGAGCAGTGTGTTTTCGGGTACCTTAGAGTTTAGAAGAAAATGTAAGTGTTAAAATGCGCAAATTTCATTCCTCAATAACCAATTTGGTGAAAAAATAATTTAATTTTGTGACAAAATTTGTAAAGTGCGGTGATGAGCAGTGTGTTTTGGGATAATTTAGATTTCAGAACTTCTTTATTAAGGGCTTAGTTTTTAAGTTTTGAACAGTGCCTCCAAATTGTTTGGGACGGTCCTGCTATGGAGAAGTGTCAATGTGATGAAAGAAACTATAAACTTATAGAGAAATCATTGTCATCCAATTAACAAATGTGTAAAAAGAAAATAAGGGGTTGGTGTGACATTGAATTGCAAATTTAGTTCATTTAGAATATAAAGTAATTAATTTTATCTAAAAATAATAAAATAATGATATTACAAATAATAATTAATTACTTAGTAAATTCACTAAAAAAATTGTTAAAATTTTCTTCACCATAGATACTTTAGAAGTTTTTTTTATATTATAAACAAAAATAGAAATAAAGTTAGTCTATCCTTTTATTGCAAATCTTAAAGAAATAAAGTTTTATTGTAATTTTTATTTTTTATAAATAAAAATAAATGCACACTAATAAAAGAAAGAGGATCAGCTACCATAAAAATTAAATGAGAAGTTATATTTAGATTTTGTAAAATAATGTATTTTCTTTTTTTATGAATTATAGTTATTTGTATATTAAAAAGGTTTGGTTTCAATTTATAATCTCAAAATGCGTATATGATCAATATTTATAATGAATATTTAGTAGTTTTCTATTAGTTTGTTACGTCATTTATAAAAAATGAGAATTTAAAAATAATCAAAAGACTACTTATAATGAGCAGCTCTCTTTAGTGGGTTCTTAAAAAAATAACTTTTCATATGATTATGTTTAAAAATAAAGTAATTTCCATTATGTTACACAAACACAAAACAATTTATGTTTTTCTTAAATATTTATAAAATCTAATCTCGAAGTTATTTAACATGAAAATGTGCCTTATTTTTTCAAGATATCAATCAATCGAGCCCTATCTATTACTTATCACTAGGAGATAACCCCGTGCGATACACGGGTTTATATAATTTTTTTGTAAAAAGTATTAAAGATAGGTATAGTAATAAAGAAATGAATAACAATTTTCATACCATTTATTAACACATTATATGATGTTATATGATGTTAATAAATATTATAAGGACTATAAATTTTGTAATGATTTTAGTATAAGAAAATAGAATTACGATGAACTATTAACCAGGACTATATGATGTTAATAATTTTTTTTATATATGATAAAAGGGGCTAAAAGCCCAAGCAGAGAACAAACTACACAGGAACTTCGGTTAACATAAGAAAAACACACATGACTCAATTTGTTAAAGAAAATATTAGTTTATTTAAATGAGATACAAAGACTATCTTTCACAAAATAAACAATTCGATGCATTATATATTAATTATTCAATTTTTAGCTTCTAAAGCTCATAACTATTTCCTTTTTTATAATTTTTGTTGACAACTGATATAAAAAAATCTTTAAAAAAGTTACAAAAATATAAAACACAGTTTAAAACTCAATAAACTATTCAATACATTAAATCTTTTAAACTAATTTTTCAGTTTTAGATAAACTATTTTTTTTATATTTGTAGTTAACAATCCATTTTAATAAGCTAGAACAACATTTCTTCAAAAGTAATATAAATCAAATAAAACTGAAATAAAATATAAGAGAAATATTAAAAGAAAACTTAAACTAATAGACCCAAACTTATTAATTCCCACGGTTACTAAATAAATTATTGAGTAAGTTAGTGTATATGTGTTTTTAATATAGCTAATTAATAGTTAAAATTAAAGTCTTTTTTATGTCTAAATTATGAATAAATATTTTAATACACAAAAAGTAATCATGAGAAAAATTGTGGAGCTTCCTTTGGGGATTCCTTTACATAGATAGATAGATAGATAGAGATAATATATAGCTAATTCAAAGAAACATAGACATAATTTTATCTAAATATTAAAAGCTTATTTTACATGAGATTTTTATTTATATTTACCAATTATAATAATTTAGATGAAATAAGAAATTATTAATTAGTTAACCTTTAAAATTCTTTTTATGTTACAATTATGCATTTAAAGGGAGGGGTTTCACTTAAATAATAGTTAAATACTATTCTACTAAGAGTATCATTCAATACGTTAGTGGTTATCATGAATTGAAGTCTCATTTATGTTAAAATTATGAATAAATATTAATATATTTAAAAATCTAATTGAGAAACAATGGAAAATGATGTGGAGCATCCTAGAGCTTGGAAAAAAGTTTCCTTTAGAGATTTACTAGAGGAATGCCCGTGCGCTGCACGGGTTGTTATATTTTTTCAAATTTAATTTATTAACTTTTTTTCATAAAATATATAATTAAAAGTATAAATCATGTTTTTAAAAAGTTAGTATAATATATAATATAAATATGAGTTAAATTTTTAAGATAAATTATAAATTTTAGACGTTCCTTATATAGTGTATGTGGTTTGTAATATAAATAATTGTTAATAGTTTTTATGAGATTATCTGTCTCGAAATATTATTTTATTATTAAAGTGAAATGAATAGAGAAAGTTCTTTCAAAACTGTTGAGAAAAATTGTGGAGCTTCCTTTGGGGATTCCTTTTCATAGATAGATAGATAGATATGGTATAAATATTTATAAATACATTTTCATGTTAATTAATTTTTAACTTAATACAATATTTTTTATTATATTTAGTAAGAAGATTATAATACTATTTAATATGTGGAATTTAGTGGCGTAAATTTAAAATATAGATAGATAAATATCTATGGTGAAAGATAAATCATAGAAAGCAAAAAGTTACTACTCTTTCTTATTTTCATCACCAATTAATAATTCATAAATTGAAATTTAAAATAAAATGAAATTCAACATAAAAGTGAAGTTAAAGAATTTTGATTTAAAATTGAATTTAGAAAGCAATAATAATAAACAAATACATTCTCTATTATTTATTTTTACAATATTATGAAGAAGATTTAAAAGAAATATATGGTATTTAGTATTTACAATATTAAATAGAATTATTATTTTAAAAAATAATGATAATAATTTTTTCTACAATGTATAATCTAAAAGGTTAAACATATTTTTGGTCTTTAAAAATTTTACAAGTTGTGCTTTTAGTCCCTATAAAAAGTTTTACTCACTTTTATTCCCCACATTTTCCTCCGTCAATGCTTTTAGTCTTATAACTTTTAATTGCGGCCTTTTAGAGCATCTCTAAGCGCTATTATAAGTCATAAGGGACTAAAAGCATTGACAGGGTACATGTGGGGACTAAAAGTGAGTGAATTTTTTTATAGGGACTAAAATCAAAAATTGCAATTTTTTAGGAACTAAAAACATATTTAACTTCCTTAAAAAAAAACATATTTAACTCTAATATTAATAAGCAATAGGTTATCAATACACAATCTTGTATAAAAATTATATTAGAGAAAACATCTCATTCAAAATAATAATCAATATTTTATTTAGTTTATTTTACACTCATTTATTTTATCATTTATGTAATTATATCTACTCAACTTAATGTTGCAAATAAAAAAAGTAAAATGCACGTGTATCATAATCTTTTAAATTTATCTAAACTATTTAATTAATAATATTCAATTTCATCTAATTATTTTAAAGAAATTATTAAAATAATAAATTTTGGTAAATATTATAATATGTATTTTAATTATTCTTTAAGCTTTTTTCTTAAAATATAATTGATAAGTATTAGTGTAACGATCTAGGCAATCAAGAAGACACCAAGGAGCAAGAAATAACTAAAGTAAAAACCAAATGTATTATTAAATTACCCACTACAATTTAACACTAATAACACACTAAGTTTTATTTAATGTAGCCATGTCTATTAATTGAATCGGTTATCACCCCATCACCCTAACTTGAAATCACTTGTTGAATACAAATAAACAAACCAAAAAAAAATACCATCATCAGAATTTGTAGCCTTATCTTTTTATCTTCCAAGCCTTATTATATATTGACAAAATAGATCTAGAAGTCGGTGTAAACATGATTACAAAAAGATCAATTTATAACCTACACAAACACACATGTATCTAAAATAGCTAGAATCTTCTATAGACAGTTTGGGGAACTCTTATTAAAAATTTTCTACGGATTCAATTACCGATTTTCAAACTGACACGACCCAAAAGGAACTTCCGAAACTCACACAAACAACCTAGAAAAGTCTATAATTTTATCACCTACAATATAAATCTCCATGAGAAGCATTGGATAAAGAACAATATATACAACAATCACATATAGATTTAAAGTAATTTGATCGCCTATAATTAACTCTTCATGAGAAGCATCACACAAACAAAACAACAATATTCAACAATCACAAATTGAGAATAACTCTCCCAACTTGCAAGGAAATGAAAAAAAATGAGTGACTAAACCTTAGAGAACATCAAAAACAAACTCACTACACTAATGACGCTAACTCAACATAAAAGGGGAATGAAATTAAGAGGAGTAGGTAGGGTGTGTGAGTGTGTAGAGTTTATATAGTTAGTAAGAATGTGACTTTTAGAGTCCAATAGTTATAAGTGATTAATAATAGTAATATAATATTAATGTCATCAGTTTTTTAGCCCTAGTGGAAATTAAAATAGTGGTTATAAATGCTTTTCAAATAGTGTATTTTTTTTAGGAATACAAATAGTGTTTATTTATAAATGTAAAGCACAATTTATTTAAAAACGTAAAAGACAAAAAATTTCTTTTGTGTGAAACCTTAAATCACAAAGTGATAATAATAATAATAATAATAATAATATATAAAGACAATAGTAATTTGATTGAAATTATTATTATAATTATGTCAATATATTACATATAGTTAGTTTATTTTTGATAAAGTGGATGGAATATCTACAGTCAAAGAAAAAGTGGATGGAATATTTATTACAACTTAATATGGGATGTTACAAAACATAAAGTGTCTGAAATTAATATTAGAATTATATACTTTATATACTTTAATATATTATAATTAGTTCTTTAGATAAGAGATTAAGTTGTTCGAAATGTCAAAAAAAAAAGGGGGTGAAATATGAGATTAAGTTAATAGATTAGAATATATGACGTTTTGAAACTATTGTTTTTTTTTAAACCATTCATATTCCTGATTAAAAATGTAATATAAAAAAACTCAAATAAAGTATAAGAAAAACTATTAAAACAAAATTTAAATTAATAAACCCAAAGTAACCAAAAGTTTTCTTTTTGACCAAAAG
The DNA here is from genome assembly GCA_020916435.1 of Oxytropis ochrocephala. Lineage (NCBI taxonomy): Eukaryota > Viridiplantae > Streptophyta > Magnoliopsida > Fabales > Fabaceae > Oxytropis > Oxytropis ochrocephala. Next base: position 73,485,473 of record CM037092.1, read on the forward strand.
TAACCCAAAGATTAACCATCGCCTAGTATTCTTTTTTCCTTTCTAAAAATAAAAGAGGAAAATACACTATTCTTACAACAAAAAATCCATGAAAATTATAAATAAATATAAACATAGAAGTGAACACAATTGTTCTTAAAAAGATATGAAGCTAAAGTCTATGTTTTATTATGTTTCGTGTGGTTTTTATTTTTATAAATAATAAAATAATGCTCAATTCTCCTAGTCATCAAACTTTATGTCTTTTTATTTTTATTCAACTCATATCAATACACTTATTGTCTTTAATTATATAATAACTGAAAAAATATAAAGGGTCTTAATAATTTAGCCTTAATATGTAATCATTAATATAAGTCTCCTTATATGTGTAAATTATAAAAAGATATTAATATAATTGAAAATCTAATTGAAAAATTAATGAGGATGATGTGGAGCATCTTAGAGTATTTTTTAATATGCACAATTGTCCAAATTTTAGTGAGCTTAATTGTTGAAAATAAAATCTTACTAAACTTCATTTTACTTAGTAATAATAAATGCCATTCTATTTAATATCTTGAATTTATGAGCATGAATTTTAATAATAAAGACATGTGAAAAATAATATAAATAATAAGAATATTTTGATATAGCATTTTTAATATGTGTAAGACAAAGAAGAAAAATAATAATGATAATAATTGAAGATCAATACTAATGAGAATATTTTTGATATAACATATAGCCTAAATAAACACTACGTAAAAAAATTCTTTTGTTTAAAAACAAAAATAATGGTTTAATATGTGAAAGTTTAAGGATGAAAATAATGAGATTTTATATTTCTTTTAAAACATTAGAATAAAAATAACTAAGTTATACTAAGAAAGTGATCATAATATATTGATAAACATGTTTGGAAGTGACTTACATTTGTAATGTGCGTCTCGCATTTGCTTTTCTCTTATAATGTTATTCTATTTTTATTTTCTTCTTCCAAATTTCAGTGACATCCTCTAAATATTATTATTATATTAAGCTTGGATGAGTTTAAATTAAATAAGTTCATGGTTGTGTATAAATAAATATAAATCATAGAAATTAGAAAGTACTACTCTCTTTATTTTATTTTTCTTTATTTCTTTGTTTATTCATCAATTAATAATTCACAAATATTAATTAAAACAAAATTTGAAACTTAAAACAAAAGTGATAATAAGGAATTTAGATTTAATAGGAAACTTAGAAAGAGAAAACAATCAAAATTTGAAGCTACATAAAGTGGAGAGTAAACATATAATATTTGTAAAAGAATTGAAACATTTAAATTTGAAGCTTTATTTGGTTGTTTTTACCTCAAGCACTATTTTTATTTAAAATTAACCATTTTAGATGTGAATTTGTAAATAAAAAGTATTAGATAGAATATATACTAAAGGCATTAGATATGATGATAGTTCAAGAAAATGATATTTTTTTTTCCTTTGTGATATAGAGAAGAGACGCCTAATGTAATTTCCTTCTTAGAAGTGACACCAAAGGTTATGAAGTTTCAAGGAACATATGCAACTCATTTAGATCTAGCAAATCATACAATTTTACAAAACTATGAAATTAGACATTTTTTTTGACAAAAAATTAAACATTTTTATAAAGAACAATATTAAAATATACATCATTTCTTAATGTCTATAACTTTACAAAAAATCGTTGCCTATTTGTCAACTTCAAACTATCAAGAACACAAAATTCTTTACCCTTTTTGTGATTTCTACATCTTGTGAAACTTGCTCCTTTCTTCTACTCCTTGTTTTTTATATGATTATTGCACCTAATGTAATTTCTTCTTAGAAGTGACACTGAAGGTTATGAAGGCTCAAGGAACATATGCAACTCATTTAGATCTAGCACATCATACAATTTTACAAAACTATAAAATTTAATATTTTTCTAAAGAACAATATTAAACTATACATCATTTCTCAATGCCTATAACTTTACAAAAAATTGTTGTCTATTTGTCAACTTCAAACTATCAAGAACATGAAATTCTTTATTCTTTTTGCGAATTCTACATCTCGTGCAACTTGCTCCTTTCTTCTACTCCTTGTTTTCTATATGATTCTTGCACCTAATGTAATTTCCTTCTTAGAAGTGACACCAAAGATTATGAAGGCTCGTGGAACATATGCAACTCATTTAGATCTAACACATCATACAATCATACAAAAAATTAAACATTTTTCTTAAGAACAATATTAAAATATACATAATTTCTAATGTCTATATAACTTTACAAAAAATCATTGCCTATTTGTCAACTTAAAACTGTTAAGAACATAAAAATCTTTACCCTTTTTGTGCATTCTACACCTTCTTGTGAAACTTGCTCCTTTCTTCTACTTCTTATTTTTTATATGATTCTTTTTGTCAAAACCTCTACCCTAACCATCCAAAGATCTCTCCTTTAAATAGTCATTTCTTGTTATAATTAGTTTAAACTCTATTTCTTCCACTCATATCCCACTAACTCATGAGTTTATTGTAAATTAAAGCAATAATTCATGTAAATGTGAACCCCTCCATTCAATGCATAATGGTTACATAAAAAAGAATTTTAAAGGTCAACTTATTATTTCTTATTTCATCTAAACTATTATAATTGATAAATATATTTCTTAATTCAATTAATTTAAATTTTGACCAATTCTAATAATAATATAATTTCTATGTAAATAAATATATATTTAAAAAAAAACATTTAGAATAAATAGTAATAAATATAAAAACAAAACAATAAAAAGTAACTAATATAAGAACATAAAATTGAGTTTAGAATGAACACATAATTGAGCTCATAAGTCTCATGAATTGAGAATGAACATTGATTAATATAAAAAATTAAAAATTATATATTAAAAATTAAAATCAAAGTCTCATTTATACAAAAATTATGATTAAATATAATATAATGTGTAAATTTATTACTATGTTGGAATTTATTAGTAGTAGTGGGTTGGACACAAAGGTAGGAATTAATAAATAATAAAAGAGAAGTTTTTTAATAGTTAAAAATAAAAGCAAAAATTCAAGAATTATTGTGGAGGCTCCATTGGGGATTCTTTTACTTATATGTATAGAAGATATAGATAAACATTTCCCTTCATTGTGTTATGAATAATTTTATGTTTAATTCCTATTAGCAATCCATAATCGTAGGTTTTTATTCTTCTTGAGAATGCTCATAGGCATCACCAAATATTTTATTCCACTAAGAGTAGCATTTAATAATAATAATAAGTTAGTGGTAATAATGAATTTAAGTCTCATTTAATTGTAAATTATAAATAAATATTAATAAAATTAAAAAATTTATTGAAAAATAAATGGAAATGATGTGGAGCATCCTAGAGCTTGGAAAAAAGCTTCCTTTAGATATTTATATAGATAGACTAGGTGAAATCCCCGTGCGATGCACGGATTGTTATATATTTTTGTTTAAATTTTTGAAATAATTTTATATAAATATATATTAGTTGTTAATATAAATCATGTATATTAAAAATATTGTATTAATTAATTTTGATTCATTTTCTATTAAAAAACTATTAAAAAATATTTACTTTAGTCAATATTCTTATGTAGTATAGTTTTTATATAAAAATATTCATGAATAATTTATGAGGTTAGTTATTGAAATTTTAAAATTACTACAGTTAAATTATATTAAAAATTTCATTAAAACTTTTTATTGTTGAAAAAATTGTAAATTCAGGGTCATTTTATAGTAATACAATATTTTTGATTATTTTTAGTAATAATAAATATAATACTATTAAATGTTTTGAGGTTTTCGGCATGAATTTTAATAATAGGGACATTTGAATGTTAATGGAGAGATATCATATATTTATAAAAATAAAAAATATTAATTAATAATTCATAAATTGAAATGAAAAATAAATAGTAAATCAAATATAAAATTGAACTTAGACTAAAGCTAGATAGATAGTAATATTTAATGCAATAGAACTATTAATTTTTGGAGTCAACATAATAGTACAAATGTAACACCGTGGGCACTTTTCTATCTTAGTAGGTTACCAACAAGTGTACATCGTGACCTTCTCTACCCCCCATGTAGAGTTTTTGTCTTCCGTGGGAATCAAACCTTGTACTCTGGGGCTCAAGTACAAGTTCAATGCATTCCCACAATCAATTAAGCTATAGTTATTAATTTTCATATATCAACATTGATAAATTAACAACTATAAATTTACATAGTTACTTGGAAGTAAAATATAAGAAATGTTAAAAAATAAGTGTTGTATTTTAATAACTGATAAAAATGTGGAAAAAGTTAGTCAGTGACTTATTAATTTAACTAAATCAAAAATTGCCACTACAAATTTAATACTAAACAAAATGTGCTGTTAGAAATTCTAAATGATTGGCATTTCACATTCAATGCATTCATTTGAATGGTGAATCTCTTTAAATGAACAGGTCATGGATGTGCCGTTTTATTTTTTAATATATAGAGAAAATTGCTTGCGGTTACTTCTTTTCATATTAATTGTTAATTATTTAGAGAAAGTGAAAAGTTTGTATAAATTTTGCACTTAAAAATTCGTGGATGGAATTTGAATGACCGTGTTATTTAAGCACACGGGAAGAATGCAAAGGGGTGTTTAAAACTAATTTAGTGAAAACCCACTAAAAAACTGTTAAGTGATAATCAAATTTTACCTTTACAAATAGAAAGAATGAGAAGCGTTTTCGAGGACTAGAGAGGCTCTATTGAAGCTTCATTTACAAATGTAGGTAGATAAAATTCAAACAAAAGTGATGTAAAAAATGAAAGGATATGGTGACCTCACTTTTTAGGTATTTATAGTATTTTTGAAAGAAGACTTAAATTGAAGGAAAATGAAAAGATTGTAACCAATCTCTATTAAAAACTAACTATAATAATCATAATATTAATTCAGAGAAACCAAAAAACAAACAAATGTAGGTTCACATATATTAAAAAAAATATCAAGAGGAATATTGTGACAAAATTCCCTTATACTTTTATAATATATATAATTTTCAGACTTGTGAAATATTCATTTAGTACTTTAGATTAATATAACGTATACACATAGGTATTGAATGAGCTTCCAAAATATACATGAGATGATTCTTTTATTATAATTCAGAAGTTTTGTTGTGATAATTAAAATGTTACTTATTAAATTTCCTGCAATATATAATATTATATATTTTCTTAGGAAGATAATATTTTATTTTTTAATTTGTTCTATTTAATTAAATATGGTAATATGAAAAGTCTTTTCATATTAAAGTATAAGTAATGACTATATAATTCCCATAATTATTTATTAAATTTATAACCATCATTATAAATTGTTTTACTTAATAAAATATCATATAGTTTAATGATGAAATTCATTAGGTAATTAAATAGTAAGGGTGATTGAAAAGTTTTAACGTATGAGTGATATTAAATTGTATTTAGAGGAACCAAAAGACAACATAAATCAAGACATCAACTAATGAAGTAGGAGTAATCAATAAGGGATAAATTCTAAAAATAAATTAAAAATTAAGCTAAAATATGGAGGAGCATCCTAGAACTTGGAAAAAAGCTTCCTTTAGAGATTTACTAGTGGAATGCCCGTGCAACGGGTTGCTAAAATATTTTAAATATAATTTTATTAAGTTTTTGTGTAAAATGTATAAAATAAAATATAAATCATGTTTAGTTGTAATTTTTATATCAAAAATAATTTTAAATGTTTTCTTATATAGAGTATGTGTTTTGTAATAAAAATATATGGTAATAATTTTAAAAGATTAAATGTTTTTAAGTTTTATTTTATGAAAGTAAATAAATGATTTTTAATAATATCATTTTTGTAGTGTAATAAATTATAAATTTTGTTAATACTTTCCCTTTAAATATGAAAGAACTTGAAAAGTTAACTACTATATTTGTATAGCTAATAGGAAAGTAAAAATTTAATCGCGAGTGAGTATATTAGTAATTTATAAGCTAAAATTAAAGTTACTACAAATCTATATATCTGTATATAAACAAAAATAATAAGGATGTTATGAGCTATATATATATATATATATATATATATATATATATATATATATATAGCACACCTAGTGACGATTTAATCTGATTAAATAAGCTATGCTCACATAAAGTTAGTTAATTTTAATTATAAAAATCATTATATATATATAATGATTTTTATAATTATAAAATTGGACTCATAGCTTGGTATTCAAAGCAGGGAGGTTCTATGTAGTTGCTTTCTACGTTAGCATTTTTAATTTCCAAGCTTTGTACGACTATAACTTTGTTCACCTTTTGTGGGTGATTAAGTGACTCCATATATTTAAATTCAATTGTTGGATTTGGATATCGTACAGGCTTATGACCCTTCTTTATGATTTGATCTATTTATTGAATATTGTTTATGTTATATCCTAATTCTGGATAATAGCGTAGGGTGTTACAACTTTGCTGTCAGAATGATTGGTTTAGAAAGAAAGAAATTGTGTCTTTGGGAAAAGTGTTTTTACTGTCGATCCCACATTGGACATAAAATGGTCATGAATATGGAACAGTTTACCATGGCCTTCTTAGCAAGGTGCCTCTCAAGACCATGATGTTACAATGGGCGTGTCAAGAGGCTTCTTAGTTACCCGAGGGCTCATCTACATACTAAATGCAGTTACAATGTCTTATACATGTCATATCCCAATTTTGTCAGAAGCTTTAGGTCAAAACCCTAATTTTCCACAAAAAATAAATAAATTGAAGAGTGAAGGGCATTATGCATTGCATTTTGGGTCCTAGAAGTCATTCCAAGGTTCTTGAAATCATTTTTAGGGTTGAAATGCACTTTTTGGGCAAATTAGGGTTTTAGGGTCAAAAAGGGTATTTTGGTCATTTCACAGCAAAAACGGTTTTCCATCACAAATCAATGGACAATTGTCAGGGGAATTATTTGAGGAATAATGTGCTTAATTATAATTTTTTATGCGCATGAATATTCAAATTTAAAGGAAAGGGTAAAATGGGAATTTCCTTCAAGGTGAGGTATCAAATCAATTTTGGGATGGTGATATCATGGAATTTTGGGCCCAATCATTGATTCCTAAGATATGGCCCAAAAATATGGGACACATTTTCAATAGGTGCACTCTCATTTGCATGCCCAAAAATTCAAAATTCAAATAAAAAGTACAAAGTGTCCTCAATAAGACAAAAGACCAAAAAAAGAAGCAATTTTCCCCCCATTTTCCCCCATTTTCGAATTCTCTCTCTTCCCTCATAGAGTTGGTCCTCTTTTGTAAATTACCCCACCCATTTACACTCACCTCTTCACAAGAAAACACAAAATTTCCTCTTTGGTAACATTCCATCTCAATTATACCATTGACTCCACAATAAGACAAGTTTTTCACACAAACTCTCCCCCCCACTCTCATTTTTGTGTTTTCTCACTACCCACAATCCAAGTGATCTCTAATCCTAGCCCTTCATTCAAATTCAAAACTCAATCCTAGAGCACCTAGTAAGGAACAATGACATAATTACCCTGCAGACCTAAAACAACTCTATAAATACCCTCTCATTTTCACACCTAAGGATCTTTTGGCCTCTCATTTTTTCTCACACACACAACTCACCCCTCTCTCCCCCTCTCCAAAATCTGTAGCCACCATCACCTCTCCTCCACCCATCTTCTTCACTTCCTTCCACCCAAACACCACTACTCCACCTCATTTGCATCCTCTTTCACATACTCCTCCATTTCTCATTCAAAGTTCAAGCATCATCATCAAGTGGGTACTTCTTTGAAGAACATTGGAGTTTTGTTGATTTGTGTCTAGTTTCATCTTCTCATCTCACTTTCTAGCTTAGAGCTAAGGTAATCCTTAAAACCTTGCATCATATTTGAGTCTTTCCTCAAAAATATAAAAAACATTCATCCTATCATCTTCATATTCTCATATTGTTGATTGTTGTTAGTGAGAAGTGTCATAAGCACTTTGACAAACACTTAGGGAGGCTTGGGTGCTTATGGTTGTAACGCCCCAAAATAATTTAACTATTTATTTAATTATTCATTTGATTATTTATTTAATTAAGTTATTTAAGGGTTACAACATTTATTTAAGAAGATTAATTAATTTGGAGTTTTATATTAGTTAGGAGGTGTTTAAGTATTAGGTGTGTAAGTGATAAGGCCCAAATTGAATTGGGCCTAAGGTTAAATAAGAATTACAAAGGAATGGAATTGAGAGAAAGAGATAAACCTACGGCAGGGAGAGTAAGGAAAAACGAGGAGGAGAGGAAAAGAGGTGAGGGCGTGAGGGAGAAATGGGAGGAAGCTTGGGTATGTGGGTCTTCACATTGGAAGTCTAGGAAGCCATTTGATGTGCAATTGCTTCTCCATTATGGTGTTTTGATTTCTTCCATTCTAATTCCATGTTCAAAGCTCACCTTGGCCATTAATGGGGTGTTGCTCACTTTGAATCTAGGTAAGGAGAACTTGGTCTCAACCTTCCCCATTTCTTTCCCTTATTCCATTTATATGAGTTTTATAGTCTCATTCCTTTCCAATTTCATTTTCCCATGGATGAAGTTGAAGCTCAAGGTGTGGGTGGGTAAGCATTGGTAGTCTTGAAGTTCTAGGAGAGAAAGTGCTTGAGTTTCTCCAATCTCAAGGTTGTGGATTCTCCATTACATTTATAATAATTTGTAGGATATGTATTATGTGTGGAATAGCTCTAGGATTAGCTTGATTGAGTGAAATTGATGTTGTTTATATGTTGATTGTTATGTTTGATGCTTATTTGTTGATATCATGTTGCTTGTTGTTGGAAAAATATGTGTTGTGAATTATGCATGTTATATGTTTGAGGAAATGTTTCCATGAAGAGAAGTATGTGAATATGGTAATTTAATGAAGTGGATGTAATGCCTATGTGTGTATTGTTCATGTGAGAATTAAATTGTTGGGTAGGAAATTAGGTTTGAAGTGTTTTGGTGAGGGTGTTTGAAGAGGGGCGCCAAATGCCTAGGCAAATGGCGCCTGGGTGACTTTTTCTGGCATTTGGGTGCGGTTCTTGCTTGAGGCGGGCGCCATTTGCTAGGCAAAGTGGCGCCCCGCCATCGCTTTTGTGAGTTTTGTTGCGGTGCAGGTTGGAGTGCAGCGGGGTGCCAATTCCTTAGGAATATGGCGCCTGTGTCTAGTGTGTGGCGTGACGTGTGCAGGGAGGGGCGCCAATTCACTAGGAAATTGGCGCCTGTTGCGTGGGTGTGTGATGCGTGCGTGCAAGGGATGGGGCGGGTGCAAGGGGGCGCCAGTTTGCTGGAAACTTGGCGTCCTGTGCTAGTGTGTGTGTGTCTCATCTTGCGCGTAGTGTGGGGCGGTTGGTGTCAAGGTATGGGGCGCCATTTTGGCTGCCCCTTGGCCCCTTGGTGCCCAAAATGTGTCTAAGTGATGGTTTAGTCCCTAAGAATTAATTTAATCCTTGGTGTGACAAAATAGTCCCTTAGAATTAAATTAATCCTTGGCGCGACAAAATAATCCCTTAGTGTCTAATTAATCCCAATATGCCAATATAAGTTCGAAAGTACCAAATTAATTCACAAAGTGTCAAATAACCTTTAAGTACTAAATTAGTCTTTGGTGTGTTAAAATGGTCCTTAGGTGGGATTTAGTCCATGGGTGAGATTTAATTTAATAAATAAGTTGTGTTGGTGAGGCGATAACGAAGAGGTGATGTGGGCTTCGGCCAAAGTGGTGGGTTAATACTTGAGGTGATGAATTTACGAATGATGTGGGCTTCGGCCAAAAGCGGTGATGTGGCTTCGGCCAAAAGCGGTGGGTGCCCGACGGGGTTATTGCGGTGATGATGGATCCACATGCATATTGCATACATGCATAAACTCATACATTCGTAGAATTCTTGTTGATGCTCAATTAATTTATTATTGTTGTTCTGTTGGCACTCTAATTGAATGGTAAATGCCTTGATTGCTATGGATTGTTATTGCTAGATGTTTTCCTAATATAATGCTTATCTTACTTGTTATTATTTATGTAAAGAGACTCACCCTAGCATTTTTATGTTGCCTGCTCTCGTGGCGACAAACAGGTGATTCTGAGTGAATGTGCCATGCCTTCTTGAGTCTTCAAGTCAGCTCTGATTAGTGACACCCGGGCGGGAAATCGTAGTGTAGTATTTTATACTAGGTATTTGGACTGATTTGGATCACGGGCTGTTATATTTCCATTTGTCTTTGAGAAAACCATTTCTGGATTATTGTAAACTCTAAACAGTTTTTGAGGGTCTTAATCCACGTGACTATGATATGTATTTCACGCACTTGATGCGTTTGAATTTTAAATATGTTTTGATGATGTTTTTAATTTATTAAATGTAGCACTTTCTTTGATGTGCGTAGAAAGGTTTTTGAAAACTCTGATTTTTAATTAGTAAAATAGTAATTAAATAGAAGGGGGTGTTACATTAGTGGTATCGAGAGCGATTCGGTCCGTCGGCCAAGTTGTCGAAGTCTCACAACCCTCGAGTCTTGGTACTCGTTCTAAAATCATAATTATATTGCTGCTTATTACTGTTAACTTTGTTGGTTTGTTAATTCATTGACGTGCCTTGTGACTTATTTGTTAGATTACGATTGAAAGTTATATCGTATTATTGAGGTATATGTGACTGAACTGTGTAACTGACGGTTGTGGCATTGATTTTGTCTGTTCGTGACTGTTGTTTTTATCATTAAGATATGTGTGATTAAAAGAGTTCTAACTACGTCAGAGGAGTAAAAGTCGTGACGACGCCTCCGCACTCCGGACAACGTTAAAAGTCTTTTAATGTGGTAGTTATAAATTTGAAAGGAAATAGTTTTGTGACCTTAATTAGTTGGTTGCATGAGTAGGAGGGACTGATCACCCCAATCACTCATCACCACTGAAAGAGGCGACAATAACTCATGGTTATTATTAACTTTAGATGCATGCACTAATTTTAATTTGATTGGTTGTCTGATTAGTTTGTTAGGATATAGAAAATAATTTTTATGTGACCTAACCGTGGTAAGTATACAATGGACAATATTTGAAGATTGCGTGTGAAAATTGTTGCACTTAATTGACGTCCTTGCCATAGGTTGATTGTTTTGTGATGCATGTGAGTTAAAATTTGATTTGACTTGTGCTTAATTGTCTCGAAGTGAGTATGCTAAAATGAACCGTTGTGTAAGGCTATATTTTCATTAACTCAACTAAGATTGCCTAATCTGAAGTTTGACACCTTCCGTGTTTCAATTGGACTTGTTACGGAGCATGATGTGATTTGTCACAATTAAATGATTAATTTTCCTTACCATTGGAGTTTATGTCGGAAACTAGAATTTTGAACTAATAAGTAGTTGTTTATGTGGTTGCATAATTGTGTGATAGTAAGCTTTAGGGTTGCATATGGTTTCCCCTTTTTGGACAAACTGTAAGTTCTATGATTTTCAAAAAGAAACGGTAATTGGAAAATTTTATGCTAAAGGGAAAACGAATGTGATGTCCAAATTAGTGTTGTATTTGGTTTTCAAATTGTTCTAAGATTTTATTTCGAAAAGTGACATAAATTCGGCTTTTGAACCGATTAGGTTGTGATTTGATGATGTTTGAAAAAAAAAAAAGATTATGAGATTGGACATAAATTGCATGATTTAATGAGTTAAAATTTTTATGCTCCGAGGATGTGAGTCCAATAATAACTGTCAAGGTTTTAGAAACAAACATATACACTTTTGAATACCTTCTAAATATGAGTTCCAATTGTGAAAATTTTATTCGGTTTATGATTTAACGGTGGCCCTTGTTGTTGCTATTACCATTATTAATTGTCACTTCTTGGTTTGATTACGTGGCCCCTAAAATCTAATGATGAAACGTGCGGCGAGTCTTTTATGCACTTATATTACTTGATTAGTTTTCTTTGCTGAATGTTGACAAGAGTATGTAATTTCATTTGGTTAAACTAATATCAAGTCTTGAAGCAAAGCAATTGTTTTAAGAAGCATGAGTTGGTTATATTATTTTTGGGATATGAAATCAATTGAATTTGGTAGAATTATATGTCCATGGTATTTTCTAGGGAAGTTGTAAAATTGCATGTTAACCAATCTCTAGGGATAAAGGAAATCGAAGAAAAAGCCTACATGTTTAATCTTTCGAAATTGCGTGTTTAAGTTGTTGCATGATTGGTTATGCTTAGTTGATGTTTGATGAAATGCATAAGTATGTGACGATTGTAATTGGTTTTGGTGATTGACAATGGTGAGTTTTACTTGCGTATCATTTCTGTGTGTTACGGGATGCTGTTTCAGTCTTTTAAAAACTGGTATTGTTTGGCCAATTGAAAAATTATGTGGTTTGTCATTTCGAAAACTTGATTGAATACTTGTTAATTTGCCACTGATTGGGTCGAATTCGGAGTTGTAGAACTCAAGTTATAGGTGAAACAAGTTAGGTTAAAATTCTGGAAAACAATCTGGACACTGTTTCAGTCTTTCGAAAACTGGTACTGTTTGGTTGAGTCAAAAATTTTGTGGCTGAGCGTTTTCGAAAATAGACTTAAATCCGGTCGTTTTGGCACTGGTTTCGTTAAATTCGGAGTTGTGTAGCTCCAGTTATGAATCTCCAAAGTCGAGTCAAATTTCTAGAATCAACCTATGGGTAGGTTCAGTTTTTGAAAGTTTTATGTCCTCAAACGAACTCCGTTTTGAACGATTCTTTTTCCGTTAGAAACTATACTCCAAATGTGTTTATTCGGGCTGAAGTTTCGTCTCGTTTGGTCAAGTTTAAGTCGATTTATCGTGAAATGAAATAGGAGGACAGAATCTGTCAAGTCTGAAAACTGTTTGGGTTATTTCTAAAAACTGTACTAATTGACTCATTGTGTTGAAACTTTAAAGATATTTTCAGAAACTACACATCTGTGGCTTTCCAACGAGTATTTATTTGTCGAAATCCGAGGTCGTTTACTATTTCAATTAATTCGCCGAAGTAGGCGCATAGTTGCAGAATTTTCTGCACCTGAGTTTAAAGAGAATAATTTGAACGTGGAATGAAATGATTAATTGTAGAATAGGTCGAACTTGAATTTTGTTATTATGATTGTGTTAATTGTTGATGTGAATAATGTGGAATATATGATAATTGTTGAAACTGGTATTGTTGTGTTAATTACGATGTTAGGTTGTTGGGCCTCTGACCATAAGTGTTGTTGTTCATTGTGTTGGGTAGTCGGGTAGGATTTTTACAACCTACAGATTAGAATACCAAATTGGGGAGTAAGAATATAGGAAAGAGTGCTTAATCTGTTGCGTGTACGATAGGACTTGGATGATCACGGTTAGCGGAGATAAGAAGAGTGGATGTTGATTTCATGAGTTTAGCGTGGATTTTCGAGGGGGATAGCAATCGTTCATATAAGATAGTGAAGAGGAAGAGGAGTTCTCAGTTTCGTGGAAAGCCGTATGATGTTTCCGGTGGTAAGGGGGAGGAGAGTTCGGGCAAAGAGCCAAGTGGGGGAGACGCTACTGCGGGAATTGTGTGTCATTCTTGAACCTGTAGTGGCGATTTATGCTTAGAATGAAAGTGCACAGTTATGTAACCTAAGCGGTGGAGTCAATATGTTAGGTTGAGACCCATGAGGAGAAGTAGACGCATACGTTAGTGTTTCACAGACCAAAGAATAGAATTTTGAAAGGGTTGTAGGTGGATGTACCGGGGTTAACATTAGGATTTAAATCGTGTAAGTTTTCGAAGAGATTAAGTGCGAACTAGATTCATCTTGTTGTTGAGATTAGCAAGATTTTCGAGGACGAAAATATTCTAAGTGGGGGAGAGTTGTAACGCCCCAAAATAATTTAACTATTTATTTAATTATTCATTTGATTATTTATTTAATTAAGTTATTTAAGGGTTACAACATTTATTTAAGAAGATTAATTAATTTGGAGTTTTATATTAGTTAGGAGGTGTTTAAGTATTAGGAGTGGTGGTAGTGAAAAAAGGGGGGGGTGTAAGTGATAAGGCCCAAATTGAATTGGGCCTAAGGTTAAATAAGAATTACAAAGGAATGGAATTGAGAGAAAGAGATAAACCTACGGCAGGGAGAGTAAGGAAAAACGAGGAGGAGAAGAAAAGAGGTGAGGGAGAAATGGGAGGAAGCTTGGGTATGTGGGTCTTCACATTGGAAGTCTAGGAAGCCATTTGATGTGCAATTGCTTCTCCATTATGGTGTTTTGATTTCTTCCATTCTAATTCCATGTTCAAAGCTCACCTTGGTCATTAATGGGGTGTTGCTCACTTTGACTCTAGGTAAGGAGAACTTGGTCTCAACCTTCCCCATTTCTTTCCCTTATTCCATTTATATGAGTTTTATAGTCTCATTCCTTTCCAATTTCATTTTCCCATGGATGAAGTTGAAGCTCAAGGTGTGGGTGGGTAAGCATTGGTAGTCTTGAAGTTCTAGGAGAGAAAGTGCTTGAGTTTCTCCAATCTCAAGGTTAGGGGATTCTCCATTACATTTATAATAATTTGTAGGATATGTATTATGTGTGGAATAGCTCTAGGATTAGCTTGATTGAGTGAAATTGATGTTGTTTATATGTTGATTGTTATGTTTGATGCCTATTTGTTGATATCATGTTGCTTGTTGTTGGAAAAATATGTGTTGTGAATTATGCATGTTATATGTTTGAGGAAATGTTTCCATGAAGAGAAGTATGTGAATATGGTAATTTAATGAAGTGGATGTAATGCCTATGTGTGTATTGTTCATGTGAGAATTAAATTGTTGGGTAGGAAATTAGGTTTGAAGTGTTTTGGTGAGGGTGTTTGAAGAGGGGCGCCAAATGCCTAGGCAAATGGCGCCTAGGGGCTGACTTTTCTGGCTGGGTGCGGTTGCGCAGGGCAGGGGCGCCATTTGCTAGGCAAAGTGGCGCCCAGTTTACTGTTTTTGTGAGTTTTGTTGCGGTCTGGGTTGGGTCTGGCAGGGGGGCGCCAATTCCTTAGGAATATGGCGCCTGTGTCTAGTGTGTGGCGTGACGTGTGCAGGGAGGGGCGCCAATTCACTAGGAAATTGGAGCCTGGTGCGTGGGTGTGTGATGCGTGCGTGCAAGGGATGGGGCGGGTGCAAGGGGGCGCCAGTTTGCTGGAAACTTGGCGCCCTGTGCTAGTGTGTGCGTGTCTCATCTTGCGCGTAGTGTGGGGCGGTTGGTGTCAAGGTATGGGGCGCCATTTTGGCTGCCCCTTGGCGCCTTGGTGCCCAAAATGTGTCTAAGTGATGGTTTAGTCCCTAAGAATTAATTTAATCCTTGGTGTGACAAAATAGTCCCTAAGAATTAAATTAATCCTTGGCGCGACAAAATAATCCCTTAGTGTCTAATTAATCCCAATATGCCAATATAAGTTCCAAAGTACCAAATTAATTCACAAAGTGTCAAATAACCTTTAAGTACTAAATTAGTCTTTGGTGTGTTAAAATGGTCCTTAGGTGGGATTTAGTCCATGGGTTAGATTTAATTTAATAAATAAGTTGTGTTGGTGAGGCGATAACGAAGAGGTGATGTGGGCTTCGGCCAAAGTGGTGGGTTAATACTTGAGGTGATGAATTTACGAATGATGTGGGCTTCGGCCAAAAGCGGTGGGGGCTTCGGCCAAAGAGGTGAGTTGATAATTGATGTGATAAATTTATTGTGTGGTGATGCATTGTCATGGTGTCACATAAATCATATGCATATAAAAGCGGTGATGTGGCTTCGGCCAAAAGCGGTGATGTGGCTTCGGCCAAAAGCGGTGATGTGGCTTCGGCCAAAAGCGGTGATGTGGCTTCGGCCAAAAGCGGTGGGTGCCCGACGGGGTTATTGCGGTGATGATGGATCCACATGCATATTGCATACATGCATAAACTCATACATTCGTAGAATTCTTGTTGATGCTCAATTAATTTATTATTGTTGTCTGTTGGCACTCTAATTGAATGGTAAATGCCTTGATTGCTATGGATTGTTATTGCTAGATGTTTTCCTAATATAATGCTTATCTTACTTGTTATTATTTATGTAAAGAGACTCACCCTAGCATTTTTATGTTGCCTGCTCTCGTGGCGACAAACAGGTGATTCTGAGTGAAGGTGCCATGCCTTCTTGAGTCTTCGAGTCAGCTCTGATTAGTGACACCCGGGCGGGAAATCGTAGTGTAGTATTTTATACTAGGTATTTGGACTGATTTGGATCACGGGCTGTTATGTTTGAACTTGTTATTTCCGCTGTGCTGAGAAAACCATTTCTGGATTATTGTAAACTCTAAACAGTTTTTGAGGGTCTTAATCCACGTGACTATGATATGTATTTCACGCACTTGATGCGTTTGAATTTTAAATATGTTTTGATGATGTTTTTTTTTATTAAATGTAGCACTCTCTTTGAGGTGCGTGGAAAGGTTTTTGAAAACTCTGATTTTTAATTAGTAAAATAGTAATTAAATAGAATGGGGTGTTACAATGGTGCTTCTCACCCTTGAATAATTGTTGATTTGTGTTGATTTGGATCTTAATCCTTGCCTTTCATGAAATAAAATGTTGTTTTATGGCATGTTGTATTTCACATACTCATAGAAAAATAGGTTTTATGTTTGTTTTGTGCATCTTTTTGCCTAATCACATGAACATTTACCAAAAATTGTAGTCTAGCTTGCTTTCCTATATTATCTCACTTGCTTTTCAAAATAAATGGGTTTTTGGTTATGTATTTGGGTTTTTCATATGTTTGCTTGTCATTTTAAGTTGATGATAGGCAATATGACTCTCACTTGTGCCTAGTGCACATTGCTTAAAGTAATGAGGATTGCTCTATGTGATTCAACCTAGTTTTGTGTTTATTTAAATCTTGTTTTAGTTTGCTTATTGTTAGTTGTTGATGATAGGCAAGTTGATTCTCACTAGTGCCTAGTGCACTTTTCCCAAAGTGAGAGGATTGCTCTATGTGATTCAACTTGGTTTTAGTGTTTACTTACTTGCTCTTGTATTCTAGTTTTATTATTGTCCATTGTTGATGATAAATCATATGATTCCCACTTAGGCCTAGTGCATCATGTTTTAAAGTGGTGAAGACGATTTTAGATGATTCAACTTTCCCCTTTTAATTTCTTAGTGAATAACAAATGAGATTGTATGTTTAGGGTTTGGGTTTGTTCCTAAATGCTTGCTTTAATAAACTTGTCTTTGTTGATGATTGGCAAGAGGATTCACACTTGTGCACTCTAATTTAAGTGTTGAGGATTGACCAAAGTGATTCAACATACTTTGATGCTTTGATTGCTAAGATGACTTGCTTGTTTATGGTTTGCCAATGATCATACTTGAGGCTACTCTTTTGAATTCATTTGTGCCTACAACTTCCTTGTCTACTCTCATGTGGTATCATCAATACTTTGATAGGTCCATTCCTTACATTGCATCTTCCACTAGATGTGCATTTAGATTCCCTTGCGTTTTGTAGAAATGTTTGAGTATGGTCCTCGCCTACCATCTTCCATTAGATGTGCATTTAGGTTCAATCTTGCCTACTCTTGCATTTTTGCTTAATGCCCAATTCAAATTCCTTCTTTGCCTATTTATGTGTTGTGGTCTAATATATGTAGTCTAGGCTAATATTTGCTCAAGAATTCAAATGAGATTAGTTGCAAGTTATGTCCATGTTGTTGCTTGCCTAAGGATTCGATTTCAATGATTGTGCCATGCTTGAATCTCCAAATCTTCTTGCATTCATTGTTTTCTTTTCTAAATAGCTTAGCATGAAAATGGTGACTAGTGACAATCACCCATAACCTTTGTTAGTTTGGTTGTCATGAGAGCCTAAATTTCAAAAAAAGATGTTTTCATATGCATAAGCTACTAGCGATAATCACCCATAACCTTTGTTAGTTTGATTATCATGAACGCTTTCAATTTCAAAAGATATTTTCCTAAGCATCAAAAGTTATGGCAAGTTGTTAGTGATGACCACCCATAACCCTTGTTAGTTTGGTCATCATGAAGGCTTTCATTTTTCAAAAGAGATTTTTATATGCATTTAAGTGAGTTTTTAGTAATGATCACCCATAACCTTTGTTAGTTTGATCATTATGAACGCCCTTCACTTTTCAAAACCAAAGCAAAAAGACTTTCACTTTCAAGGCACATTAGAACTACGTCGCTTTGATTCCCATTTGGGATACGTAGGAGCGAGCCACGTTCTCGTCAAGCACAACAAATAAAAATCCTTTTCGCAACTATAAACATTAGCATTTTTCATAACAAAAAAGAATCATTTTTAAACCCATTGTTGCTAGTGGCTAATCAGAACCTTTGTTCGTCTAGCCATTGGTGGCAATATCTTTTTCCAAAGAACAATAAGCGATGGTCACCCATAACTTTGGTTAGTTTGATCATTCGTGCCGATTAATCTCTTTCGAAAATCATTTTCAAAAGATCAAATAAAAAACGAGTCGCTACTAATGGTCAATCAGAACCTTTGTTCGTCTGACTAGTGGTGGTGACTCCCATTTTTCAAGAGTATTTAGCGGTGATTATCCATAACCTTTGTTAGTTTAATCATTCGCTTAATACTCGTCCTATTTCGAAAACTCACTAAAAAGATAAAAAACAAAAACATTTTCATGACAACCAAGAACTACGTAGCTTTGAATTCTCCATCGCACCAGGAGATACGTAGGAGCGAGAGGCCAACTCTCGTCAAGCGCCAAAAATAAAAATTTTCATTAATTTTTCCCATTCATCTTCAAACAAGAAATAAATAGGCAAATCTAGGTATGTTTCAAATCAAACGTTAAAACCACACACTTAGTTAGAGGTTCCCTTTCGGTAGAAATGACGTGTGCGGTGCTAATACCTTCCTCACACGTAATCGACCCCCGAACCTATATCTCTAATTTTCAAAAGACCATCCGCCTTGTTCAAAAGACCTTTTTTCAATGTTTTGGTCTTAAAATTAAAATATTGGTGGCGGCTTCAAAATTTTTCCACGTTGTACATTGAAAAACCTAAACCGGATTTTTCGGGGTGCAACAATACATAAGCGTGATACATAAGTGTAACATAGGTGTTGTTCCGACCTGGGCTACGAAGCCCCATGTGACAATGGGCCGACCCGCTTTCCCTCGAAGAAGCACGACCCAAGTTCCTCCCAACATCTAAAGCCAGATCCATTCGGCTCCCGCTAGACCGGCGGCTCAGATTGATCCACTAGATCCGACGGACACGGTACGCTCGATTACTCTATAAATAAAGGTTCACCTCTCTACCACGGTACGTTCCGCTCATTTACTACATTCTTCTCCTAGAGCTCTCTCTCTCTCTCTCTCTCTCTCTCTCTCTTACTCCACCTCGGCCACATACTGACTCGAGCGTCGGAGTGTCTTGCAGGTACCCCCCACCCGACGTGGGCTCACAATTCATCTCGGGAGTATCCGACAACAACCTTCCTCTCGGGCGCAGCTGATGACCTTCCGAGCACACTCTAATCCCATCGAAGACTTTCCTAGGCCGAAGGTCAACTCCAAGACCTAGGTACCGAACAATGGCGACCATAGTGGGAGATAGATCGCTGTCTTCCAGGATTTTTCTCAATCTGTACCCTCCTCGTATTATTATCTCTTCTCCCCCTCTGGAGCGTGTCGCAGAGACAAACTCGGATGGACTCTCGCCTCGACTAGATTAATTAAGGTGTGTCCCCCACACGCTGAACACGTGTTTGCTTCAACTTTTTGTAGGAATGAATAGCCTAATCTAGCTCCAACAGCTCGTCTGCCCGAGCTCGTCGTTGGATAGCCTAATCTAGGTCCAATGGCTCGTCCGCCTGAGCTCGTCGCTGGATAGCCTAATCTGGCTCCAATAGCTCGTCCGCCCGAGCTCGTCGCTGGATAGCCTAATCTGGCTCCAATAGCTCGTCCGTCCGAGCTCGTCGCTGAATAGCCTAATCTGGCTCCAATAGCTCGTCCGCCCGAGCTCGTTGCTGAATAGCCTAATCTGGCTCCAACAACTCGCTTCCGAGCTCTTGTAGATCGGCCCTCGGCGGCCTCAACGATTCTCTGGCTTGTGGAGTCTAACAGTCCACCAGAGAGTCCGCCAAGTTTGCCCTTCCTCTCGATGCCGAGCTGACGAGTTCCATCGGCAGTCGAACGGTTTCCCAATTTCGCTTTACGCGAGCCCAACCTTCCCTCTTGATGCCTGAACTCACGAGTTCCATCAAGAGGCCGAAGGAAGGAGACCCATTGTGCGGTCTCCACCCTGAAGATGGTCGTCTTACGCGACACAGGTAAGAAGGCCGGACGTCTCACGTGACACCGATAAGAAGGCCGAGTGTCTCTCACGACCTCGGTAAGAAGGCCGACAAGCCCACAATGGCCTCGGTAGGAGTAAAGTGAAGGCCAGGCACCCCAACAGATTCGGTACCAAGGCCGATCGCCCACAACCGGCATCAGTAAGAAGAAGGAGAAGGGGACCCATAGCGATCTTCCTATCTTACAAAGGCAATGAGCCGGCTAACTCGACACTCATTCGCTTGCCATCTTGGCTCTCTTCTCTGGCCTCCACGGCTCCCATCCCTGCCAAGTTCATACACTTGCGCGCATCTCTTCTGAAGGTCCTCTATGGCCTCACTATTCGCTCTAGTGCCTCGAGTGGCAACGCGCCTCACCTCTGCATCGGATCGCGGGTACGAAAATAAACATACATGCTCATATTTTGAACATTCAAATATAACCGAAATGCAGGAAATTAAAGGCCAGAAAAATGGGTTGGGGCCCAATGTACTTACAAATATGGGACGACCCCGGACATGCCCGAGGCCGCCTCAACAACAGAAACTTAAAATTGTTCAAAAAGTGTTACAAGGGGGTAACCTCAATTCTCCCCGTCTCGGCTTCATTCTCTCTTGGGCTATTCACGGAGATTGGATCTCGTTCTTGCAGACCTCACGGAGTCCTTCGTCATCCCCAGCCTATTCGTCTTCGGCTTCAGGAGAAGGGAAGATAACTTTGTCATTCGACAATGTCCTCCCATCCACCACTCGGTGAAGAAGCTGCATGTACTGAGCCTGCAAGTTGGGCTCAAGCACCAAAGCTTGGGATAGGCACCGAGTATAGCCCGTCTAGGCCATCTCGACGCCGTCATCTTTCAGCTCCTGACACTTCTTCTCCAACTCAGAAATCCGAGCTGTGGCTCTAACTTCGGCATCCTCAGCCTCTTTGCGCACCCGTGCCAGGTCTTCCCGAGTTAAATCCATCTCCTTTGCAACCTTGGCTAGATCATCAACCTTCTTTTTATTTTCGGTAGCCCTGTTCTCGGCCTCGGTCAGACGCTTCAGCAACTCTACAAACCAATAACCACAGAGTGTTCTCAGCGACAGAAGCTTTCATCTTTTTAATGGCCTCGACCCCAAGCTTGGCGACCGCCAGCTCTCGCAAAGAAAGTCCGCTTTGGTCAGATCCTCGACCGGCTTCTCTCTGTGGTGTTTTTGCTTCTTGTCTATTTTCAGCTTGGCCTCCCGAGCCTTGGCGTCGCTGCTCTCAGTGTCCAGGTCGGCCAGTCCTTCTCGGACCTTCTGGATCACGACAGTGGCAGTCGGCTTTTCTCGCTCTTTCCTCTTTCTAGAGGGCTAGTCAGAGTTTGGTCTGGATCCCTTGATAGCACTAGAAGTGGTTTTGGGCTTTTTCTGCTTCGCCACCGTATTCACAGCTTGAACGAAGAAGAAATTCCCTTTGATGTTCTTGTTTGAGTCGTTTGCCGGGAAAAAGTAAGACCGGTCGGATCTATTCTTGAAATGGATGTGGTCGTACCTGGTCACATCCACGCCGACCTCGACCTTGCGAGAGACATTGAACATGGCAAAGAAGACATGTGCCGAGGGCTT
The DNA here is from genome assembly GCA_020916435.1 of Oxytropis ochrocephala. Taxonomy (NCBI): domain Eukaryota; kingdom Viridiplantae; phylum Streptophyta; class Magnoliopsida; order Fabales; family Fabaceae; genus Oxytropis; species Oxytropis ochrocephala. The sequence continues at coordinate 73,507,494 of CM037092.1, forward strand.
CCTGTTATGGTATCTCATAGCTAGTTCAAATCCTCTCAGGAACCCCCCAGCAGTTCGGCAGTTGCTGCATCGGAGCTACTCTCAAGTACCTTAGCACCTGCTTCTGGAAAGAATTCAGTGGAAGACAAACATTCATGACTTCCAATGCCGCCCTGTAAAAGAAATATCTGAAGTAGCTGTGCTCGCTGCATACCGGGACCTCTGGCACCAGGGTTTATCCTCCACTTTTCTCCCTCGGGTTGATCTAAGTAGTACTTCTCGTAGAAGGAAGCGGGTTTGTCCAATTTTAGATGTGCGTGGATGTTGCAAACTTCGGTCGAAACCCATTCATACAAGTCCTCGACGGGCTCGACATGATTCTCTATGGTTACAGCTGAAGTAGCACAACGGGATGTCGCCTCGGTATCATCCTCAAGACTCGGCGAAGATTATCTTTCTCGACCTATGGTAGGGACCGAGAACCTTGACTTTGCCGAAAGATTGTTGTACGTTGACTTGAACAAGGAGCGAGACCCCTCGTGAGCGCGCATTGGCTGTCCATCGGCACTCTTCTTCGGGATCGGCTTCCCGGGTGGAATGTAACTTGCCCTCTCTTCACTCTTCGTCCGGACCATCTCATAGCGAGGATGCGCCACTAAATCACTCCGAGCTACCAAGCGCACTATGCTACTTCTTCTACCCGCCGCCTCGGATGGCGAGGCAGGGTAGGCCATCTAACATCTATTACGGCTTGAATGGAGAATTGATCTCGCACGACGGAAGTGCTAAATCGCGCGGTGGTATGCTGAACTCGGAAGGTGGCGGAACTTCTCGGTCTAGAATTCTCTGAAGGCTCTTTCACTCTCTAAAAACGGCGCAAAACAACAAATGAGGGGCAAGTCACTCCTGCACCCTATATATCCTCTCGCCAGGCAGCACAATCGAAGTGTCGCCTCTCTTCACAGCGCCTGCCCGACACCATAATGGCAAGATCATAAAGCGTTGCCTCGAAGAGACCAAACGTCAAGTCACTGTCTCCCCATTTCCCAAGTACTTGAAGACTTTCTTGGAATCCCTTCAAGTACCCCAGGCCGAGGGTCAACTCCAAGACCTAGGTACCGAACATATGTTTATGGAGGAGAATTGTGTCCTATAATGGTGAGGGATTAACATTGCAGTGAGCGTTACAGGGGATCCTTCACATTTAGTATTTATTATGCACACGATTGGTTGATCTCATGGAACACTTCATAAGTTTGTCTTGGAAATATCCTATGGGGTTAGTCACATGAATTTTGTGGTTGGTCGCCTTCAGTGGCGGATCTAGAAAATTTCATCGGTGGGGAAAGAAAAGAATTCATCTAAAGTATTTCTCAAAAGAAATTTTTTAAAAGTTTTTAAAAAATAAGAGATAACGTACTTGAACAAAAGACTCCAAAAAAGATATCTACACTTTTACTAACTACACTAGTTATCTAGGCATTTTTATATTTTAAAAAGATTGTATGATATTTTCATTATCAATACTATAAAAATATCTCTCTTATTATATATATAACAAAAGAATTATTCAACTTTTGATCTCTCCTAATTGCACGGTCCACTCTTCACAAAACTCAATGCAGATAAATATCTTTCAACGGTCGTAGTTCCAGAAGCAAAACCTATTTTTTACTTGGGATTGTGCAATAAAATGAGTTGGAATTATGTGTTTGGGTAATGAGATAATTAATGGGGACAAAATAAAAAACTATTATCAATTTGTGTATGATTTATTTTTTAATAGTAGGGGCAAATGCCCCCATACCTATTAAATTTGCATCCGCCACTGGTCGCCGCCTTGCTCAGTAAAGAACCCAAAAAAAAAACTTGAATACAAGACTAAAAAGGTTTAAATAGATAAAGAAGTATACATTCTTCCCAAGCATGCAAAATAAATACTCTCTCCGTTACAGAGTATAAGCAAAAACAAGTCAAGGAAAATTGATGTATCTAGTCCAAATTTTGAACTAGATACACCAACTTTTATTGACCACTTTTTGCTTATATTCTGAAACGGAGGGAGTATAATTGTTTGTAGATTTCAAGCCATTTATTTTATATTTTAAATACAAAAACAGTTGTAAAATAATTAAAAGATGTCAAAAACCCTTGATTGTAGCTTGATTAGTATTCGAGAAACATACACAAGACATGGATCACTATGCAAAAAATGTTTAAGTTAGCTGCATAAGGGGGTCTATTCAACCAACCCTCTCCTTATTGATTTTTCTTGATCTTAACAAAATCTCATGCTAAATTTTTGGAATCGACACAAGTAAAGTCTCTATTGTTTCCCTGAACATCAACACTTAAAAGTAAACATAGTTTTAAAAAACAAATACTAGATAAATATTTTGCAAACAAGTAACAAAATGCATGATGATTAGACTACCATTGGATTATTCAATTGTAAACACAAACATATAAAGGCAAAGACAATAAAAACCAAACAACAACCGATAGAAACGAGATAGACTCCACAAATACTACATAACAAAGGACAAACGCCTAATAGGAAATCAAAATTTCGAAATGGTAGAAAACCATCAATGTTGATCAAGCATATTTTTCTTGATCACTTCAAGAAGCTTTCTTGATCCAACATATTTTTTCTTCGCTCACATTCAGGCATTGCCCTAAACTTTGATATCACCCTTTCAGCTTCTAAATTAGATGGCCAAACCACGGGATGAGGATCAGTTGGATAAGATATTACAACACATGCCTGAATGCCATAAAGAGTCTTCATCTCATCGAGCTCCTTGATTAAGTCTGTAGAAATTCATATATAAGAAGAGCCATAATTGCGATAAAAGTGAGAAATGAGAGAGTGAAAATTGTAAACCAAATGGTAAAGTGGATTTTGATCTATTTGATACGAGTAGCTAAATTATGAATTTCAAAATTTAGCACTGTTAATGTTTTTCACAATTACAGTTATATTTATTATAAAAATTCCTAAGTGGCTATTAGAGTGGTTATGTGGTTGTTAAGGTGTCCACGTATCCTTGTCTTTATGTTGACTAGTTATTTTAATATATACCACATGTCCTAGGAAAATATTCCAAAGCCGAAACACACGAAACCTTGAATAACAAGCGCAAAAACACATCAATTTTAAAACTCAAAAATCCGACACACGGAAAGCAAGAAGGTATAAATGATTTGGAAATTTAAACGAATCGACAAGAGATCTGAAACTTGAGAAAAAAGTGAAGAAATCAATAAAATGAAGAAACCTATCTGCAAGCGAAGAAACAAATGTTTAATGGTTGGTAAACTGATATGAATGTGATCAACAAAGCGTCTTTGACACTATAAAAACAAAATTGCAACTAAGAAAAAACAAATTTTCAAGCGGGAAAAAATAGATCTAAAAAGCAGATCTGAAAATTACAAAGACTAAAAGCAGATCTCGAAAATTACAAAGACTAAAAAGCAGATCGAAATTTGATAATTGAAATTGTATTTTAAGATATTTAAAAAGCAGATCTGAAACTGAGAAAAAAGTGAACAATTAAAAGAAGAAACCTATCTGCAAGCAAAGAAACATATGTTTAAAGGTTGGTAAACATATCTGCAAGCGATCTATAGACGAGCTGCCATCAAAAAAAACAAAGCGCAAGTAAGAAAAAACAAATTTGCAATCGAGAGAAAAATAGATCTAAAAACATATCTAAAATTACAAATCTCAAAAGCAGATCGCAATTTGAGAATTGAAGCTGAATTTGAAGATCTAAAAAGATAAAAAACAAATTTGAAATGAAAAAATGATGATGAAAAAGCAGATCTGAAAAGAATGAAGAATAAAGATGGAGAAGAAGCCGATAACAAAAAAAAAAAGAGAAGAAGCCTAAAAGCGAAAAATAAAAGAAAAGAAAAGAACAGAGAATTAACTTGAAAAACATATCCGAGAAGGAGCCAAAAACAAAATCAAAAAGAACGTTGTTTCTTCTCTATTTTTATGTTATTTTTTAAAAAAATAACTTAAATGTTGAGTAGAATGGACACATCGACAAGTTAATGACCACATATGCATCCAGGAAAATAGAGTCTAATGGAAAAGTGAAAAAGATTAACATTGTTATCATTTTAATAACTTAAATGACAAAATCAAAATTGAAATTAGCGAAGGGACCTCAGGAAATTTTCTCACCATTTCTCAATTTTCTGAAAACAGCGTTCCTCTTCGAGGCATTGACAATGTATGCAACCTTCACCTTCTTTCTGGTCATGATAGTTGGCGATTAGAAAACAATGTGAAAGGAGTCGTAAATTTCAGAAATGGTTTTATTGTGGCTTTCTTATTACTTTAGTAATGTTATTTCTATAGATAAACTTGACATACTAGTAAATTCACGCATTTATTTCAGTCAAAAAAATGACCGCATTTATTAATTAGAGATTAGAGATTCGTGTATTGCAAATTAGGTACCATACGCTCATTGTTTTAGGACAAAAACCACTTGTGGTAACAATTTCTGCCTGTATGTTGGGATCTCCGTGAGGACTGCCCTATTTGAAGCTCGCGGGTGGAGAATTTTTCCCCTTGGGGATGGGGGAGAACATCCTCCTACGGTCAATTTGGGGATGAGGACGAACACCATGCCCTCCGCCCATGTGGGGTCCCCACACAGAATATATTAAATAAAAATATTTACAATATAATTATATTAAATTATAAATAATTGGTTTTTTAGTCTTTTTGTATGTGTTTTTATTGAAAATATTTAAAAAAAAGTTAAATTGTGCTAATTTATATTCTTACTTTTATACTTTTTAAATACTAAAACATAAAAGTAAGATTAATTTTTATAGTTTTATAATAAAATGTTAAACTAAGTTTTTTTTAGTTTTTCTTTGTTTTTTATTTCAATTTCATTATATTTGAACTTACATTGTCGCCAATATCTAATAGATTTTCTTGGTCCATGTGTAGACAGAGATGAGGAAGGAAAACTATCTGAGTCGGAGATTGATGATAAATACATGGAACAATTTAGGGGTGAAGTACATGCGCCCCGCCAATGTGAGCCTATTGCAAGGTGAGAGGGTCACTTGAACCCCCAAAAATAAACATCCATTTACTACCTTATACAACAACAGATCCCCATGAGCTATTCTCCCACTTGTTCTTAACATCAGCAGCTTCCATTGCTTTGATGAGATCCTTCTTCTTGGGGACCCTATTAATCTCAATCTTAATATCAGTGAGGAGAGCCTCTTGAAATTCATGGGGATCTCACCATATATATCAGGAGCATCAACAAGAGCTTTGCTCTGGTCAATGACATCAACGATGACAACGGGCCTACACTACTCTTTACAAAAGTTGACAAGTGCAACCCTACCAATCTCAATGTACCTCTTGAAAGGCATTTCCGGGTATGGAGTTTCTGTGAATGCTCTAGTTCATAGAAGGGGAAGGCCATGCTAATTTGGACCAAAAACCCAACTCATGTATTTAACAAAACTACTTCAGCGAGTGGGTATTAATTATGTCATTTGAATTTTTCAATTTTTTTAATTTCTCTCTTTATCTCTTTCTCTCTCTCTCTCTCTCCATAATTAATGTCTCATTCTTTCTCTCCTAATTAATGTTTTTCTTACATTATTTACAATTAAGTATTTATCTAAAAGACTAATCATTCAACATTGAATTTTTGTTAACCGTCTAAGTGGGTGTAAGTTAGCAGCCCCCATATATATATATATATATATATATATATATATATATATATATATATATATATATATATAATGAACTTTAAGAAATAAATGTCATAAATGTGTTTAAATAATTATTCATTGATTTAATATACAATCTTGATAGACATGACATGTTTGTTGAATCTATATATCGACTACCATGGATATTTTTGACATTCGGGAAAAATTAAACTATTAGACTGAAAGAACATTAGACTGGAAGGACATTCAAAACAAAACTATATAACACACCTTAATCAAGAAAATCACAGTCGTTCGAAGATTTACGTAGTCGTTGCCACGTAGAACAATTGAGCAGCACATAACATAGAAGGTGAAGTTGTGTAAAATATCATCAATGACTTCCAAATAATCAGTTCTGAAAGAATGAACCACAAATTAGGTTTTGATGCCTTCGAAAAATAAAAAGTGGCATAGAAAGTTAAATAAAAAAAAATGAGCTGAACCTTCCAAGTTGTGTGTGTGTGTGTGTGTATATTTTTTATTGAAATATATAAAAACCATAATCAAATCAATCTCAAAAGTTTGTGATTGTGAACATATGTGCGAGTGAGAGATTACCATATAGTGAAAGACAATATTTGGTATAAACAAAACCAAATTGTGGACGATGAAGAGAGATCTCTTCTTGGGGTTGTGAAGGTTTTCCTTTGCCAAGGAGTGGTATCAAAGTGATGAATGGAACTATAAATTTAAAGGTAAATCATTGTAATCCAAGGGTTAAATCTGTAAAATCAAAAAAGGGGTTGGTGGGTCGTTAAATGAGGTTGGTGGGACGTTAAATTGCAAACTTAATTCATTTACAAATAATTATTTATTAAATTCATTCAAAAAGTGTTATAATTGTCTACGCCATCAATGATTTTGATATTTTATATTATAAAAAAATATGGAAAATGGTCAAATCCTTTATTTTAAATTTATTGTTGTCAAAAGCAGTTTTGTCTATCCTTTTATAGAATATCTTAAATAAATAAGGTAGTATTATAATTCTCACTTTTTTTAAATAAAAAAATGCACACTAATAAAAGAGAAAGGATAAACTACCTAAAAAATTAAATGAAATGTATAATTACTGAAACACATAAATGCACACTTTGTAAAATAATATTGTTACCTTTTTTATGATTTATAGTTATTTATATATTAGCACGAAAAAAATTTATTCCACACCACTATTGTATATTGAAGGGCAAGGTAAGACCAGAAACTTAGGTCAGGGTTAGATATCGGCAGTATTTGTTAGATAGCTGTACTGGCCTTGGTGGGATTGGGTCAAGGTACTTCACCTCTCTAAACTCGTTGTTTTGGCACTCAGCCAAAATCTTTGCCCGGATACAATTAAGATTGGCTTAGTCTTGATGTCTACCCACTCGGGGCTTTACCTCCTTACCACTTGGTCCCCCCTTATCCATTCGAGGTTTAGGACCTCGGGTTGACTTATCCGGGTTTCACATAAGCGGCGGCCGTCACCTTCTTAGTGGTCTATGTATTTCTCCGAATAGCAGAGGAACTTCGCAAGAGTTTCGGGTTGGTTGACACTGTCATCAATATGAAAGAGAGTACATTTGCAAAGACCTTGAGGCAAGAAGAAAAGTCGGAAAGAGTCGTTGAGGTTGCACACCTTTGCCACCTCGCTGTTGATCCTTTCTCAGAGGGATTTAGCTTTGATAACTCTATTTTATATAGAGTTATTTATGCATCTAAACCTAAATAATTGTTCAAATTCAAGTAAAATAAGGGTTAAATATATTCTTATAAATAAAATAACAACATTCATGTTTCAAGAAGGGTTAAAAAAAGAACTGAGCATTTTGCATATATTTTGGTAAGTTTGATGTGTTTGTTCAGTGCACCTGCATTTGATGCACCTGCACCAGAATCAGCACTTGATGCACCTGCACCAGAATAAAACAGTACACCTGCACGGGATGCTCCTGCACCAAAAATAGACAACAATGCACAAAGCATCCATGGATCATCTTGATGCACCAGCACTTGATATATGATGTCATGCTTAGTCATGGAGCACATGCCAACTTACAAATTTCGGCGCCCATTATAAAAGACTAGATTGGAAGAGTCATTCACTTGGAGACACTTGGCCATCCATTATTGGACCTCCCTTTGTGTTTGAGTGTGGAGTTCAATTTTCTTTTTGAAGATCAGAAAAGTAACCTTAGTTAACTCCTCAAGTTAACTTAATCTCCAAGGAAGTCTCACTTTTTGAAGGCTATAAAAGGACCCTCACTTCTCATTTGAAAGATATCATATATCATCTTCTCTAAATTGTTCTTACACTTTAGTTTACATTTAAGAATTAATTTTTAGTTAGTTTTTAGGATTGTAAGAAGGTAAGGAAGGAATTGACGACTTCTTCCTTCACTTTTACATAGAGGTAGCTTAGTGCAGGGAATTAGTGCACCTGCATTGCTTGGTATTCTCATGCAAAAGGAATTCAATTCGTGTAATCTCTACCTGATTGATTTCTTTTTTAATTCTACTTATATTAATATGTTCTTTGCAGATTCTCTCTATTTTTCAATGCCTAACATGAGCTAATAAATTTATTTAGTTGAGATGTTCTAGCCTTATAATGAACTTTTAAGCAAGTTATTGTGTTTTGTGTGTGTGTCCATTTTAGTTCTTGTGCGTATTCTTTCAAAACTTATTTTGAGGTTGATCGCTTAGAATAAGTAAGTAGATTTGTAAAAGCAGACATGGTTTACTATTACGAACTCAATAACTAATAGGGGTGAGTGTTTTAACAAAGTCTTTGTCAATTTGTTTTAATAAAGAAAAGTTTGTTAAAACCATGTTAAGTCCTAGACATAGGATAACATAGTCCTTAGGGTGATACAGTGGGTACTTAAAATACAAGAGTGAACTTATTTAGCATGCCCAGACATAGGAAGCTTGTAATAAAACTCAAGAAGAAAGTGGTGAAAGACACATCACGATGCAATGCATGCATTCAGTGCACCTGCACCACATAAATACACAAAACTCTTGAAAGTGACTTATTTTGTGAAGACATCTCAACTATCATTTCTCACTGATTTCTTACATTCTGTTTGTTTATTAACATCATCTAATTGTGAGTAGGATAGTTCACGCTAATTTTTATATAGATAAAATACAAATATTAATTCAATCTCTGAGTGTTCGATCTAATTATACTACTTGCTTGTGACTGTGTATACTTGCACACTTTTTCCCACACCAAGCTTCTCCTTGACGGACTGCCTCCAGGACCATCCAGGACATAGGCCTCATCTTGGAGTGTGTGAAGTTGGCTAAAAACAGCTTAATCAGCTCGATCCAGAACGAGATTGAATTTGGGGAGAGCTCCCTAAACCAATCAGCAGCCGATCTATCGGGGGTAAAAGAGAAGCACCAACACTTAATCGGGTATGGAGCGTTCCGGTACTGCATCATAGTGTCATAGTAATCAACATGACTATCTGGGTCTCAAGTTCTGTCATAAATCTTCAAAGTCTCATGGGGTTTTTCTAGATGTCGAGGAACAAGAAAGTAATCAATCTCATCGGTGAACGTTCCTTTTCACCGGACCGAGCCATCCTAAGGTCCGTCCGGGAGAAGTTGAACCGTTGTCGGGGTTCATGGTCGCGGGAACCACCGCATGAGTTGGGAGCTCGGTAGTTGTAACTATTTGGCGTTCTCCTAGAATAGTGACGACGGCGTTCATGCCTCAAGGATCTCTCCCGGCTTGTAGAACACCGCCTCGGTGAGGATGAAGCAAAAAGAAGAGCTTATTTGTGGAGAATATTTAGCATAATAAGTATACTCGATCGTACTAGGAAGGGCTAAAGATCTTCCTCCCCTCCTGCGAGGTGGAGATCGGAGGTGATGCCCCGGCCAAGCGTGGAAGCAGTGGCGTCCGACCATGGTGAGATCTTCGCCTATGCTGACGGAGCAGAGGAGAACTTATGTCGAGGACATAGATTTTAGGTGAGTTCCGGTCTGGGATATTGCATGCTCGAAGCTCAACTATCTCAGCTTCAACCACGGATACACGCATACTCCAAGCCTGCTCTACCTCGGTCTGCCGACTAAGTAACTGGACTAGTGGTTGTACTGCTTGAGGGGGATGTGGAAGTCAGGCCCTTGCCGAGCTTCCCGAGAGCATAGCATGTTCTGAGTATGGAAGAGTGACGGTCACGCATTCGGGGGTCTCCCCAGGACAGGGTCGAGGCTCAATGACACTCGGAATGCGTGGTCTTCGTCTCATTTGGGGGGCCATAGCTGGTCAGGGATAGGTGAAAGGAACTAAAGTTCAAGATCCTCCCACTGTGGTCGCCAATGTTTTGTACCTTATCTTCAGATGTTGTCGATCCTAGGTAGTTGGTAGATTTCAGTCCTGAATAGTGAAGCTTCGTCTCATTTGGGGGGCGTACCATCAAACACACCTCGACGCTAAAGTCAGCCGGTGAGTTCATTAAGCAGGTGTAAGGTATGTGAGAAAAGCTTACCATCAATGCTTGCATTGAATGCTTATTTATAGAGTCAAAGTGGTGTTTGACCCAATGGAGAAGTACACCCTGAAGTGGACCAACGGATCAACGATGCATCACAGGCCCAACAGGGCCCAAAACACAGGCGTGGGGCGTAATTCTCGCACCTGGCCGCATATCTAACTCAATCATGCCTCTAGGTGAGAGGCGCCCACGTGCGCACCTCATCTAGGCTTAACCCATCCGCCCATATTAATTACGGCGGGAGACCGAGGGAGGCGTTCCTATAACCATTCACGAATCACGAGGAACCCCAACAGCCCCAAATGTGCGGGGGCAATGGGCGATTGTGAAACCTGTTCCACCCGAATTGGTCGAGGCTGGTATACTAGAAACTTTGCCAGCACACATAACTCAAACGGTCCTTGGGTTGCTGGAAGCCAGAGACCAAATCATTGCTGATCGGGAGGCCCTCATCGCTCGATATAAAAGAGGTGAGACCTCGGCCCGCCTGCAAGCGGCCCCTCAGCCAAGGAATCCCTGCGGCCAGGAAGGTAGGCCACCTCCAAGGCGAAGGATGCCCCCAAGAAGAAGCACCACCCGTCACTCGCATTTTTGTAGAGGCTTCTCTCATAAAATTCCTCCGCGTAGGAATAGGCCACACAGGTCGCCCCCTCATAGGGGCGACCATCATCATCGGTCGCCTTCATATGGCTATGACTATGCAGGGGACTACAAGGACCCAAGCTACCATCTCGAATCAAGTTATTCGCCTACAAGATACTCTTCGTGTGAGTTTTCTGGATCTCGTCAATCAAGAAGTCGTTCGTGGGATCCATAAGATGAATTCGTGGACTACGGGCGTGCTGTACAGATACCTGATGTATCTTACGTCACTCCTAGGAATCCCGAGCAGTCTAGGAGATATCATATTGTACGACCAAGTAGGCACCCCTACGAGCGACTTACAAACAAACGTCATGACCCTAAGCCGGCGGGCTACGCTTTCCTCGTTAATCCCTTTCAACAAGTCGTTCCTGTGATTAATGTGAATGATGAAGGCCCTTTTATAAGAGAAATCACTCGCTATCATGTCCCCAGGGAGCTGAGAAAACCTCCAAACTTGAAGTTATTAACCGGTCGCGGAGACCCAACAACTATTGCAAATACAGAGAGGTGAACAAGATAATGAAATGCAAGATGTTCCCTCAGTCGCTGGACGAACGAGCATTGGAATGGTGGGAGAACCTACGACCAAATACCATATCCTCCTGGAAGGACGTGCTTAGGGTTTTTACGGCCCACTACACACGGCCAACGGATGCGGAGACAAATATGAGGCACTATATCGACCGATTCAAAGAGGAGGTCGAGACCGTCCGCGACCTGGAGGATAAGGATAGACTTAAGTGCTTGAAACGTGGACTTAGGTCGGGTAGCCTGTTTGCATAGAAGGTCGGCTTGAAACAACCACAGGACCTAACTAGCTTCCTGAGAAGAGCAAATGATCACATGGCCTATGAAGAGTCATTACTGGCAAGAAGGGGCGCCCGCGAGTGACCCAAGGAAGAACAACATAGGTCAAGTAAGAATCAAGACAATCAGCCCTGCGATAATAGGGCGAAATACAGAACGTTAAAGTATGACCAATGCACCAGGTTGAACACTTCAATTGCACAAATTTATTCAGAGTGCCAAAACAGTGAATTCCCGAATGTAAAGCGACCTGACCCGCTTGTCCATAAAGAGGGGGCCCGAGTGACCAAAAAATATTAATGTTACCATCGCAGCAGAGAGCATGATACAAATAACTGCATGGCTCTCAAGGATGATATTGAGGACCTCATCCGTATAGGGAAGCTAAAGAAGTATGTAAGGAAGGAAGAATACGACTAGCCACAGAAAAAGGCCTCTGATAGGTCGGCCGCTCGTGACCCTGCCAAATGGAAAGCAGCCACCACCGACCTGAGAATTGAAGGGTCTAAGGATAAAGGTGAATCTGAAGAAGAGCTTGACACTCGACAATCCAGAGATCGCAACGTGGCGATGGTCATCCATGGAGGAAATCCATTTGAGGTCCACAAATCTAATAGGTCGCTGAAGAGAAAATTGAATGAGATAATGATGGTTGCTACCACATCTGCCCTTAGGCCGGCCTCGAATTTGCCGCCCATCTCGTTTGGGGATGAAGATTTATTAGACAGAGAGACAAACAAGTACGTCCCCCCAAGTAATTTCAGCAGTCAAGGCCAATACTGAGGAAAGGAGAATCTTGGTCGACCAAGGTAGCTCGGCCGATATTATGTTTGAGGACCTGGTTGACAAGCTGAATGTTGACAGGAAGGAAATCATACCTCAGGCCTAGCCTACCCCTTTGACCAGTTTCAATGGGTCGGCCACCTACCCCCTTGGAACTCTTGATCTTTGGGTCACCTAACGGGCAAATCTTTACAAAAAGGTCAAAGTATCATTTTTGGTCCTTCCATGCAAGTCCTGCTATCAGTGCATAGTAAAACGGCCCACGCTTGGAAAGTTGGAAGCGGTCGCTTCCACGGTTCATCTTAAGATGAAGTTCTACAGTAGCAATGATCAGGTAGTGACCCTCTTGGCCAATATGAAGTCAGCCAAGCATTGCCACTATTTGTATCTTAAAGAAGTTTACGAAGACCCACTACCGAGCGACCAATCCCAAGACACTGGTGAAGGCCATCGAGTCAATGCGGCCGACCTGGATGCGCGGTATGATCCTGATAGTAATGAGGAAGAGGATGACAATGAATTAGCTTGCGAGCTAAAGAACAGACTCAAGCGACCTGAGCCACATGGAGAGTTGGTCGACGTTCAACTAGGAGACTACCCTGCCAAGTCAGTTAAGCTAGGGGTCGACCTACCTGAACAGGTCAGGCAGGAGCTGGTAGGGTGCTTGAGAGATTACGCAGACTTGTTCGCTTGGAATGCCTCATAGATGCCCGGCATCCCAATAGAAGTGGCCTGCCACCAACTGTCAGTCGACAAAAGGGCAAGGCCGGTCACCCAGAAGTGGCGAGCTCAGGATGAAGAGAAGACCCAAGCAGCAGCCAAAGAAGTTGATGACTTGATTAAAGAAAATTTCATAAAGGAAATCAAGTACACGACCTGGTTGTCCAACGTGGGCCTACTAAAGAAAGAAGTATGGCAAGTGGCGCATGTGTGTGGACTATAGTGACTTTAATAAGGCATGCCCAAAGGATGCCTTCTTAGTCCCAAATATTGACAGGTTGGTCGACAACGCCTCAGGCTACAAACTCTTGTCCTTTATGGACGCATACTCAGGGTACAATCAGATAACTATGTGTCCACCTGACCGGCTGAAAACGGCCTTCATGACCGATTGTGGCAATTTCTGTTACAAGGTCATGCCCTTCGGGCTGAAGAACACTGAGGCGACCTACCAAAGGATGATGAATAAAATCTTCAAGAATCAGATTGGCCGGGTAGCAGAGGTATATTTGGACGATATGATCATCAAAAGTAGGGTCGATGAGGACAATGTGAACGACCTAAGGGAGGTCATTGAAGAGGCCAGGAAAAATTCACTTAGATTGAACCCTGAAAAGTGCACCTTTGAAGCGTACAAGTTTCTAGGCTTTCATCTAACTGAAAGAGGGTTAGAGGCAAATCCAGATAAATGTTGGGCGGTCACCGACATGAGGCCGCCCACCACCCAGCGAGAAATGCAACAATTTGAATGGTATGGTCATTTGTCTTATCGAGGTTCATACCTAAGTTGGGTGTAAATGACTCGCTCATTCAAGTTCTTTCAAGAAGAACGTTGAGTTTGAGTGGACCGAAGAATGCCAGCGAGCATTAACTGAGTTGAATGGGGCATTGACGAACCCCCCAATCATGACCAAGCCACTGCTAGGAGAAACGCTCTACCTGTACCTAGCGATCACAGACGAAGCATTGAGTGCAATCCTGGTGAGAGAGGTCGACTCAAAGAAGAATCCAGAGTATTTCATCAGTAAAGTGTTACAAGGTCCTGAAACCAGGTACCAAAAGGTGGAAAAGTTGGCCCTAGCACTGGTAGTGGCCGCTCGAAGACTAAGGCCATACTTTGTGGCCCATCAGGTCGTGGTAAGGACTGACCAGCCAATAAGACAAATCTTGCATAGACCCGACCTGGCTGGACGCATGATCAATGGGGTCGTAGAGCTTAGTGAGTTTGGGATTAAATTTGAGGCTAGGTCGGTCGCTAAAGCCCAGTGTTAGGCGACTTTATTCTTTGAGATGACTCACGGGCCCAACAAGGCCCAAAACGCATTTGTGGGGCGTAATTCTCGCATCTGGCCGCATATCTCGCAATGGCCAGGGCGCCACTTCCACTAGCAGTATAAATACAACATTCAGCCATAACATCAGGTACGTTATCTACACCTTGTGATCCTGCCCGACTACACACTGCTGACTTGAGCGTCGAAGTGTCATTGTAGGTATCACCGCGTGCGCCAAGTCCCCGGTTCCAACCAGCTCCTCAGCGACCGGGCATCAGACATCAGAGAACTTCAACACTTATTGATCAATGTACGATCATATATATATATATATATATATATATATATATATATATGCCTTTCAAAAAAATGAATGAACTTGAATTGTAACCAAATATTTTATCATTCCTTGTAATAATATTTTGGGAAAGGAATACTGCAATACCTAAAGTAAATTTTGTTTCGCCAATCCAACTTGTCTAACTTTATTCGATCCCAATGAAAAGGATAAGATAAGATTGAATTAACTCTACAAGCATTAGATTCTATTCCTAGATATTTCCAAAAAGTATCACACACATTTGCAAACGTTAAAATTCTTTCCCTTTTTTCAGCTATTTATAGTTACGAATCAATTAACTATACAGCAAGCAATAGACGAACAACTTTCTAACCCTCACTACTTGCAAATGGCTCAAGTGGGTTCTCTCTCAGCTGAAATGGAGACACTGAATCATGTTCTCTCACTAATGGAAGCATTCAAAGCATTCGACGCTGACAACGATGGACGCATTACAGAGGCAGAACTAGGAGGAATCATGGGATCACTAGGTTACAAAGCAAGTGATCAAGAAGTTAGAGCAATGATGCAACAAGGGGACAAAAACAAAGATGGTTTACTATGCATAAACGAGTTTTGGAGCTGAACACAAAGCATTTGGAGACTGGGAATCTTGCAAATGTTCTTGGTGCTGCATTTGAAGCGTTGGATGAAGATGGAACTGAAATTCTGACAGGTGAAGAGTTACATGAGGTGGTTGAGAATTTGGGTCTTGGGTTGTCTCTAGAGAAGTGTCAGAATATTGTTGATTCTCTTGATATGGACGGTGACGGAGCTGTGAGCTTGGATGATTTCCAACTCATAGTGAATTGCCTCCTTTGAGATACTTGTGTAAGAATATGGTGTATCAATATCATGAGCAAGTAATAAATAAGAACATGTTGGCCATTACTTTATAATAACTAAATGTTAAATTATAATTTTCATTCCTACAAATATAGAGATTTTTGATTTCGTCCTTGTAAAAATACTTGTTTGTTTTTCATCCTAGTAATTTCGTAAATTTTTTTTTCCGTCCCCGCAAAACTATTTTCTTCTTTTTTCGTCCCTCTAACTAATATCTATTTTTGGAATTAGTCCTTATTTCGTCTATAATTCAGGGACTAAAATCAAAATGATCATCTCTAAAAGCAAGGGATTTCCCTAAATCTTTAGTAATTGAATTGAATTTTTTTTATTAAATAATTGAATTGGAATTGATCAATGGTATGCATAATAGTGTAGGGGAGAGGATTTGGTTCGTAGTCAATTTTATTCTCAAATTTTAATTACGTATAGTTTATTCTCGATTACTATCATTCACACAATATTTTGAACATTTTACGACTACAAGTTAATTAACTTGCTTAATGTAAAATAACATACATCCATCTGGATACAATTAGTGGTTTTTTTATCAATTACTACGTACTTACAACGATTCAGTACACTTGTCAAAAAGTTAACAAGTTTTTGGGGTCATTGGCAAGGATTGTTGATTTCATTATCAACAAGGCGAATGAGTTAATTCTTACTGCATTTTTTTTACCTTTTTATTTATTTCCATTTATTTTTATTTTGTATAACCAAATACTTTTTTTTGTTTGACATGTTGACGGTTTGCTTAGTGTTTTAGAGATTTGTTTATATGGGGAAAAAATTCCCAAGATTTGTTGTTTGGTCTAGAGATTGAAAATTTGGCAAAGACAAATGGGAATATAACTAGGTTAGCAAAGCAACTCTTGTAAAAAAAGGTTAGCAAAGCAACTAGCCAAGAGAGAGTCTCGGGTTCACTCTCTCTTAACTTGTATTCTGTAAGATCCTTCGAGACTGGAGGAAGAGCACTGATCACCTGTCATTGTAACTCATTTGGTGGAAGTAATAAGCGACAATCCACCACCACGTCCAAGGCGCACTCTATGTGAGTTTGAGAATAGAAATCAATGCGTCCAAGCCAACACCTTCCGTCCAGTGGGAGTTGTAGATCAAGTCCTCTATTTTGAGTTCTTTGAAATCAGACCAATTTGGGAGGTCAGATTCTAAAAACACCAACCAACACTTGTTCCAATTCTATGAGGTTTGTGGAACCACAATTCCCGAGGGAGTCAATGAGGATGCCAAGAAGTTGAGCCTATTTCCATTTACCTTAATTGGTAGGGCAAAGGATTGGCTCAACACTATTCCTAGAGGGAACCATTAAAGCGACTTAGAAACAAGGGAAAATGTCAAACTTTAAGCAAGGAGATACAGAGTCTCCATATAATGCAGGGGAAAGATTCCATTGTTGCTAAAAAAATGTCAAGGGCATGGTATTGATGACTTCTTGCAGTTGCAAACTTTTTGTCATGGTTTGCATCCTCAAACAAGGACGATGTTAGATCCCTCAGCATGAGGTCTTTAGGCACTATAACTTTGGAGGAAGCAAGTCATATAGTGGAGTATACGGCTTCAAATGAGTATAAAATTCAAAACAACCGAGGAGCTGCAATAAAAAAAATGAATGTCGAAGTTGGACTCTAGCAGTGTAATGTTGGCTAAACAAAAGGTAATGTCTCTTCAAATTTATAAGCTTTTACTAGACAATTAGCTAATTTTACAGGTGTTCTCAAACTCCAACAACTGCTCAAGTAGTGCAAGTTGGCAGGTGCAACTATTGTTGTAGATAAGCCGATGAGGGTGACTCTGCAAACAACAATAGTCCCAAACACCTTCTAGACAACAAAAGAAGTCTTCACCTTTATGCAAATGACAAAGACTACCTTCTAGTCCCAAGAGTAGGCATTGAAAAACTTGGAGAAGAACCATGAACCTTCTATAAAGAACTTGGAGATTCAAATAGGGCAATCAGATTTTGGGCTTCCAGCTAACACTATTGATAATCCAAAAAATGAAAGTTGCAAGGCTATCTCAATGAGAAGTGGTACACTACAAGAATTATTTGCATTACTGGCTAAACATTTGTGGCGGAATCAGTCAGCCAGTAAATTTTCTGACGGAATTTGGCGATTTGTGGCGGATTTTAGTGCGCGAAGCGTTCTGGCGGATTCGTAACATTTCTGCCGGATTTAAACTGCCAGTATGTTTACTAGCGGATTTAGTAGTGATTTCTGGCAGAATTGAATTGAAAAATTTTAAAAAATTTATAAATAAATAAATCCGCCAAGATGGTTAGATTCTTGGCGGAATATTCGACCATAAAATGCCATTGAAAAGCGCACATTGACCGTTAATTCGGCGATAAATTAATTCGCCAATAACACAAAATTCGCTAGTATTCGACGACAAAAATCGGTGACAAGTCGCGTCACGGTATCGTCGCCGAGAATTACTATTGTTCGCGATGAATTGGTGATTTAGTCAAATCCGCGCCAGCTTTCATGCCTTCCTAGCCTGCCACGCGTCCGCCAGTAAGTGTCTTTTTTCCGCCAGTACTTGACTTTATTCCGCCAGTAATTAGTGTGAAATTTAAAATTTTTACCGGCTTCTCCTTCTATCCGTTGCTGCGCATCTACTTAAACTTCCACCCCTCTCATTCCTTATTCATTCACACCATTTCCCTCAAATCTCTCTAGAAATTTTTTCATTCATTCACACTATTTCTCTCCAAGTTCTACACGAAAATTTCCAGATTTGTTGAAGGTATGTTTGTAACAATATATTTCATATTAGGTAGTTTTAGTTAATATTTTGTTTTAAAAGATGAGTTATTAATGTTTCTGATATTATATTTGTTTGCTTGCTTGAGTTTGGTTGAAGATTTGTTCGAAAGAAACCGGAATTAGCATCAAGCCAGAATCTTCTCTTCATTACCGGTTAGTTATCAAGTTATTTCTTACTAATTGTTTATAGTTGTAAGTTTTTTAAAATCTGTTTATTAAAAACGAATTATTGTAACATATTATAAAATAAGATATTGTTAAAAAACGAGTTTTTTTTTTTTTTTTTTTATAATCTGTTTATTGTTGTATATTTTTAAAATCTGTTTATAATTAAAGTAACATTAAAATAACATATTATAAAAATATATAATATACTGATATTTTATAAAATATATTAAATTTAATTATTATAATGGTATTCTGTATTTTTAGGATATTTTCAAATAAAATTATTATTTACGGATTAAAATAAATATAATATACTATTTTTTTGACCAAAAAATATAATATACTATTATTATAGTCTTTTATTATGACAAAAAAAATATAAATGTGTTATAATTATTATTATTATTAACTAATATACTGTTTTTTTAATATACTGATATTATAGTGTTATTTTTAATTAATAACTTTTTATTAAAAATAAATAAATAAAATTGTTTAATATGTAAAATGATATAAAATATTATTATGTTTTTTTCACAAGATAAAATGTTATTATCTAAAAATACGAATTAAATTAAAATAATGTGTTATTAAAATAATATTAATAACACAATATAAATTGTGTTATTTTGTGTTGTACTTATGAAAATAAAATCCGTGTTATATTTACTATTAATAATTATATTATTTGTAATTATTTTGTTTATTTTAATAGTTAGAATCACTATATATTAATAAATAATAGTTAGTAGTTATTATGATTTGGATACGAATGAATATTGTTCTAATACACATATTAATATGTTGTAGTATATATTAAGAACATCGATCCACAAAAAAATGTATCGTAGTTGGATGTATGATCGAATGTATCCCGGTAGAGCTGGGTTGAAGAGACGTTTTGTCAAAGGAGTCGAAGAGTTTGTTCTTGTAACGCCCCAAATAATTCAAGTATTTATTTAATTAGATTGTTTAGGTATTGTATAGGTATAGTGATTAAAATAATAATGGGGTACTTCTTTTAAATCCTGAGGTGGTGTTTAGTAATTAAGTAAGTGGTAGAAAAATGTGGTGTTTAGTAATTAAGTAAGTGGTAGAATAGTAATTAATAAGTGGTAGAAAAAGGTGGTGTTTAGAAATTAAGTAGGTGGTAGAAAGAGGTAGTGTTAGTAACTATTTAAGTGGTAGGGAGAGGCCCATGACCCAAGAGTCCAATGATATAAACACTAGGGTTAGAGCCAATTGCTCATTTGGAGAGCAAAAAGAAAAGAAAGAAAGAAAAGAGAGAGGGAGTGGCGCAAGTGAGAGGAGAAGAGAGGGAGGAGATTGCGCACAAGAGAAGAGAAAGAGAATAAGAGGAAGCTAGTTGCGGTGGTTTTCCTTAGAGTGCGTGGAAGAGTTCCTTATTCGACAAATTCCAAGGTAAGGGTGGGTTCTAATATTATAATGGGTTGTATGATGGGGTGTATGTGGGAGATTAGGAACTATAATGCATGTTAGGTGTTTGATAATATGATTGAATGATTCTTGCATGTATATATGTGGTGTTTAATTTCGTTTTGGTGTTAATGACTTGTGTATGATTTGATGGTGAATTGATGCACCTTAGATGATTTGATTATTTTTGATGTGCTATTTGATGACTTTGATTGTATTTGTGATGATTATAATTGGTTTTGGTGATTGATCAAGATGAGTTTTACTTGCTTGGGGTTTTTGTGCGTTTCTCGACACTGTTTCGGTCTTTCTAAAACTGGTACTGTTTAGTTGATCCAAAAATTGTGTGGCTGATTTTTTTTGAAATAGACTTAAGGCCGGTCGTTTTGGCAGTGGTTTCGTTCAATTTGGAGTTGTGTAGCTCAAGTTATGAGTCTCCAAAGTTAGGTCAAATTTCTGGAATCAAACTGTGAGTAGGTTCGGTTTTTTCAAGTTTTGTGTTCTCAATTGAACTCTGTTTTGAATGATTCTTGTTTCATTGAAAAGTAGACTTAATTCTCTACGAAATAGGCACTGGTTTCACGAAATTTCATTAATAAATGAGAAAGAAAATTTGGTTTCAAGTTGGGTAAAGAGTTCTGTCCGATTTTGGTACCTCAGTGTAGTGTTTTGAAAAACTGTACCAACTGGATAATTATTTTGAAAAACGTAAATAATAGGTAGAAACTAAACTCAGAGAGCTTTCCAATGAGTGGTTTTTTGTTGAAATCCGATGTCGTTTGCTATTTTAATTAATTCGCCGAAGTTGGTGCACTGCTATATGAATTCACCACTTGTGCTGTGTTGCTGCTTGGGTGTGCCTGTGTTGCCACCAGGCGCCATTTTATGTGTTGTTTGGCGCCAGGGGGTGTTGTGTTGCCCCTAGGCGCCATTTTTGTGTCTGAGTGCGCCTATGTTGCTGCCTGGCGCCAAGTCTGTGTTGCCGTGTCATTGGTGTGTAATCTAATTGGTGTCTTAGGTGGTGGTGGGATTGGGGAAATTGGTGTTAGCTCTAAATGCTATAGTTGATGTGTTGTATTAACTACGGTGATAAACGATGGGTCAATATGACCAATGACTTAATGATGGTGTTGTTGGTCAATTGTGACCACTTAACGATGATGGTGTTGTTGTTGCATGATGTTTGACTACTGTTCATGGTGTCACATGCATTCATATGCATATTCCGGTGATGGAGCTATGCTCAATGTTGATGATGATGCCACGAGATGGCTATTTTTCGGTGATGGTACCACATGCATATGCCCGTCGGTGTGAGTTGCATTTCATTTCCCCATTCATTACATTGATGATTTCCCTTGGGTGATTGACATTGATGATATTGTTGTATAATGTCGTTGAAGTGTAATGATGTTGTTGTTAATGATGTTGTTGTGTGATGATGTGGTATTATAGTTGCCTGAACTCTAGTATACTGCTTATCATATATGCTTTTATACTGTTAGAGACTCACCCCTTCTGTTTGAATGTTACCCCCATGTGGGTAACATGCAGGTGATAGTGAGTGAAGGCTTGTCTACCTTCGTCAGTTGAGTCAGTGTCGTCTCTGATACGTAACACTCGGGGAAGGGGATGAACATTGTCTTACTTATTGTTTTATTGCATTTTTCAATTGGTACTAAAGTTGTGGATTTGAAATGTCGAATGTGACACTCCATTGCATGCTTAGTTTTTAAATTTCCGCACTCTGATATGTAATAAAACGAACGGGTAGATTTGGGGTGTTACAGTTCTTTTTGCTAAGCGTATTTGAGCAACAAGGTGGAATTAGATGTCCTTGCTTCAAATGTGTATTTCGATCTATAAAAAATGAAGGTGAGGTTCGACTTGATTTGTAGGAATTATTGGATATGGACCCGTCATGGCGAGGTAGCGGATGGAGTTCCTGTTCCTGCGGTTGACAATGTTCCTTTCCAAGTAGAAGGTCACACTTCAAGTCCAGTCGTTGCCACATCTAGTAGTAATCCAACGACTACAGGATATGAGTTGCTTGATGTTGTTCAGGGAATGATATCTGATGCTGTCAGTGTAAATTTGGATTTCAAGAACCACAATATGATGCTGACGAAGAACCAAATGAGGAAGCTCAGAGGTTTTATATGTTTTTGAACGAGACAAATAAACCATTATTTGAAGGATCTAAAGACTCTAAATTATCAATGTGTGTTCGGTTGTTGGGTCTTAAATCTCAATTTATTGTTGCGGAATTGTGCATGGAATATATGACTAAAATGATGTTAGATGCAACCCCAATCGAGAGGACTTTTGCCTTGAGTTATTATGATGCTAAAAGATTGGTATCGAAACTTTGTTTGAAATCCATAAGAATTGATTGTTGTGTTTCTGGTGCATGATCAATTATAATAATGAGTTTGGCATAAATGATGGAGAGTTGCTGCAATGCAAGGTTTGTCAAGAGCCCGCGGTATCGTGTCGTGAGAAAAGGGACAAGCAAAGGCAAACAAGTGCCAAGGAAAGCAATGTTCTATCTCATCAATTATACCAAGGCTGAAGAGGATGTTTACTTCAATGGAAACTGCGGGTAAAATGACGTGGCACTATGAAAATAGAAACAATTTTGGTGAGTTACGTCATCCATCTGATGGTGAAGCTTGGAAGCATTTTGATCGTGTTCATCCAGATTTTGCCAATGATCCACGCAATGTTCGGCTTGGTTTGTGCTCTGATGGTTTCACACCCTATATTCAAGCATCGACATCACCGTATTCTTGTTGGCCAGTTATTGTTACACCATACATGTTTTTAAATTCTATTATTCCAGGGCCAAGTAGTCCAACAGCTGGTATTGACATATATTTGCAACCTTTGATTGATGACCTCAAAAGGTTGTGGAATGGTGTTTTAACTTATGATGCAGCACGTAGAAAAAATGTCAAGATGAGGGCGGACCATTAATGACTTTCCTGCTTATGGAATGTTGTCTGGATGGGGGACAGATGGTAAGCTGGCGTGTCCGATTTGCATGGTTGACACAAAGGCTTTTACTCTTAAACATGGAGGAAAAACCACATGGTTTGACTCACACCGTAAGTTTTTACCTAGTGATCATCCCTTTAGAAAGTCAAAATATGAATTCATCAAGGGAAAGTTGAAACAGCTGAACCTCCTCGTAGGTTGACATCAGAAGAAGTTTGGAATTGTGTCATGGATATCCCTCCTGTGGAAGTTGTTCCGGGTGTTGTTTCTCGTCCAAATGGTTATGAAGTATTGCATAATTGGACGAAAAATGTATTTTTTGAGAACTTCCATATGAGTTGAAAATGCCATATGGTTATTCTTCCAATTAAGCAAGATGTTCTGATGTGGATAATTGGAAGTTACATGAGATGAAGAGCCATGATTGTTATGTATACATTGATTAACAACAAGGTAAACCTCCCAAACCAGTAGATAAAAGACAAGAGGAGAAACAGAAGAATAAAGAGGAAGAAGAGAAGAAACGGCAAGAGGAGAAGAAAAAGAAACAAGAAGAAAAGAAACCAAGTGTGAGTTTTCTTTCGCTTCACCTTCTGACTTACCTTATTTGTTCTACTATATTTGCCTTATTGTGTTATTCTTTGTAGAGTCGAAAGAGGTCGAGTAGTCCTGCTGCTGATAACACCCCAAAAAGATCAAGATGATTTGTTCCCTCACTCGAAGTGAGTGATGATTCAAAGGTCAAAATCTTGGACCTTCTTAATCTCAGTACTTACATTTTTATTTTAATTTGTATTGACACATTTGTTAAATTGTGTAGTCTGATGAATCACCAACTCCTTTGAATCCTTCACCTACTGTTGCCAATGTCCCAACAAAGCAAGAGGCAATCAGAGCCGAAAAAAAATCCAAGCGTCACCAAGATATCCCCAAGACTCTTTTTCCCCAAAATAGTTCTGCACAACAGGCATCTCAAGAGTGGACACTGCCCACTAAGAAACCAACAAGGGTTCAAGGGAGAAGTATAAGCTTGAGTGAACAACAAGCTTTAGGAATAGATTGACTTAGTGTTGAAAATGCCATAATCCAGGTAATCATCTCACTCTTGTTCTCAAATCTCTGTGTTTCCTTTTCTCAAAGAAACTCAACTAAATTTTTTTGTTTCAAGAAAAAGAAACTAATCCTCTTCAAACTCAAGCAAATAGGCCCATCCTCACTCCTACTCCACCACAATCAACACCAGCCGAAACTGAGAAAACTGTTGAAGTAGCAAAAGAAATCCAGAAAGATCTTATTGAAATTCTTGAGGTTTCACCAATGGCTGAAGATTTTGCTCCTTCGGTCGTCGAAAAGGGACCAGAGAATTTTGATTTTAATCAAGAGCATGAAGGCCATGGTATGCATATTGACAAAGATGAAGTCCTTGGCAACATTGAATCTCTTATGCACTCCCCTCCAATATTAAAGGAAAAGGAAATAACAGAAAAGGAGGAGTGCCAACCTAAGGAAAGCATTGTCTTGAGCGATGATGAATCTATCGAAGACATGGGAGCTGAAGAAGAGGAATTACTTCACCAAAGTGATGAATCTCCTAAACAAGACAGTTATATTAAGTCTCTACCCTCTTCTACCAACAACTGGAGCCAACAAGAATTATCTGATCTGAAAAACAAAGATCCTCTTGAAGCTTTCGAGTTGTTGATGAGTGGAAGATTTTTGATGATAACAAGCAAAGTGCTTCAACTACTTTTGGAGGAGAAAAACCTGTTGACTCTCAAGAAGAGCTAGTTAAAGAACTCCAGAACATGCTTTTCCAAATAGATGTGATCAAGGCTATTGAAGAGGATGAAATGACCACCTTCAGAATTAAAGAATTTCTTAGAAAATTTGATACTCCCACTGCTAAAGACATTCTGAAAAAGAAGAAAACGGTTATCTAGAAGGAGCGTGCAAAAAGATTTTGCCAAGATACATGGCTTCTTCTTTGAAGCATCTCGTGCTAAACTCAAGGATCTGCAAGTCCAAAAAGATGCTCTTGTGAGCCAAACTGCTGAAGAGGTAGCTGCGTATGATGTTGTCATTGTTGAACTTCAAGAACAAATCAATGTGTTGCAAGAAAAGAAAACTTTAGCTCAACAGGATGTTCTTGCTGTGGGGACAGAAATGACAAAAGAAGCCGAAGCAGGCCTTGAACTTATTGAAGCATCCTCTTATCACGAAGCCGAGAAGAAAAAGTTTGCCGAAGAAGAGGCATACATCAACAGGAAAATGGAACACTCCCAAAGCATCTTGTTAAAGATTAAGATGAATTTGAAACTTTAATTTCTCTGTTTTTACCTCTTTGTACTTTTGACAATTTGGTCTTCGCCACGTACACTTGCAATGTTGACATGTTTTGTTTTAATTCACTTTTTAATTTTGCGTTATTATTATCTCTTGAAGCATTGGCTTATACCCCTTTAAGTATTTTCCATTTATACACAAAATTCTGTTATCTGCACCTATCTCTTCAATCTCATACGCTCCATTTGGGAACACTTGCGAAATTTTAAATGGTCCTTCCCAATTTGGAGACCACTTTCCTAGGACTCTATCTTTTTTATCCATAGGCAAAATGTCTTTCCTAACGAAGTCTCCTAAATTGAAGGTTTTCAGCTTAACCTTTTTATTAAAAACTCTGGCCACTCTTTCTTTTTGCCTTGTGAGAACTTCTAAGGCTAACAACCTCTCCTCATCTATATCAACAAACTCATCAACCATCATATCCCAATAATGATTTGAAGGGATTTCAAATTGTCTTTGAATCCTGGTTGATTGCAAGTACATTTCGACTGGCAGTACTGCGTAATGCCCAAATGTAAGTCGAAAAGGAGTGGTATTGATAGATTCTCTAGGAGAAACTCTACAAGCCCACATTACTTGGTCAAGAGTATTATGCCAATTCCTTGGTTTTTGTCCAACATGCTTTTTAATTGATAACAATTTTATTGGTTGCTTCTACTTGACCATTGGCCTGAGCCTAATATGGTGTCGAAGTAGATAACTTAAAACCTTTTTCATAGGCAAATTCCACCATTTTTCGACCAGTAAAAACTAACCCTTGATCTGATGTAATGGTTTCTGGAATTCCAAACCTATACAAAATGTGTTTTTGAATAAAACTCATAACTGCCTCTTGATCAACATTAACTGAGGGGATAGCTTCGACCCATTTAGTGAACTAATGAATACCTACTAAAATGAAATGATGACCTTTCGACGAAGTTGGTTTTATCTCACCAAATATGTCTAAGGGCCAACCCCTGAATGGCCAAGGCTTTAATATTGAATGCAATTCATTTGCTGGCACATGTTGAATTCTGCGTGTCTTTGACATTCTTGATACCCTTTGGCAAAGTCTATGCGATCTTTCAACATAGTTGGCAAATACACACCTTGTCAAAAAAGCCATTTCATTTTATGGCCTATTTGATGTGATCCACAAGCACCACTATGAATCTTTGGACAATCGCTAAATAAGCTTCATTTTCACTTAAGTATTTAAGCAAAACACCTTCAACGATTTCCTTGAACAATTAATTTCAAAGCAATCATGTAACTCAAAGCTCTATACTTAGTTTTTCGACAAGTTACTCTGTTGGTTTTTCCAAGTATTCGACAATTGGCCTTCGCTTGATCATCACTTGGCGTGTTGTCAATGACAAAAACTTTAAAATTCGGAAAATTTTGAAAATCAAAATCCTCTAAATTATCTTCAATTGGGGAAGTAATATTTCTAACATATCTTTCGCCCCAAGTTTGTGCGTCGAAAAAAGTTTCTCTTTTACTTCTATGAATTCTTGGAGTTTTTCCTTAGAAACTCTATAACTGAAGCTATTTGAGCTAACTCATTTGCCTCTTGATTTTCAATTCGAGGCACATGCTTTATTTCTACATGTGTGAACTTTGTTTAAGCAACGCGTTGGCAATCACAAAGTACTTCACCAAGTTTTCTTTGATACATTTGTATTCTTTTGTTAATTGCTTAACAACTAGTTCGTAGTCACCTTTTATTTCGATGGATGTTGCCCCCAATTCTAACAATGATTCTAAACTTGTTATTAAG
Source organism: Oxytropis ochrocephala (assembly GCA_020916435.1). Lineage (NCBI taxonomy): Eukaryota > Viridiplantae > Streptophyta > Magnoliopsida > Fabales > Fabaceae > Oxytropis > Oxytropis ochrocephala. The sequence continues at coordinate 73,534,658 of CM037092.1, forward strand.
GGTTCATAATTCGCCTCATTATTGGAGCAATTACTTTGTATTTTGTATTTAAATTTTGTTGGTATCCTCGTTGGAGGTATTATCAGAACTCCAATCCTTGTACCATTTTTATGGCTTGAGCCATCAAAATACAATTTCTATGGCTGCATTTCTGCTGAACATATTGTTTTCGACCAGAGAATGGTCTACTATGAAATCAGCCACTACTTGTCCTTTTACAGCTCTCAGAGGCTGGTATGTTAAGGAATATTCAGACAATGCCAAGGCCCATTTGCCTATTTGACTATGAAGTATCGGTTTCGACAACATGTGTTTAATGATATCATAATGCGAATAAACGTACATATCAACAGGCTTTATATATTGCTTCAGTTTTGTACAAGAGAAATATAAACACAAACATAGTTTTTCTATTGGATGATATCTTGTTTCTGCATCATTCAATAGTTTACTAAGGTAATACACGACTCTTTCGACGCCGTTTTCATCCTCTTGTGGAAAGTATGAAGAATACTATTATTGTTAATAATATTTTAGTAGAATGGATCAGTTTTCAAAAATATGGTGAAAACCCTATGGATGGAATTTTAATGATGAAAAAGAGAAAAAGAATCCTTATTTCTTAGAAAATAACCAAAATTATTTTTACTTCAACACTTCAAAACTGAGTTTGTGAAAAGAACCTTGCTATTTAAAGATCAATCTGATGCAAGGGGAATTTTTGGTGAGCTTTGGTCAAAACAAAGTTTTACTAAAAAGATAGAAGAGCTTAAAGAATTAAGTTTGGGGGTGTTTTATGAAAACAAAGGCTGAATTTGAAAAGTGTAAAGAGTAAACAATGCACAAAAAGAAGATAAAAATGTGGACAAAAGATCAAAGCCATAGTGTCCTGAATCATTTGAAACTATACATGTGCCTAAGTACATGAATGCATCTGAAGGTCAAAGACCTGTGCCATGCAGGAATAAATGTATCTGGAGGATAGTTCAAAAATTGAACCTGTGCCAAAGTGCAAAGAAAAAAAATATATGCATCTGGAGGTCAAAGACTTGTGCCAAAGTGCAATTGCATCTGGAGGTCAGTGAGGAAGGCAATATGAGCTATCAAAGGAAAAAGCATCATCAGTGCAGAAGCATCAATGCAATTTGCCTTTGAAAAAAAAAGCAAAATGCAGAAAAAATCAATGCATAAATCACTTCAAAGAAGTAATGCATCTGCACAAAAAGATCCACACAAAAATAGAAAGATGTATTGGCTCAAAAGCTTTGAAAGATTCAACCAAGCCCTTTGTTGTATTTAAAACTCCCCAACACTTGAGAAAATTTTGTGAGTCTAATCTCCCTTTTGAAAAATATTTTGGTGTGACCAAAGATAAACCAATCCTTGCAAAGGCTAGGAGGAAGTTTTTCACTTAGTCTTGGAACCAATCTCAACTCAGTAGGTTCACACACACACAAAAGAGTTTGAATAGCTTTGGTAGTTTTGAAGAAATAAAGGCATAAGAAAGATTGCTGAGAAATGAAGTTCATAGGGAACTCCTCATGAAAATCCAAAAATATCAAGCTGATCTATCTTCTAGAATTATAGTTTTAATAGTTTGTCTTTGTCATTACTTGCGGACAAGCAATGGTTTAAGTTTGGGGGTGTGATAACTCTGTTTTATATAGAGTATTTCATATGTTTAAACTTAGTAAATTGCTCTCTTTCAAGTAAAGATAAGGAGTTCAAATAGTATTTTGTGTGATATATGATAACTTGAGTGATTGACATGGTTATAGTTGTTAATAGGCCATTTTGGATATATTGTGGTATGTTTGATGTTTTTGCTCAGTGCAGTCTACAGATCTGCATCAATGCTCCTGCATCAATACTCCAGGAGGGGTAAGGAACAACAAAAATAGCATGATAATTATTATATTTGAAATGTCAAAGAAATTTCAGTTTACCCTTAGCTATAGAATCCTTGACAAGCTCCATATGGCATGAAGCTTTTTGTGCTCCAGTCAAGCCAGAAAAAGTGCCATTACCACTGAAGGTGACAAACAAAATAAAGATAAGCAGTACATAGTATAGTTAGGAGAACAAGAGCAGATAAGAGGAAGCGATGCCTCTGGTATAGTGTTGACCAACTGCCTAGTCCATCCTTAGTAAACTGTCTCAATCGAGGAGAAGCTAAAATGTCGTCGAGAACCATGGCTTCGGCGATCGCAACAGAACCTCCTTATTCCCACACGAAGCTGTGTAAATCAAGACAAAAACACCAATCAAGATGTGATTATATGAAAATCATACATAAGGCTTAAAATGTGAATCTGAATCTTGATTCCCTCTTTCTATGCATAAATAACAGCACAAACTTTTCACATGACAGAAAATAGTATATGGAGTTTTTAAGCTTAAAATGTGACATAGAAAGCTTGCCATCAGAATCTTGATTCCCTTTCTATGCATAAATATCAGCTCATATTTGTATAAGTCAATAGTGAACTTAATTTCTCAACCTTATGGTCTTCGTTATATAGTGTAATCAGTTAGAATCATGCCTTAAATATAGTGAAGATACAACAATAACTTCAAAAGAGCATTCATAGTTAAGCTTAAAAACCAAAACAAAATCTTAAAAACTTGCCTGAGAAAGCAGCAACTAGTCCCTGGAGTTGCTGACTCCAATCAAACCCACAGATCGCCTCATGCACTCCAGCATAGTTTCCACACTGTAGTAACTTCAGGCTCTTTTTTTGATTGAGGAAGGTATTAATTTCCAAAGAAAACGAGCACTGTTGCTGCAATATCACAATAGCAAACATAAAAAACCCTAAAATTGAACAAATTGCAAGAAACAACCAACCACGGCCCTTCCAAATTTACTATATCAAAAAATTAGTGATTATTTCAGTGCCAATATGCCAGTCAAACATTAAACACAGCAAACCAACTGAACATCCTTTTGCTCCTTCAATTTCTCTCCCTCCTAATCCAACCACGATTTCTAATTTCACCACAAAAATTTTATCAAACACAAATAAATGGGAAATACAATAATAATAATAATAATAATAATAATAATAATAATAATAATAATAATAATAATAATACCAGGATTTGTTACCCTAAACATAGCATCCTCCATTGAAACCCTAAAAGATGAAGAAGCGATTAGGAAATTGATAATGCGATGGGCAACTAAAAAACGATGAAGAAGCGATGAGCAAATATGAACTAACAGATTTAACCCTAAATCTGTTGCAGATTTCACCAAATCGATGACCAATTGAAAAACGAAGAAGAAATTGAAGAGAAAGGTGAAATAGAAGAAGAAATTGCAGCACCAAATAATCTTACCAGGATAGAGCGCTTGGAATCGTTATTTGAGGAGAGAGATTTTCATTCTAGGGCTTGGAAACTTAGCGATAGAGAAGGTAGATGAAAGGTTTCAAAGAAAGAGATAGTTGAGAATGAGAGCGTTCAGAGATTACGCCATGGAAAATAAAATGGGACTTTTTAGTATCGGGTGTCATAACAACCGATACTAAATGTGTTTGAGACACACATTTAGTATCGGTTGACTAAAAACCTGATACTAAATGTGTTAGAGACGCACATTTAGTATCGGTTGTTAAACAACCGATACTAAATGTAAGCGTGAAAATTGAAAACTTCAATTTAATTTCAAAATTGCCACCGCGTCTACATTTAGCATCGGTTGTTTAAACAACCGATGCTAAATGGTGCTGTCTAAAGTCATTTTTGCACTAGTGTGTGGTTGGGGAAATTGGTGTTAGCTCTAAATTCTATAGTTGATGTGTTGTATTAACTACGGTGATAAACGATGGGTCAATATGACCAATGACTTAATGATGATGGTGTTGTTGGGTCAATTGTGACCACTTAACGATGATGGTGTTGTTGTTGCATGATGGAGCTATGCTCAATGTTGATGATGATGCCACGAGATGGCTATTTTTCGTTGATGGTACCACATGCATATGCCCGTCGGTGTGAGTTGCATTTCATTTCCCCATTCATTACATTGATGATTTCCCTTGGGTGATTGACATTGATGATATTGTTGTATAATGCCATTGAAGTGTAATGATGTTGTTGTTAATGATGTTGTTGTTAATGATGTTGTTGTGTGATGATGTGGTATTATAGTTGCCTGAACTCTAGTATACTGCTTATCATATATGCTTTTATACTATTAGAGACTCACCCCTTCTGTTTGAATGTTACCCCCATGTGGGTAACGTGCAGGTGATAGTGAGTGAAGGCTTGTCTACCTTCGTCAGTTGAGTCGGTGTCGTCTCTTATACGTAACACTCGGGGAAGGGGATGAACACTGTCTTAATTATTGTTTTATTGCATTTTTCAATTGGAACTAAAGTTGTGGATTTGAAATGTCGAATGTGACACTCCATTGCATGCTTAGTTTTTAAATTTCCGCACTCTGATATGTAATAAAGCGAGCGGGTAGATTTGGGGTGTTACAGTTCTTTTGCTAAAGCGTCAAAAAGAATTTGAGCAACAAGGTGGAATTAGATGTCCTTGCTTCAAATGTGTATTTCGATCTATAAAAAATGAAGGTGAGGTTCGACTTGATTTGTAGGAATTATTGGACATGGACCCGTCATGGCGAGGTAGCGGTGGAGTTCTGTTCTGCGGTTGACAATGTTCCTTCCAAGTAGAAGGTCACACTTCAAGTCGATCGTTGCCACATCTAGTAGTAATCCAACGACTATAGGATATGAGTTTCTGGATGTTGTTCAAGGAATGATATCTGATGCTGTCAGTGTAAATTTGGATTTCGAAGAACCACAATATGATGCTGGCGAAGAACCAAATGAGGAAGCTCAGAGGTTTTATATGTTTTTGAACGAGACAAATAAACCATTATTTGAAGGATCTAAAGACTCTAAATTATCAATGTGTGTTCGGTTGTTGGGTCTTAAGTCTAAATTTAATGTTGCGGAATTGTGCATGGAATATATGACTAAAATGATGTTAGATGCAACCCCAATCAGAGGACTTTTGCCGTAGAGTTATTATGATGCTAAAGATTGGTATCGAAACTTTGTTTGAAATCCATAAGAATTGATTGTTGTGTTTCTGGTGCATGATCTATTATAATAATGAGTTTGGCATAAATGATGGAGAGTTGCTGCAATGCAAGGTTTGTCAAGAGCCACGATATCGTGTCAGCTGAAAAGGGACAAGCAAAGGCAAACAAGTGCCAAGGAAAGCAATGTTCTATCTGTCAATTATACCAAGGCTGAAGAGGATGTTTACTTCAATGGAAACTGCGGGTAAAATGACGTGGCACTATGAAAATAAAAACAATTTTGGTGAGTTACGTCATCCATCTGATGGTGAAGCTTAGAAGCATTTTGATCGTGTTCATCCAGATTTTGCCAATGATCCACGCAATGTTCGGCTTGGTTTGTGCTCTGATGGTTTCACACCCTATATTCAAGCATCGACATCACCGTGTTCTTGTTGGCCAGTTATTGTTACACCATACATGTTTTTAAATTCTATTATTCTAGGGCCAAGTAGTCCAACAGCTGGTATTGACATATATTGCAACCTTTGATTGATGACCTCAAAAGGTTGTGGAATGGTGTTTTAACTTATGATGGAGCACGTAGAAAAAATGTCAAGATGAGGGCGGACCATTAATGACTTTCCTGCTTATGGAATGTTGTCTGGATGGGGGACACATAGTAAGCTGGCGTGTCCGATTTGCATGGTTGACACAAAGGCTTTTACTCTTAAACATGGAGGAAAAACCACATGGTTTGACTCACACCGTAAGTTTTTACCTAGTGATCATCCCTTTAGAAAGTCAAAATATGAATTCATCAAGGGGAAAGTTGAAACAGCTGAACCTCCTCGTAGGTTGACATCAGAAGAAGTTTGGAATAGTGTCATGGATATCCCTCCTGTGGAAGTTGTTGCGGGTGTTGTTTCTCGTCCAGATGGTTATGATGTATGGCATAATTGGACGAAAAAATGTATTTTTTGGGAACTTCCATATTGGAAAGATAATCTATTGAGACACAATCTGGATGTAATGCATATTGAAAAGAATTTCTTTGATAACATATTTAACAATTATGAACGTGAAAGGTAAAACGAAAGACAATGAGAAGGAAAGGAAAGACATAGATCATTACTGCAAGCGAAAGGATTTGTTGTTGGTTGACCAAGCTAACGGTAGGACACTAAAACCCAAAGCCAATTATACTTTATCTGAGCAAAGCAAGCGCGAGCTTTATCGATGGATTTACGAGTTGAAAATGCCATATGGTTATTCTTCCAATTTAGCAAGATATTCTGATGTGGATAATTGGAAGTTACATGAGATGAAGAGTGTAACGCCCCAAATTTTATTAGAAATTATTTGGAGTTGATTTGATAGGGTAGTGGACCAAATTGGAGAGTTTTTGGCATAGGGACCATGTTGAGAAGGACTAAAATTGATGTTAGAAATACTTAATATATGATGATGATGATGATTATTATTATTATTATTATTAAAAAACAAGTTTCTAGGGAAAACCAAAGTGCTTATGGGAGGGAGGAAAAGTAGGAGGAAAAGTAGCGTATGGTTGGAAATTAAAAATCAAATTAAAAAGGATTAGAGTGTTGATGCTCATTTAAAAAGGAATCAAAAATAGAAAGAGGAGAGAAAGAGAGAGTGTGAGTCGAAATAGAGAGAAGAGAGGGAGAGTTGCGAAGAGAAGAGGAAAAAGAGGAAGAGGAGTCGCACAAGGAGAGGGAAGGGTCGTGTGTTGCCGTGGTTTCGTTCGTGTCGTCTTCATCGTAGTTTTGGAGCTTACGTTATTCGAGGTAAGGGTGGGTTTTAACACTAATAATGGGTTATGATGAGGGTATATGGGTAGCTAGGGTTTGGTTGGATTATTTGCGATGTTGGATTGAAATTGATGATGGTGCGATGTTGCTATTGTTTTTATTTCGCATGATATGTTGTTATTGAGCCTTCAATGGTGTTTGTCTTTATGTGATGATTGATTTTGATGATATATGATGTTGATGATGATTCTTGATAATGGCGTGATGTTGTGGTTGCTTTCGCAATGATGTTGATGTTAATTCCTTATTATTGTGGGTCGTTGTGTCTTATTAGTTGTTGTTGCGAGTCGTTGTCATTGATGGCGGTTGTGGTTATTTGCGTGGGTGTGCGGCGGTGGCGATTATATCGTTGTTGTCGTGTTAAGTTGTCGTTTCGTGTTGCCACGGCGTAGGGCCCTAGCCTTGGCCGTGTGTGTGCGGTGTGGCTGCCTTGGGAGGCGCCACAGTCGATGCGCGTGCGTGTGAGTTGTGGTTGTCGATCATATCGTGATGTTGATTCGTTAAAAACCTGGTTTCTAGTGGTTGTTGTGCAAAGAGGGAATTGATGTGCTGAAATTTCGTTTTGAAACCGTTTGATAGGTGTCCAGTATTTCTGTGATTGTGACTTCATTATTGGCCCGAATTGCGTGGGGTTTGTTTCATTGGAAAGTAGACCCGATTTCCTTCACTTTAGGCACTGGTTTCGCTAAATTTGAGTCAGTATAACTGGAGAAAACATTTTTACAAAATGAGTAAAAGAATCTGAAAAGCTGCATGAACCCGTATGGGTATAGGTTCAATGTTTTGTTCATAACTCTTTCCACCGAACTTGTATTCGAATGATTTTTGTCTCATTGTAAACTAGACTCACGGGGCTTCAATTTAGACACAGATTTCGTTTCATTTGGTTGAGAATTCAAAGAGAAAACTGGGTTACAATTTAGTTAACGAAGCTGTCAAACTTACGTACTCGAGAGAGGTATTTTGCAAAACTGTACTATTTGGTTACCTAAACAAATAAATAAAAATTATTTCTAGAAACTAGACATATTAAGCTTTCCATAGGATATTTGTTTACAAAATTCTGACATCGTTTGATATGCTACAACACGTGGTATTTCTGTGTGATAATAATTTCGGTGGTATGGTATTTATTAATTAAATGCTCGAGTATGTGTATCTATGCATGAATCATGAGTCGCATTGTCATATGCATCTTCGAGGTATTTGTGATGCTACAACACGTGATTATTTTGGTGGTATGCCCGTCGTGGCCTTTTCGAGAGATCGCATCGCATGCATATGCCCGCAGAGGTTGCATTCATTCATGAGTCCATTTATAACGAGTGTTGGTATCTATTTACTAATGGAGTTTGTACCTTGTGCCGTGATATGATGTGTTGAATTTTATGTGCTTCTTTGTGAGTTACACCGCTACTTATTTATTTCTGCTGTCATTGCTTATTATTTCTGTTAATGCTCACCCCTTCTGCTTGTAATGTTGCTCTTATGTGGCAACGCTGCAGGTAACCGCAAGTGATGGTCTCCGGCTTTCCTATCTTCTGTCGGGTCGTGTCGTCGCTCTTATATGTAACACCGGGGGGGCGTAAACGCTATTTATTTAGATTTCAATATTTATTTGAGACTTCGAGTTGTGGTTTTAAGACCCTTTAATGTGAAGACGTGTTTTGATGATTATTTTTCCGCTGCTATGAAATTTCGAAATAATCTGACGTTATTAATTGAGATCGTTTTTGAGAGTAAAGTGTAACGCATTTTTCGATATGACAAAGTTAAATTGCGAAGAACTCTGATTTTATTTAAAATAAATGAGGTTTAGAAAAGGGTGTTACAAAGAGCCGTGATTGTTATGTATACATTGATTAACAACAAGGTAAACCTCCCAAACCAGTAGATAAAAGGCAAGAGGAGAAACAGAAGAATAAAGAGGAAGAAGAGAAGAAACGGCAAGAGGAGAAGGAAAAGAAACAAGAAGAAAAGAAACCAATAGTGAGTTTTCTTTTGCTTCACCTTCTGACTTACCTTATTTGTTCTTCTATTTGCCTTGTTGTGTTATTCTTTGTAGAGTCGAAAGAGGTCGAGTAGTCCTGCTGCTGATAACACCCCAAAAAGAACAAGAAGATTTGTTCCCTCACTCGAAGTGAGTGATGATTCAAAGGTCAAAATCTTGGACCTTCTTAATCTCAGTACTTTGTGTTAAATTGTGTAGTCTGATGAATCACCAACTCCTTTGAATCCTTCACCTACTGTTGCCAATGTCCCAACAGAGCAAGAGGCAATCAGAGCCGAAAAAAGATCCAAGCGTCACCAGGATATCCCCAAGACTCTTTTTCCCCAAAATAGTTCTGCACAACAGGCATCTCAAGAGTGGACACTGCCCACTAAGAAACCAACAAGGGTTCAAGGGAGAAGTATAAGCTTGAGTGAACAACAAGCTTTAGGAATAGATTGACTTAGTGTTGAAAATGCCATAATCCAGGTAGTTATCTCACTCTTGTTCTCAAATCTCTGTGTTTCCTTTTCTCAAAGAAACTCAACTAAATTTTTTTGTTTCAGGAAAAAGAAACTAATCCTCTTCAAACTCAAGCAAATAGGCCCATCCTCACTCCTACTCCACCACAATCAACACCAGCCGAAACTGAGAAAACTGTTGAAGTAGCAAAAGAAATCCAGGAAGATCTTATTGAAATTCTTGAGGTTTCACCAATGGCTGAAGATTTTCCTCCTTCGGTCGTCGAAAAGGGACCAGAGAATTTTGATTTTAATCAAGAGCATGAAGGCCATGGTATGCATATTGACAAAGATGAAGTCCTTGACAACATTGAATCTCTTATGCACTCCCCTCCAATCTTAAAGGAAAAGGAAATAACAGAAAAAGAGGAGTGCCAACCTAAGGAAAGCATTGTCTTGAGCGATGATGAATCTATCGAAGACATGGGAGCTGAAGAAGAGGAATTACTTCACCAAAGTGATGAATCTCCTAAACAAGACAGTTATATTAAGTCTCTACCCTCTTCTACCAACAACTTGAGCCAACAAGAATTATCTGATCTGAAAAACAAAGATCCTCTTAAAGCTTTCGAGTTGTTGATGAGTGGAAGATTTTTGACAGATAACAAGCAAAGTGCTTCAACTACTTTTGGAGGAGAAAAACCTGTTGACTCTCAAGAAGAGCTAGTTAAAGAACTCCAGAACATGCTTTTCCAAATAGATGTGATCAAGGCTATTGAAGAGGATGAAATGACCACCTTCAGAATTAAAGAATTTCTTAGAAAATTTGATACTCCCACTGCTAAAGACATTCTGAAAAAGAAGAAAACGGTTATCTAGAAGGAGCGTGCAAAAAGATTTTGCCAAGATACATGGCTTGCTGCTGAAGCATCTCGTGCTAAACTCAAGGACCTGCAAGTCCAAAAAGATGCTCTTGTGAGCCAAACTGCTGAAGAGGTAGCTGCGTATGATGCTGTCATTGTTGAACTTCAAGAACAAATCAATGTGTTGCAAGAAAAGAAAACTTTAGCTCAATAGGATGTTCTTGCTGTGGGGACAGAAATGACAAAAGAAGCCGAAGCAGGCCTTGAACTTATTGAAGCATCCTCTTGTCACGAAGCCGAGAAGAAAAAGTTTGCCGAAGAAGAGGCATACATCAACAGGAAAATGGAACGCTCTAAAAGCATCTTGATAAAGATTAAGATGAATTTGAAACTTTAATTTCTCTGTTTTTACCTCTTTGTACTTTTGACAATTTGGTCTTCGCCACGTACACTGGCAATGATGACATGTTTTGTTTTAATTCACTTTTTAATTTTGCATTATTATTATCTCTTGAAGCATTGGCTTATACCCCTTTAAGTATTTGCCATTTATGTCATACCCTAATTTTGTCCGCCTTTAAGAAAAACCCTAATTTTTCACAAAAATAGTAACCTAGGAAGTGTGAAGTCATTTTGTGAGGCATAAAGAGCATTTTGCATGCATTTTAGGGTTTTTAGGGTCATCCTAGGGTTTTAGAAGCATTTTCAAAGTGGACATGTGTTTTGAGCTAAAACTAGGGTATTTTAGGACAAAGGGTATTTTGGTCATTTTCTTTCACAACAGGATGATTTCCTCGTCAAAAATATGCATCCACAAAAGTACATTTTTATTCTACCAAGGATAATTTTTATACAATTTTTAGAGAGAAAATCTCAATCCAAAATAATTAAAAATGTATTTTCCCCATTTTTATTGCATAAAAAAAACTAAAAAGACCATTAAATATTCCCCAATTATTAAATGACAATTTTTTGTTGTCAAGAATAAATTGGGAGGTATTTTATGGTGCCCAAAAACATGTAACACATTGTTGCGCCCCGAAAAATCCGGTTTGGGATTTCTCAGTGTACAACGTGAAAATTGTGAAGCCGCCACTAATATTTTAATTTTCAGACCAAAACATTAGAAAAAGGTCTTTTTTACAAAAGGCGGGTGGTCTTTCGAAAACAGAAATGTAGGTTCGGGGGTCGGTTAGGTGTGGGGAAGGTGTTAGCACCCCACACCTCCTTTCTACCGAAAGGGAACTATTAATTCGATGTGTGGTTTAGATTGTTTGATTTGAGATAATTTTTGTTCTACTTCTTTTCTTTTCCTTTTTTATTTGAAAGAGTTTTATAGAAGACAAGGGAGAAAGGAGTCTTTTTGAGATTTTTGAAAAGCGAGCTTGACGGGATATGACCGGTCCTCTACGCACTCATTGGTCGAGGATCAAAGCTACGTAGTTCTTAATTCTTTGTTTTGATTTTTTGAAAGCGAGCTTGACGGGATATGACCCGGTCCTACGTACCCTCAATGACTGAGGGATCAAAGCTACGTAGTTCTTAATTCTTTTGCGTCCGAAGACGGCTTTGGGATTTTTTGAAAGCGAGCTTGACGGGATATGACCCGGTCCTACGTACCCTCAATGACTGAGGGATCAAAGCTACGTAGTTCTTAATTCTTTGTTTTGATTTTTTGAAAGCGAGCTTGACGGGATATGACCGGTCCTCACGTACCCTCAATGGCGAGGATCAAAGCTACGTAGTTCTTAATTCTTTGTTTTGAAAATCTGTGTTTTATCTTTATCTTATCTTTTGGTTTTTTGAAATATGACTCAAGCGTTCATGAATACCAAACAAGCTTCGGCTTCGAGTGGCGTTCACTACTAACTTAAAAAAAAACGTGTTGGGACCGATAATCAGTCGAGCAATTACTCAAGTGATTACTAGTCGCAACGTTTTATTATCTTTTTTTGAAATTATTTTGGAAAAGGATGAGTCTTAGTGATAATTACCACTAATGACTCATATTGTTTTTGAGTTTTTTAATTAATTTGTTTTTGATTAAGGTGTGGGAGCTTTCATGATAGTCAAACAAGCAAAGGCTTCGAGTGACTACCACTAGTAACTCCATCATTAACGATCAAACAAGCGAAGCTTCGAGTGATGGTTAATGATTTTATTTATGAAAAGAGCCTTAGTTTTTTATTTGAAAATATTTGACTTGGGGCTTTGAAAAGAAAGTAGAACATTTGCAAATCCTTTTTATTCTAAACCAAAACGCAACAATTGCGAATTCACAAGCAAAAGTGAATAACAATTAATACACAAGAGTATCATGATGCATAAATCTAAGCTAACATGTGAAATTGCAAGACAAGTATCAAACAAGGCATGTATTTATTTAACCTAAAAAACAATCTAGCAACCTAAACCTCAAATCTAAGCCTTAACCTAAGGGTACACATGGTGGAACCAAAATCCTAAATCAAACCCTCATTATGAACCAAGCAATAGAAGAGATTTATTCAATGAAAATAGGCCCATGGCCAAAACTAAACATGCAAGGAAAACTTTGAGCATTAAGCAAAAATCTATGACTATCTTACAAGAATTATTAAGAGATAAAGTAAAGGATGGAAGGATAATTTATACCAAATTAAATCTATTGAATCCTTTCTAGCCATCCTCACCACTTTGAATTTGAATACTCTAAACACCTTGTGGGAGTCATTTAGCAAGATCATCAACAACATAACAACAACATAATTAAGTCACAAGAACACTAACATTTAAACTAGACTTGAATCCTTTCTTGCAATCTTCACCACTTTAAATCAAAAGTACTAGGTACTTAGTGGGAATCCTCTTGCAAGATCATCAAAAATCAAACTAAACCTAATTTATTGCACACAATGCGAAATGATCATGACATTAAACTATGAAATAAATTTGAATCCCTTCTTGCAATCTTCACCACTTTAAATTAAAAGCAACTAGGTGCTTAGTGGTGAATCCTTTTGCAAGATCATCAACAATTAAACCAAGAAACATATTAAAATCAAATGAAACCTAATTTATTAAACATATGCGAAATGAACATGGTATTAAACTCTAAAAATGAACTTGAATCCTTCTTGCAATCTTCACCACTTTAAATCAAAAGTACTAAGTACTTAGTGGTGAATCCTTTGCAAGATCATCAACAAACTAAACCAAAAACACATCAAAATTAAATAAAACCTAATTTATTCACAATATGCGAAATGTGTATGATATTAAACTATGAAAATGAACTTGAATCCCTTCTTGCAATCTTCACCACTTTAAATCAAAAACAACTAGGTGCTTAGTGGTGAATCCTTTTGCAAGATCATCAACAAAAGAAATTAAAAATCAAGCAAAACCTAATTTATTTAGAGCATGCGAAATGAACATAATGTTAAGCTATGAAATGAACTTGAATCCTTTCTAGTCATCTCCATCACTCAAATCAAAGTGCCTTAAGCACTAGTGATAGATCATATGACTAGATCATCAACAACTAAACAAGAACAACATTACTACTAAAATAAAATACTCACAATGAAGAAACATAAAATTAACTTGAGCATATTTTTTTGTTTAGTGAAATGACAACAAAATTAGCATGAAGCATCATAAATCCATTTATTAAGGGTGAGATACCAAATCTCACCCACCAACAACAACAAGCTACATTATGAAAATGAATATGATAACTATGCGAAATGATGAAGGAAATGCAAGATGAAGAAAAGAAAATAAGTTCTAATGTAAAATGCTTGAAGATGATGCAAAGGTATCAAGGGTTTTTACCTTATTTCTAAGAGAGAAAGGAAGAGCTTGAAAAAAAATAGAGGAGAGGAGGAGGATGAAGCTACGGTTTTGGGGTGTGATGGAGGAGAGAGTTTTGTTCTTGATTTTCTTGAGTGAGAAAGGAAAAGCTAAGGTGGTGAGAGATGGATTCAAGGCATTTTGGTGGATGAAAATGAATTAATGGAGGAAGGGAAGAAGAAGGAGGCTACGGTTCTAGAGAGAGAGGAAGAGGAGAGGAGAATTGTTTTTGTGTTTTTTTGAAGGGAATGAAAGGCAAAAGTCCTTAGTGTGTGAAGAGGAAGAGGTATTTATAGATTTTTGAGGTTTGGGGGGTATAATTGTCTTTTTGTTTTTGATGTGCCTCTAGGATTGAGTCTTAAAATTAAATGGAGGGTTGGGATGAATCATCACATGGATTAGGGGTATTGAAGAAACACAAAATAAGAGTGAAGGTGAGAGAGGAGTGGGCGCAAGCCATGAGGGAAAAAAAAAAGAAAAATGAATAAGTTTTTATTTATTTTGGGAAAGGAGTGTCTCATGAGGTAGGGTTAAGGGTATTTTTGTAATGGGGTGTTACCAAAGAAGTAAGTTTGCATTTTTGGGTGGGAGTATTAGTGTAGGTGAGTGAAGTAATTTACCAAAGAGGGCAAAGTTAAGGATAGGAACAAATCAAATCTTAGTGAATAAGGCAAGAAGTGTGTAGAAGCTTCTAGAGGGAGAGAGAGGGAGAGAGGGCAGCGCAACAAGGCTGAATTATGGGAGAGAAAAATAAAAAAATGCTTGTTTTTTGGTATTTTGTCTTATTGAGGACACTTCCTATTTTTGGTTTTTTGAAATTTGAATTTTTGGGCATGCAAAATGGGAATGCACCTATTAGAAAAATGTTACATTTTTGGTCATCATAAAATAATCTCCCTAATTACTCTAGACAACAAAATTTGTCACTTAGTAATTGGGAAATATTTAATGATCTTTTAATATTTTTTTATGCAATAAAAATAGGGAAAATGCATTTTAATTATTTTAGGCTAGGATATTCTCTCTAAAAATTGTACAAAAATTCTCTTGGATAAAAGAAAAATGTACTTTTGGTGTGTGCATATTTTTGACGAGAAAATCATCCTGTTGCGAAAAATGACCAAAATGCCCCTTACCCTAAAAATCCTAATTTGTCCAAAAAGTGCATTTCAACTTTAAAAATGATTTTAGAAACTTTGAAATGACTTTTAGGACCCTAAATGCAATGCATGATGCTTTTCTTTTATTTATTTATTTTTTGGGGAAAATTAGGGTTTTGACCTAAGCGCCGGACAAAATTGGGGTATGACATTGCCCCTCTTTATCTAGATTTTGACAAGGAATATGAATTGGCCGAAACATATTCCGAGGCAAAATAGAGATAAAGAATTCAGAGATTATGCCGATTTTGTCCATTTAGGAAAAACCCGAATTTCCTTTCTGTTCCTCCTTCTTTTTGGATTTTTTTTTTTTTTCGGATTCTTGAGTGATCAATTCAAGCGTCCTATTGTGATGACTACTTAGCCTTCTATATTTTTTTGAAAAAGCAATAAACGAAACTGGCGTGCTGACAGAAAAGGTAAAATGGGTACCTGGCGTACTGAAAGCAGTAAATGGGCACTTGGCGTGCGTAAAGCGGTAAATTGCCCAGCCGCCTAAAACTCGTAATCCTTAAAGCGAACTCTTGACGAATCCGAAGTTTGCACGTAGCTTTGAGGAGCACGTTCTTCTGAAATCTACGGTCTTTCGGCGGCCGGGGATCGTTATCGACTCCGAGGCGATATACGGATCAATCTGCGGCGTCCACTGTATCTTAGGCTTGATACAACTATTCCACTATGCCTCGCATGGGGCTGCGGTCCATCGCGTTGCTCGTATACGATGTGAGACCTCTCCTTTTGCGCACTTGGGCGCTCTCTTTTCCTTGCGCGCTTGGGCACTCTCTCGTTCTTCTCTTGCGCGCTTGGGACGCTCTCTTCTCTTCTGCGTGCTGGGACGCTCTCTCTTCTCCTTTTGCGCGCTTGGACGCTCTCTTTCCTTTTCTCTTTTCTCTTTCTTCCTTTCTGATTTTTCCTCTTTTGCGTGCTTGGACACTCTCTTTTCCTTTTCTCTTTTCTCTCTCTTCCTTTCTGATCTTTTCTCTTTTGCGCTTGGACGCTCTCTTTTCTTTTCTCTTTTCTCTCTCTTCCTTTACGATCTTTTCTCTTTTGCGCGCTTGGGCGCTCTCTTTTCTTTTTCTCTTTTTCTCTCTTCCTTCTCGATCTTTCCTCTTTTGCGCTTGGACGCTCTCTCTTTTCTTTTTCTCTTTTCTCTCTCTTCCTTTCTGATCTTTCCACTGAGGGGTTCCTTCTGAAGCTTGAAGTCGGACATTAATACCGAAGTACCTATCCATCTTTGTACCTGCAAGTGAGATGAACAAACGCATGCAATGCAAATGCCATGATTGCTACTTTCTTTTTCTTTTCCTCATGGTGAATGTAATGCAAACGCCTAAATTTCTTTTTTTTTCTTTACTTCCTAGTGCATGATTAATGAATGCATGATTTTATGCTTGATGGATGTAATGCATGTTATGCGATGCGATGATTTAATGGAATGATGAATGCAATGAGATGCTATTTTTAATTTTCTTTGGTCAGCTTTCTTTTTTCTGACGGTTTGTTTTTTTTTTTTTTTTTATATTTTTATTCTCTTGCTCTTTTGCCCCTGTTGGCTTATCTTCTTGCTGGTTCAGCCAATCCGCAACATTCATGGCATGAGACTGAGGAATATATTGAACTTGTGGGGCTCCTGGGTCAGGTGCAAGTGGGCTTTAGCTTTGTTGTTCGAAGCAATCATGGGCTCAATCACTTTCTCTTGCATGACTAACTTGTTTTGGGGAATTGCTTCTTTCCGTGACCTTTAAGAACTTCATAATGATTTGCAATGCTATATGATGTATGCACATGTTTCATGATTCAAGATCACCATCATAAAACGTTTATTTTGAGCGAGAAGAAGCAAAAAATAATCAACAAACGAGACATGAAAAGGTTTGAGTTTTATTTTTTTATTTTTTATATATTTTTTTTTGATGTAGAAGCGAGTAATGCAGAATGTTACGACGATTGTTCAATACATTTGAAAGTTTTAAGCTACAAAAGACACGAAAAACAAAGAGAAGTGAATTACGATCGTCAGTCTCGTGGAGGCGGTGCCAACATTTATGTCCTTGACCTTGATCACTCCCTCATCCAAGTCTTGGAGGAGTTGTATGCCTTTCTTTACTTTTCATGCTCAAGTTTTCGACCTAATTTTTGCTGGATCGCCTTGCGGGTTTTCAATCCACCGGTCGCTCACGATTTTGCCTAGGTCGCCTTTCTTTCGGTTTTCAACCTAGCGAGCTAATTCTTACTTGGCTTGTCTTTCTCCTTTTTTTGTCTATTTCTTTCGGGCATATTACTCCTTCACTTAATCGGAATCGTGCAGGTTCCTTGAGATCTTCGCCGTCCATGTTGGTAAGTATCGGTGCTCCTCGAGAGAAGGCTTTTACGGCGACAAATGGTCCATCATAGCTTGGAGTCCACTTCCCAAGGGGATCGATGCGGATGGGCAAGATCTTCTTAAGCACCGAGATCACCTTGCTTGAATTCACTGGTCGGACTTTCTTGGCGAAAAAGCCGTTCTCATTCTCTGGCGATATAATTGCCCACGACACAAAGTCGCAATCCTTTTTCTTCAACGAGGTTTAGTTTGGTCAGACGAGCTTGCACCCATTCTCGCTTCTTCTAACTTGGTTTCCATCAAGATCCGCAGGAGGGTATCTCAACCTTAATAAGGAGGGCGCCAGACCCATATACGAGAGAAGGATTTGCCGGTTGAAGTGCGTCTTGAAATGCGGTAGCCATGCAAAGCAAAGGAAGCATTTCGTGCAGTCCTTGTTGAAGTTACCACCATCTTTTGCACAATCTTCTTGATGTTCTTGTTGGTCGCTTTCTTGTCCCATTCATCTTTGGGCGGTAGGGAGAGAAATTATGATCTTTGGATTTTGAATTCTTTGCACAGTCCTTCATCATTTTTATTGAGTTCTTTGCCGTTATCGGTGATGATCTTGTTGGGAAGACCATATCGCAAATCAGATCTTTCTTCACAAATTTGGCAACCACTAAACCGATTATCGAGTAGTATGAGGCAGCTTCAACCCACTTGGTGATCTCTAAAACTTTGCCTTGATATAATTGTAACTTGAATGAATCTTGGAGTGCGAGCCTTTTGATTTTTCTTTCCCCGCCTTGGGCTACCAAACTGGCGCCCATCACCTAGACACATGTGCACAATGTTGCGCCTTGGGCTACCAAACTGGCGCCCTTCACCTAGCACAGGCGCACAATGTTGCGCCATGGGCACTTGGTACTAATATGCCCCATTTCCCCACAGTTGTAGCAAACCACATCCTTCTTCTCACACTTAGCGCTATATGCCCTTCTTTGCCACACTTGAAGCACTTGTTAACCATGCAATCTGGACTCTTATGTCCAGGCTTACCACACTTGTGGCACACAATGTTCGCAGGAGCATCTCCCCCACTTGGCTTCTTGCCCGGACCCTCTTCCCACTTGCCCTTACCACCAGAAACATCATAGGGCTTCCCACGATACTGAGATCCTCTCTTCTCTTTCACTATCTTATATGAAGCATTGCTATCCTCCTCGAAAATCCTACAGCTGTCCACCAGGTCAGCAAACACCTGAATCTTTTGGTAACCAATCGCCTTCTTGATGTCATGCCTCAACCCATTCTCAAACTTGATACATTTTGAAAATTCAGAATTAGCGTCATTAGTATAGTGAGGGTAGAACTTAGCCAATTCCACAAACTTCGCCGCATACTCAGCCACAGATTTGCTCCTCTGCTTCAGTTCCAGAAATTCCATTTCCTTCTTTCCTCTCACATCTTCTGGGCAGTACTTCCTCATAAACTCCCTCTTAAAAACATCCCATGAGATCTCTTCACTAGCAGCTTCCAATCTCTGTAGAGCTTCCAGCCACCAATCATCGGCTTCTTCAGCTAACATATGAGTGCCATACCTCACCTTCTGAGTAGGCGTGCAATCCATAACCCGAAAAATCCTCTCGATCTCTTTCAGCCTTGCCAGATGTAACACCCCCTTCTACCGTAACTACTATTTAATTTATTTGAAAATCAGAGTGCGTGAAAACTTGTTAGTGCGACCACTCGAGGGTGTCACATTTAAAACAAAACACCTTTCAAAACTCCAAAATGATTAATTAAAATAAACTCCAGTTCAAAGGATACATAGCACCAAATAATATCCGGGAATAAAATGTTACAGCAGTGGAAAAATAACAACTTAAACAATAGTTCAAAATGTAAGGAAATAACAAGCTAAACATCCCCCCCGGTGCTACGTATCAAAGCCGACTCGACCATACTAGAAGAATGATCTCTAGTCACCTTCAGTCACCATCACCTGCAGGTTGCCGACATACGAGGCAACACGACGCAATAGGGTGAGTCTCAATACATAGAAAATAATAGATAAAACAAGAAACACAGTAGAATAGGCACGCCATAGATATAGTCAATTCAAATACACCATTAATCTGATTACATCAATTCTGGTTACACGAAACACATTTACGCCAGAAATACAGTCAAGTACATCATAGATATAGTTAAGTCTTAGTACACCAAAGATACAGTCACACCAATACACCATTATTTCAAGAACACCGAATCAGTCACCAAACAATTGAATGTAATGCATGAGATGCAACCCAAAACTCCACTGGGCATATGCATGTGGATCCATCACCAAAATTGCCTTGAGGGCATTCACCAAAACACCAAAATATTTTCAGAGGCCGAGGCCTATTCACCAAAAATGCATATGATTATGCGACACCATGACTATGCACCAAAAACACCAGAACACCAATAATGCATTAACATGCTCACCAACAATTATATATATATTCACCAAATCACCAAGGAGAGTCATAGACCTCTCATCCCCAATATACTCACCATTTATTTTATAACACCATAATTAATACTCCTACATGGACTAAAAGAACACCAATAAGTATTTCCACACCAAAGGACTAAAGTCACCCTAAGGACTAAAGTCAACGCCAGGGACTAAACCCACACCTAGACATAGGCGCCACCAGACGCACTTGGGGCAGCCAAATGGCGCCCCTGAGCAACACACCAGCACACGCAGGCGCCAAAACAGGCGCACAAGGCAGCCAAAATTGCTCAACACACCACGCACACACGCACGCACGTACAATGTGATTAAACGTAATTGAATAGATGACCCACTTGCAACATAGTAGGCTTCTCAAACCGTCCCATCCACCAATTGCAAATAGTAACTTTCATAATCATATGTATGCATAGTTTACTAATTAAAAATTCTAATTGAATTATTAGTTCTTTTTTTTTTTTTTGCTATATTTAGGAGCCCATGTTAAAGATAACAAATAGAATAAAACTACAATAGGGAGAATAGACTACGAGAGAATTGAAACGATTGCAATACCTCCGGCAAAAGGCCAACGTGCACTCGATGGCATACATGGTGGAACGGAATTCATAAAGCCATTGAATGGAAAGTAACTAGCGAGAAAATAGCCTACTAAAGCGAGCACGACACAACCATACATTATTTAGATGGACATAAGTACAATTGTTTTTATTTAATTTGAATTGAATTGTCCATTATCAAGGTCACTCTGCTTAAGCTTTCCTTTCCAATTTATTTGTTTAGTAAGCGACAACCAAGAAATCGAGGCAAATATGTGCATACCAAAAAACGAGTTGTGGAAGGGTGGGGTGTCTTTAACCAATATGAAGCCTTCCAACGTTTCTCATCCAATTCAATAAGACAATTGTAGTAGGAGAAACAATCCCGTCATCCCCTTATCTAACCATCAAGAATTTTCTAAAATCTCTCTCAACCCATCCAAAAGAAACACTTCCCGAATTACGACAAAAAAATCATAATGATTTATCAATCAATTAAAACTAAAAGAATACTCATTTGTCATCGCTCAACAACAAATCTTCACAGATATCACCATGACAATGTAAATATATCATCAACAATCAACGAAGAAGCATAAATTTAAATCCATACACGCACAAGTAATTCATTCAAACACATTATAAATCAACCAAATAATTACTCTAATACCTAATCCCTATGATTTCATGGTTTATAGATTATTAACTACGAAAGAGAGCCCCCATACCTTGTTGAAATTGAAGAAGAAGAAGACCAAAGCTCTCAAGAACACCTCCCAAAACACCAACAATCCACGTTTTTCCTCTCCTCTAAGAGCTCCACGAAATTCCTCTCCTTTTTCCTTGCCTAATTTGTGCGCTCCTCTCTTCTCCTCTTCTCACTTTCTAATTTTTGATCTTTTGCTTCTAATGAGGGTTTCTCCTAAGACCCTAATGTTTTTATTAATTGGGTTTGGGCCACTTAACTCCAATGGGCCCTAATTGCACCTCCTAATTACTTCCTCACATCCTCCCTATTTTAATTAAATACTCTCTATTTATTTACTACACCCCACTCCTTAATTGAATTAATTTCCTTATATTTATTTTAATTAAGGCCAACTAAATTATCACTTAATTAAATTATCTAATTATTTACTTAATCATTTTTGGGCGTTACAACTCTCCCCACTTAGGCATTTTCGTCTCTCGAAAATTTAAATACTATAGACAACTGCACAACTCAAACACTCACCACACAACAATAGATTCTAGAGAACACACTTAATGAAACACATACCTCTAAATGCAATCCATCACTCCTCAGTAGACTCCAGAACCCGCTAAGACAAACACCCTCCCGCTAGACCTCTCCTTCTTCGGCTTTGGACACTTGGTACTAATGTGTCCCATCTCTCCACGGTTGTAGCTCACACTTGGCAGCTATATGACCTTCTTTCCCACACTTGAAGCACTTGTTGACCATGCAATCACGGACTCTTGTGTCGGCTTTCCCACACTTGTGACACACAACACCCGCAGCAGCCTTCTCCCCACTTGACTTCTTGCCCGAACTCTCCTCTCCCTTACCCTTACCACTGAAACCTCATATGGCTTCATGGAAACCGAGAATTCCTCTTTTCCTTCACAGCCTTGTAAGCAGCAGAACTATCCTCTTCATAGACCCTACACTTATCAACCAATCTAGCAAAATCCCGAATCTCTTGGTACCCAATTGCTTTCTTTATATCGGTATGAGACCACTCTCAAATTGACACACTTGGAGAACTCCGAATCGGCATCATTGGCATAGTAAGGGAGAATTTGGCCAACTCCTCAAATTTGGCGGCATACTCAAGAACTTGTTTCCTCGCTTCACTCTAGAAATTCCACTTCCTTCTTAGCTCGCACATCCTCAGGGTAGTACTTTCTCTTGAACTCTCTTGTGAAAACCTCCCAAGTAACTTCCTCACCAGCATTTTCTAACCTTCGCGACATTACCAACCCACGGTCATCCGCCTCTTCGGCTAGCATATGCGTACCAAACCTTACTTTCTGCGCAAGCGTACAATCCATGACCCGAAAAATTCTCTCGATTTCCTTCAACCATGCCAAAGCTCCATCAGGATCATACCGACCTTTGAAAGTGGGCGGATTCTCCCTTTGGAACGTGGCCAACTTACGGTTTTCAGCATCCTCTCCACCATTCCATTTGGTTCCCATCGCGCTGAGCAATAGCTTGCAAGGCTTCAGCAAGAGCAGCATCAACCCTTCGAGCCATCTCAACCTAACACTGCAGCATTAACACCATTTCAGAACCAGACTAACACTACTTAGTTGTCATATACACTATGACAGACAGACACACTTGGCCGGACAGACCGAACTTATGCTCTGATACCACTAATGTAACACCCCTTCTACCGTAACTACTATTTAATTTATTTGAAAATCGAGTGCGTGAAAACTTGTTAGTGCGACCACTCGAGGTGTCACATTTAAAACAAAACACCTTTCAAAACTCCAAAATGATTAATTAAAATAAACTCGATTCAAAGGATACATAGCACCAAATAATATCCAGGAATAAAATGTTTCTGTGAGTGGAAAAATAACAACTTAAACAATAGTTCAAAATGTAAGGAAATAACAAGCTAAACATCCCCGGTGCTACGTATCGAGGCCAGGCTCGACCATACTAGAAGAAGGATCTCTAGTCACCTTGATCACCATCACTGCAGTTGCGAGCATACGAGGCAACACGACGCGATGAGGTGAGTCTCAATACATAGAAAATAATAGATAAAACAAGAAACACGAGTAGAATAGGCACGCCATAGATCTGATCAATTCAAATACACCATTAATACAGTTACATCAGAATTACAGTTACACCAGAAACACATTTACGCCAGAAATACAGTCAAGTACATCATAGATATAGTTAAGTCTTAGTACACCAAAGATACAGTCACACCAATACACCATTATTTCAAGAACACCGAATCAGTCACCAAACAATTGAATGTAATGCATGAGATGCAACCCAAAACTCCACTGGGCATATGCATGTGGATCCATCACCAAAATTGCCTTGAGGGCATTCACCAAAACACCAAAATATTTTCAGAGGCCGAGGCCTATTCACCAAAAATGCATATGATTATGCGACACCATGACTATGCACCAAAAACACCAGAACACCAATAATGCATTAACATGCTCACCAACAATTATAGATATATTCACCAAATCACCAAGGAGAGTCATAGACCTCTCATCCCCAATATACTCACCATTTATTTTATAACACCATAATTAATACTCCTACATGGACTAAAAGAACACCAATAAGTATTTCCACACCAAAGGACTAAAGTCACCCTAAGGACTAAAGTCAACGCCAGGGACTAAACCCAAACCTACACATAGGCGCCACAGCGCACAGGGCAGCCAAATGGCGCCCCGAGCAACACACCAAAGACACTGCGTAGCGCCAAAACAAAGCGCAAGGCGCGTAAAATTGCTCAACACACCACGCACACACACGCGCACGCACAATGTGATTAAACGTAATTGAATAGATGACCCACTTGCAACATAGTAGGCTTCTCAAACCGTCCCATCCACCAATTGCAAATAGTAACTTTCATAATCATATGTATGCATAGTTTACTAATTAAAAATTCTAATTGAATTATTAGTTTTTTTTTTTTTTTGCTATATTTAGGAGCCCATGTTGCAAAAGATAACAAATAGAATAAAACTACAATAGGGAGAATAGACTACGAGAGAATTGAAAGCGATTGCAATACCTCCGGCAAAAGGCCAGCGTGCACTCGATGGCATACATGGTCGGCTTCGGAATTCATAAAGCCATTGAATGGAAAGTAACTAGCGAAAATAGCCTACTAAAAGCGAAAGCACGACACAACCATACATTATTTAGATGGACATAAGTACAATTGTTTTTATTTAATTTGAATTGAATTGTCCATTATCAAGGTCACTCTGCTTAAGCTTTCCTTTCCAATTTATTTGTTTAGTAAACGACAACCAAGAAATCGAGCAAATATGTGCATACCAAAAAAGCGAGTTGTGGAAGGGTGGGGTGTCTTTAACCAATATGAAGCCTTCCAACGTTTCTCATCCAATTCAATAAGACATCGTAGTAGGAGAAACAATCCCGTCATCCCCTTATCTAACCATCAAGAATTTTCTAAAATCTCTCTCAACCCATCCAAAAAGAAAACACGTCCCAGATTCACGACAAAAAAATCATAATGACTATCAATCAATTAAAACTAAAAGAATACTCATTTGTCATCGCTCAACAACAAATCTTCACAGATATCACCACAAACAATGTAAATATATCATCAACAATCAACGAAGAAGCATAAATTTAAATCCATACACGCACAAGTAATTCATTCAAACACATTATAAATCAACCAAATAATTACTCCTAATACCTAATCCCTATGATTTCATGGTTTATAGATTATTAACTACGAAAGAGAGCCCCCATACCTTGTTGAAATTGAAGAAGAAGAAGACCAAAGCTCTCAAGAACACCTCCCAAAACACCAACAATCCACGTTTTCCTCTCCTCTAAGAGCTCCACGAAATTCTCTCTCTTTTTCCTTGCCACTAGCCGTGCGCTCCCTCTCTTCTCCTCTTCTCACTTTCTAATTTTTGATCTTTTGCTTCTAATGAGGGTTTCTCCTAAGACCCTAATGTTTTTATTAATTGGGTTTGGGCCACTTAACTCCAATGGGCCCTAATTGCACCTCCTAATTACTTCCTCACATCCTCCCTATTTTAATTAAATACTCTCTATTTATTTACTACACCCACTCCTTAATTGAATTAATTTCCTTATATTTATTTTAATTAAGGCCAACTAAATTATCACTTAATTAAATTATCTAATTATTTACTTAATCATTTTTGGGCGTTACAACTCTCCCCACTTAGGCATTTTCGTCCTCGAAAATTTAAATACTATAGACTTTGCACAACTCAAACACTCACCACACAACAATAGATTCTAGAGAACACACTTAACGAAACACATACCTCTAAATGCAATCCATCACTCCTCCGTAGACTCCGAACCCGCTAAGACAAACACCCTCCCGCTAGACCTCTCCTTCTTCGGCTTTGGACACTTGGTACTAATGTGTCCCATCTCTCCACTGATTGTAGTGGACCACATCTTGCTTCTCACACTTGTGACTATATGACCTTCTTTCCCACACTTGAAGCACTTGTTGACCATGCAACACGGACTCTTGTGTCCCGGCTTTCCACACTTGTGACACACAACACCCGCAGCAGCTTCTCCCCCACTTGACTTCTTGCCCGAACTCTCCTCTCCCTTACCCTTACCACCTGAAACCTCATATGGCTTCCCGCGAAACTGAGAATTCCTCTTTTCCTTCACAGCCTTGTAAGCAGCAGAACTATCCTCTTCATAGATCCTACACTTATCAACCAATCTAGCAAAATCCCGAATCTCTTGGTACCCAATTGCTTTCTTTATATCGAGTATGAGACCACTCTCAAATTTGACACACTTGGAGAACTCGAATCAACATCATTGGCATAGTAAGGGATGGAATTTGGCCAACTCCTCAAATTTGGCGGCATACTCAGCAACCGTCTTGTTTCCCTGCTTCAGCTCTAGAAATTCCACTTCCTTCTTAGCTCGCACATCCTCAGGGTAGTACTTTCTCTTGAACTCTCTTGTGAAAACCTCCCAAGTAACTTCCTCACCAGCATTTTCTAACCTTCGCGACATTACCAACCACCAGTCATCCGCCTCTTCAGCTAGCATATGCGTACCAAACCTTACTTTCTGCGCAGGCGTACAATCCATGACCCGAAAAATTCTCTCGATTTCCTTCAACCATGCCAAAGCTCCATCAGGATCATACCGACCTTTGAAAGTGGGCAGATTCTCCCTTTGGAACGTGGCCAACTTACGATTTTCAGCATCCTCTCCACCATTCCGCTGGTTCCCCATCGCCTGAGCAATAGCTTGCAAGGCTTCAGCAAGAGCAGCATCAACCCTTCGAGCCATCTCAACCTAACACTGCAGCATTAACACCATTTCAGAACCAGACTAACACTACTTAGTTGTCATATACACTATGACAGACAGACACACTTGGCCGGACAGACCGAACTTATGCTCTGATACCACTAATGTAACACCCCTTCTACCGTAACTACTATTTAATTTATTTGAAAATCAGAGTGCGTGAAAACTTGTTAGTGCGACCACTCGAGGGTGTCACATTTAAAACAAAACACCTTTCAAAACTCCAAAATGATTAATTAAAATAAACTCCAGTTCAAAGGATACATAGCACCAAATAATATCCGGGAATAAAATGTTACAGCAGTGGAAAAATAACAACTTAAACAATAGTTCAAAATGTAAGGAAATAACAAGCTAAACATCCCCCCCGGTGCTACGTATCAGAGCCGACTCGACCATACTAGAAGAAGGATCTCTAGTCACCTTCAGTCACCATCACCTGCAGGTTGCCGACATACGAGGCAACACGACGCAGTAGGGTGAGTCTCAATACATAGAAAATAATAGATAAAACAAGAAACACAGTAGAATAGGCACGCCATAGATACAGTCAATTCAAATACACCATTAATACAGTTATGTAACGCCCCAAATTTTATTAGAAATTATTTGGAGTTGATTTGATAGGGTAGTGGACCAAATTGGAGAGTTTTTGGCATAGGGACCATGTTGAGAAGGACTAAAATTGATGTTAGAAATACTTAATATATGATTATTATTATTATTATTAATATTATTATTATTATTATTATTATTATTATTAAAAAACAAGTTTCTAGGGAAAACCAAAGTGGTTATGGGAGGGAGGAAAAGTAGGAGGAAAAGTAGGAGGAAAAGTAGCGTATGGTTGGGAATTAAAAATCAAATTAAAAAGGGTTAGAGTGTTGATGCTCATTTAAATAAGGAGTGGGGTGTAGTAAATAAATGGGGAGTATTTTTGTTAAATAGGGAGGAGATGAGAAAGTAATTAGGGTGTGCAAATAGGGCCCATTAGCGTTAAGTGGCCCAAACCCAATTAATAAAACCTTAGGGTCTTAGGAGAAACCCTCATTAGAAACAAAATTTCAAAATTAGAAAGGAGAGAAGAGTGAAGAGGTGCGACGGCTAGGGCTAGAGAGAAGGAGAGGAGCGATTGATTCAAGGAGAAAGAGGGAAGGCTTGGAGTGT
The DNA here is from genome assembly GCA_020916435.1 of Oxytropis ochrocephala. Classification (NCBI taxonomy): domain Eukaryota; kingdom Viridiplantae; phylum Streptophyta; class Magnoliopsida; order Fabales; family Fabaceae; genus Oxytropis; species Oxytropis ochrocephala. Next base: position 73,562,465 of record CM037092.1, read on the forward strand.
TGGTGTCTTGGAGGGGTTTTCATGGGAGCTTTAGTGTTATCTTCTTCAAATAACAAGGTATGGGGCTCTCTTTCATAGTTAATAATTTATAAACCATTAAATCATAGGGATTGGGTGTTAGGAGTAGTTGTTTAAATTGATTCATGAAGTATTTGATTGATTGGGTGATTGTGTGACCTTATATGTGGTTGAATTGAATTGTTATGTAAATATTGAGTTTTGATGTTGTTGATGAATTATTGAGGTGATTGCTGAATTTTGATGTTGTTGTGATATGATTTTGATGATGTTTGATGTGGTTGATGAATTGTAGAGATGAATTTCGTGTTTGGTAATATTGGGTAGGTAGAATCGATTTTAGGGTGATGGAGGGCTGCTGTTTTATTAACAATTAGCGGCTGTTTTTGATTTAAATAGAGGTTGTCTTTGTTTTTTTTGTTTAATGGAAGATCATTTGCTGTTTGCCTTTGAACGAAAAAAATTATATGTTATTCTTTGTCTTTTTGTCAAAATCTGAGTTGCTGTATTTTCTTAAAGTCTTTGTCATGTTTTTGAAAAATTGATATCTTGCGAACCAGGAGCCCGATTGAGGTGTTCTAAAATGCGTTGGAAAGCTTATTCAGAGGCCTAACTGAATATTCTATTTTCAAGGCAAAATAAACTGTTTTGTGGTAGCTGTTATACGAATGAAATGCTGCTGTGTCAAAAAAATAAAGTCTTTGTCATATTTTTGAAAAATTGATATCTTGCGAACAGGAACCCGATTGAGGTGTTCTAAAATGCGTTGGAAAGCTTATTCAGAGGCCTAACTGAATATTCTATTTTTAAGGCGAAATAAACTGTTTTGTGTTGCTGTTTATACAAATAAGAATTCTGCTGTTGGCGCGTAAAAGGTGGTTGTTTTTGGCATTGCTTTGTTTTCCGTCTTTGTATTTGGCGTATAAGTCCTACTGTTTTTAAGTTGTTTTGCTGTGGTTTAATTGGCGTTTCAAGTGAGCTGTTTCCACAATTAAAATGTGATGTTTTCCAACCTTGCAAATGTGGTGTTTTCCCTTAATTTTAAATGTGATGCTTCCTAAGCGTGAAATGAGGTGTTTTCAAAATCTTAAATATATTGTACCCAAATTCTATGTGTTGTTACCTTAAATCTTAGGTGTTAAATTAATCCCTAGGTGTCACATTAGTCCCTAGGAGGTGTTTGGGTCCCTAGGTGTGGGTTTCATCCTGGAGTGACTTTAGTCCTTTGGTGTAGAATTAGTCTTGGTGATCTTTTAGTCCCTATAGAATTACTATTTGTGGTGTGGTGTATTATTGGTGATTAAATAATGGTGAGTTGGGGTCTATGACCTTTCTTTGGTGTTGGTGAGCCCACAAGGCTATGGGTGAGTATGTTCTTGCTTTCTTTTGGTGATTTGGTGTTTTTGGTGCATAGTCATGGTGTCGCATTCTCATATGCATTTTTGGTGAATAGGCCTCGGCCTCTTAAAATATTTTGGTGTTTGGTGAATGCCCTCAAGGCAATTTTGGTGATGGATCCACATGCATATGCCCGAGTGGAGTTTTGGGTTGCATTTCATACATTGCATACATGTTCTGGTGATTGATTGTGTCTTCATAAACTATTTGGTGTAACTGTATTTGGTGTAACTGAATTGGTGTAACTGTATTTGGCGTAACTGTAATTGGTGTAAGCTGTAACTCGTGTACCTATTCTCATTGTGTTTCTTGTTTTATCTATTATTTCCCATGCATTGAGACTCACCCCTCTTTGCGTCGTGTTGCTTCGTATGTCGGCAACTGCGCAGTGGCGGTGTTGAAGGTGACTAGAGATCCTTCTTCTAGTGTGGTCGAGTCGGCTCTGATACGTAGCACCGGGGGGATGTTTAGTTTATTATTTCTTTTATATTTTGAACTAAGATGTTAAGTTGTTATTTTCCACTGCTGTAGTATTTTGTCCTCGGACATTGTTGGTGCTATGTGTCCTATATTTTGGAGTTTTATTTTAATTACTATTTTGGAGTTATTTAAGGTGTTTTGTTTTAAATGTGACACCCTCGGCGGTCGCACTAAAAGTTTTACGCACTCGATTTTCAAAATTAATTAAATAGTAGTTATGGTAGAAGGGGTGTTACAAAAGTGGTATCGAGGCGATTCGGTGCCGTCCGCCAAGTTATCGAGTCGTCGAGTCTATTAACCCTCGAGTCTTGGTACTCGTTCTAAGTTATAGTTATGTTGTTGTTTATTCTTTGTCGAATGTGGAGAACGTTTAAGTCTTGTATTGTCCGTTATGGTGGTATAGTATTATGCTGGTGTGTTCTCTCGTGTCCACTTGTCGATCTTCGCGAGAGACTTTGTTGTGATTTTGTTTGTTTGTTTGCCGTCGAATGGATTGGACATGATCTTGGGTATGAACTGGTTAGAGCATAACCAAGTCCGTATTGCTTGCCGTGTAGCAAGTCGGTGAGTTTGGGAGTGATGAGTGCGTTGCGTTAACCGCTAGTCGGTGTCTAGGTTAGCGGAGATTTATATCCCGGGAGGGTGTGAAGCTTTAAATTTTCGAGGACGAAAATATTCTAAGTGGGGGAGAGTTGTAACGCCCCAAATTTTATTAGAAATTATTTGGAGTTGATTTGATAGGGTAGTGGACCAAATTGGAGAGTTTTTGGCATAGGGACCATGTTGAGAAGGACTAAAATTGATGTTAGAAATACTTAATATATGATTATTATTATTATTATTAATATTATTATTATTATTATTATTATTATTATTATTAAAAACAAGTTTCTAGGAAAACCAAAGTGGTTATGGGAGGAGGAAAAGTAGGAGGAAAAGTAGGAGGAAAAGTAGCGTATGGTTGGGAATTAAAAATCAAATTAAAAAGGGTTAGAGTGTTGATGCTCATTTAAATAAGGAGTGGGGTGTAGTAAATAAATGGGGAGTATTTTTGTTAAATAGGGAGGGAGATGAGAAAGTAATTAAGGGTGTGCAAATAGGGCCCATTAGCGTTAAGTGGCCCAAACCCAATTAATAAAACCTTAGGGTCTTAGGAGAAACCCTCATTAGAAACAAAATTTCAAAATTAGAAAGGAGAGAAGAGAGTGAAGAGGTGCGGCGGCTGAGGCTAGAGAAGGAGAGAGAGCGATTGATTCAAGGAGAAAGAGGGAAGGCTTGGAGTGTTGGTGTCTTGGAGGGGTTTTCATGGGAGCTTTAGTGTTATCTTCTTCAAATAACAAGGTATGGGGGCTCTCTTTCATAGTTAATAATTTATAAACCATTAAATCATAGGGATTGGGTGTTAGGAGTAGTTGTTTAAATTGATTCATGAAGTATTTGATTGATTGGGTGATTGTGTGACCTTATATGTGGTTGAATTGAATTGTTATGTAAATATTGAGTTTTGATGTTGTTGATGAATTATTGAGGTGATTGCTGAATTTTGATGTTGTTGTGATATGATTTTGATGATGTTTGATGTGGTTGATGAATTGTAGAGATGAATTTCGTGTTTGGTAATATTGGGTAGGTAGAATCGATTTTAGGGTGATGGAGGGCTCTTTGTTTTATTAACAATTAGCGGCTATTTTTGATTTAAATAGAGGTTGTCACTTTGTTTTTTTGTTTAATGGAAGATCAGCTTTGTTTGCCTTTGAACAGAAAAAATTATATGTTGTTCTTTGTCTTTTTGTCAAAAAATGAGTTCTGTATTTTCTTAAAGTCTTTGTCATGTTTTTGAAAAATTGATATCTTGCGAACAGGGAGCCCGATTGAGGTGTTCTAAAATGCGTTGGAAAGCTTATTCAGAGGCCTAACTGAATATTCTATTTTCAAGGCAAAATAAACTGTTTTGTGGTAGCTGTTATACGAATGAAATGCTGCTGTGTGTCAAAAATAAAGTCTTTGTCATGTTTTTGAAAAATTGATATCTTGCGAACCGGGAACCCGATTGAGGTGTTCTAAAATGCGTTGGAAAGCTTATTCAGAGGCCTAACTGAATATTCTATTTTTAAGGCGAAATAAACTGTTTTGTGTTGCTGTTTATACAAATAAGAATTCTGCTGTTGGCGCGTAAAAGGTGTTTGTTTTTGCATTTCTTTGTTTTCTGCTTTGTATTTGGCGTATAAGTCCTCTTTGTTTTTAAGTTGTTTTGCTGTGGTTTAATTGGCGTTTCAAGTGAGCTGTTTCCACAATTAAAATGTGATGTTTTCCAACCTTGCAAATGTGGTGTTTTTCCCTTAATTTTAAATGTGATGCTTCTAAGCGTGAAATGAGGTGTTTTCCAAAATCTTAAATATATTGTACCCAAATTCTATGTGTTGTTACCTTAAATCTTAGGTGTTAAATTAATCCCTAGGTGTCACATTAGTCCCTAGGAGGTGTTTGGGTCCCTAGGTGTGGGTTTCATCCCTGGAGTGACTTTAGTCCTTTGGTGTAGAATTAGTCTTGGTGATCTTTTAGTCCCTATAGAATTACTATTTGTGGTGTGGTGTATTATTGGTGATTAAATAATGGTGAGTTGGGGTCTATGACCTTTCTTTGGTGTTGGTGAGCCCACAAGGCTATGGGTGAGTATGTTCTTCGCTTTCTTTTGGTGATTTGGTGTTTTTGGTGCATAGTCATGGTGTCGCATTCTCATATGCATTTTTGGTGAATAGGCCTCGGCCTCTTAAAATATTTTGGTGTTTGGTGAATGCCCTCAAGGCAATTTTGGTGATGGATCCACATGCATATGCCCAGTGGAGTTTTGGGTTGCATTTCATACATTGCATACATGTTACAGTGATTGATTGTGTCTTCATAAACTATTTGGTGTATGCTTGTATTTGGTGTAAATCGAATTGGTGTATGCTTGTATTTGGCGAATCGTAATTGGTGTAAGCTGTACTCGTGTACCTATTCTCTTGTGTTTCTTGTTTTATCTATTATTTCCCATGCATTGAGACTCACCCTCTGCGTCGTGTTGCTTCGTATATGCCCAAGCAACTGCAGTGTGGTGGGATGAAGGTGACTAGAGATCCTTCTTCTAGTGTGAGCAGTCGGCTCGATCACGTAGCACCAGGGGATGTTTAGTTTATTATTTCTTTTATATTTTGAACTAAGATGTTAAGTTGTTATTTTCCACTGCTGTAGTATTTTGTCCTCGGACATTGTTGGTGCTATGTGTCCTATATTTTGGAGTTTTATTTTAATTACTATTTTGGAGTTATTTAAGGTGTTTTGTTTTAAATGTGACACCCTCGTGGTCGCACTAAAAGTTTTTACGCACTCGATTTTCAAAATTAATTAAATAGTAGTTATGGTAGAAGGGGGTGTTACAAAAGTGGTATCAGAGCAGTTCGGTCTGTCCGGCCAAGTTATCGAGTCGTCGAGTCTATTAACCCTCGAGTCTTGGTACTCGTTCTAAGTTATAGTTATGTTGTTGTTTATTCTTTGTCGAATGTGGAGAACGTTTAAGTCTTGTATTATGCTGTTATGGTGGTATAGTATTATGCGGTGTGTTTCTCTGTGTCCCTTGTCGATCTTCGACAGAGACTTTGTTGTGATTTTGTTTGTTTGTTTGCCGTCGAATGGATTGGACATGATCTTGGGTATGAACTGGTTAGAGCATAACCAAGTCCGTATTAACTGTCGTAGCAAGTCGGTGAGTTGGGAGTGATGAGTGCGTTGCATTGCTTAACCGCTAGTCGATTGTCTAGGTTAGCGGAGATTTATATCCGGGAGGGTGTGAAGCTTTAAATTTTCGAGGGACGAAAATATTCTAAGTGGGGGAGAGTTGTAACGCCCCAAATTTTATTAGAAATTATTTGGAGTTGATTTGATAGGGTAGTGGACCAAATTGGAGAGTTTTTGGCATAGGGACCATGTTGAGAAGGACTAAAATTGATGTTAGAAATACTTAATATATGATTATTATTATTATTATTAATATTATTATTATTATTATTATTATTATTATTATTATTAAAAAACTCTCTTTCATAGGGAAAACCAAAGTGGTTATGGGAGGGAGGAAAAGTAGGAGGAAAAGTAGGAGGAAAAGTAGCGTATGGTTGGGAATTAAAAATCAAATTAAAAAGGGTTAGAGTGTTGATGCTCATTTAAATAAGGAGTGGGGTGTAGTAAATAAATGGGGAGTATTTTTGTTAAATAGGGAGGGAGATGAGAAAGTAATTAAGGGTGTGCAAATAGGGCCCATTAGCGTTAAGTGGCCCAAACCCAATTAATAAAACCTTAGGGTCTTAGGAGAAACCCTCATTAGAAACAAAATTTCAAAATTAGAAAGGAGAGAAGAGTGAAGAGGTGACGACGGCTGAGGCTAGAGAGAAGGAGAGGAGCGATTGATTCAAGGAGAAAGAGGGAAGGCTTGGAGTGTTGGTGTCTTGGAGGGGTTTTCATGGGAGCTTTAGTGTTATCTTCTTCAAATAACAAGGTATGGGGGCTCAACAACAAATCTTCACAGATATCACCGCAGCAATGTAAATGTATCATCAACAATCAACGAAGAAGCATAAATTTAAATCCATACACGCACAAGTAATTCATTCAAACACATTATAAATCAACCAAATAATTACTCCTAATACCTAATCCCTATGATTTCATGGTTTATAGATTATTAACTACGAAAGAGAGCCCCCATACCTTGTTGAAATTGAAGAAGAAGAAGACCAAAGCTCTCAAGAACACCTCCCAAAACACCAACAATCCACGTTTTTCCTCTCCTCTAAGAGCTCCATGAAATTCCTCTCCTTTTTCCTTGCCCTAGCCGTGCGCTCCCTCTCTTCTCCTCTTCTCACTTTCTAATTTTTGATCTTTTGCTTCTAATGAGGGTTTCTCCTAAGACCCTAATGTTTTTATTAATTGGGTTTGGGCCACTTAACTCCAATGGGCCCTAATTGCACCTCCTAATTACTTCCTCACATCCTCCTATTTTAATTAAATACTCTCTATTTATTTTACTACACCCCACTCCTTAATTGAATTAATTTCCTTATATTTATTTTAATTAAGGCCAACTAAATTATCACTTAATTAAATTATCTAATTATTTACTTAATCATTTTTGGGGCGTTACAACTCTCCCCCACTTAGGCATTTTCGTCCTCGAAAATTTAAATACTATAGACACTGCACAACTCAAACACTCACCACACAACAATAGATTCTAGAGAACACACTTAACGAAACACATACCTCTAAAACGAGCAGAAAATAGCCTACTAAAACGAGCACGACACAACCATACATTATTTAGATGGACATAAGAACAATTGTTTTTATTTAATTTGAATTGAATTGTCCATTATCAAGGTCACTCTGCTTAAGCTTTCCTTTCCAATTTATTTGTTTAGTAAACGACAACCAAGAAATCAGGCAAATATGTGCATACCAAAAAAACGAGTTGTGGAAGGGTGGGGTGTCTTTAACCAATATGAAGCCTTCCAACGTTTCTTGTAACGCCCCAAAAATAATTTGAATATTTATTTAATTGATTATTTAGGAGTTATGTGGTTAGTCATATTTAATTAAATGAATGAGGTGTTTTAATTAAATATGGAGGTGAGAGATAGTAAATAAGAGAGCGGTGGTATTATTAAGTTAGGGAGTAGTTGAATTAATTGAGGGGGGGTGTGAATAGAGGCCCAACCCACTTAGGCCCAATTGATTGTTGTATCAAATGAAAGAAATGAAAAGAAGGAAAGAAAAAGCGGACCGAGGAGAGAGAGAGAGAGCGCGCGAGAGAGAAAGGAGGAGGAGAAGCGACGGTGAGAGGGAGGAAAGAGGTGGAGATCTTCTCCATGTTAGAGTGGATGTAAGCATGGTCGGAGAGCAAAGTTGTTGAAATAGGTGTAAGAATTTAAGTGAAGAGTATGTCTGTCGATATATATATATATATATATATTGTCGAAATCTAGTATGGTACAATTGTGGAGATATTGAGGTAAAGTGTAAGTCGAAGTTAGTGTTTGTTGAAACATAGGTAAGTTGAAGTACAGAGTTGTCGAAATGAGTAATGTCTAGGTGTATTTCTCTAAGTTAGAGTGGAAGTGTCGAAATATTGAAGTTGTCAAAGTGTTGTATAGGTAAGTCGGAGGGTAAATCCATGGGAGTCGAGGTGTAGTGGCTATAGTGCGGGACGTTAAGTTATCTTGTGTATCTATCGAGATGAAATGTTACGTTTAAGAGTGAAGTGCTCAAGTGTAGTGTAACCAAGGTGAGTGGCGGGGAGTAAGGAGTGGTAATTCTTGTAGTGTGCGTACACCAAAATACAGATGCCGAGATCGAGTGAGAGTGTGCCGAGATGCCGTTTGATGTTAACGTGGTTTAGGATTGTTGCTAAGCCTTTGGAAGTGCGGATGTTATGGAACTCGATGTGGAATTATTAGTAATGACGACAGTAGGTCAATTAGATGAATGAGATAGGTTGATTAGGAGGTTGAGTTCGGAAGTGAGCCCGAGAGATTGGAAATTTAAAGAGGGTAAGCTAATCGCAAATCGTAGTTGAGGGTATAGTGTTACTGCATCGGAATAGATGGTATTTGAGTAGTCGAGTAGGATCTGGATACCCTACAGGTTAGAATATCTGCTAAGGGTAAGAGTGTAGAGAAAGCGTGTGGTTTGTTACCTTAGTGTACGATAGATTATGATGAGTACGGTTAGAGGTGGGAAGAAGGTTGGTATTGCTTCGTGAGTATTTTCGAGGACGAAAATATTCTAAGTGGGGGAGAGTTGTAACGCCCCGAAAATAATTTGAATATTTATTTAATTGATTATTTAGGAGTTATGTGGTTAGTCATATTTAATTAAATGAATGAGGTGTTTTAATTAAATATGGAGGTGAGAGATAGTAAATAAGAGAGTGGTGGTATTATTAAGTTAGGGAGTAGTTGAATTAATTGAGGGGGGTGTGAATAGAGGCCCAACCCACTTAGGCCCAATTGATTGTTGAATCAAATGAAAGAAATGAAAAGAAGGAAAGAAAGAAAGCGGACCGAGGAGAGAAGACAGAGACGCGCGCGAGAGAGAAAGGAGGAGGAGAAGCGACGGTGAGAGGGAGGAAAGAGGTGGAGATCTTCTCCATCTTAGCACTAGGTAAGGGGCTTTTTAGCTCATTCTCTTCCATTTTTCCTCCTCTATCTATTGATGTGAATATCAATCCCTAATCCCTATTTATTGTTGTTTTACCATTGTTGGAGAGCTTGAAGCTCAAAGTGGAATTGTGGTGTTTGTTGAGTTTTGGAGGATAGGAGAGCTTGCATTCTTCAATTGCAAAGGTTAGGGGGTCTTTTCATTCATAATAGCTTGTAAGATTTGTATTGTATGAAGGTTAGGGTTTTAAAATAATTATTGAATTATTTGGTGAAGATGATGAATAGTGATTAGCAAATTATATGTTGTTTGAAGTGTATTTGGATTGTTTGGTGAACATGAATTGCTTGGTTTTGTGTTGATTGGGTTATGTGTGAATTGTTTTGATGATTGATGTTGTCTTGTTTTCGTGATTTTGTTGTCGAATTCATGATGTTATTGTTTAATTCGTGAACCATGTGTCTTATGCGTGATCTTGGTGTTAAATTCATGATGTTCTTTGTTGATATGCGATTTGATGAAGTTGTTGCGAGTTGTTGTTTTTTGATTTGCGAGTGATGTGCTTTGAGAATCCGTTTTGAAACCGTGGCGATATGCGTTCAGTGTTTTTGTGATTGCGACTTCAGTGTTTGTCCGATTGGGTTGGGGTCTGTTCCATTGGGAAGTAGACGCGATTCTCTTCATTTTAGGCTTTGGTTTCGCTTAATTTGAGTCGAGTATAAGCTGGAGAAAATATTTTTACAAAATGGGTAAACGAATCTGAAAAAACTGCAGTAACCCGTATAGGTATAGGTGCAATGTTTTGTTCATAATTCTTTCCACGAACTCGTCTTGAGTGATTTTTACCTCATTGAAAACTAGACTCACGGGGCTTCAATTTAGATATGGATTTCGTTTCATTTGGTTGATAATTCAAAGAGAAAACTGGGTTACAATTTGGCTGATAGAATCTGTCGAAATTCTGTACCCTGAGAGGTGTTTTGCAAAACTGTACTATTTGAGTACTTAAACAAATAAATGAAAATTATGTTTAGAAACTAGACATCCTAAGCTTTCCAGGAATATTTATTTGCGAAGTTCCGACACCGTTTGATATGTTAAATTAATTTTTAAGTTCGTATACAGTTGCTGGAAAATACCCTTTTGAGTCCAAATGATGTATGCGCCTTTGTGATCTAATTTTGAGTCTAGAGTGACGGAAATACCCCTGTGATCTAATTTTGAGTCTAGAGTGACGGAAATACCCCTGTGCTAGTGTGTGTGTCTCACGCTTGCGTGTGCATGTGAGGGCGCCAAAGTGGCATCCTTGCGCTGGGTCTTGGCGCGAGAGTTCTTTGGAAAGGTTTGGGCTAGGTGTGGATGTGTGGCGCGGTGATGGCGCCAATTGTGGCTGTCCGGTGCGCCTTGGTGTGCCTTAGGGTGCCTTGGTGCACTTGATACGTGTGTTAGGGCGCAGTGGCGCGCGCCAGTGGCGGTGTGTGTGCGCTGTGTGTAAGTGAATGACGTGTGGTGAGTATGGTGTAGGCACCAATTGTGGTGTGCCCCTTATGCTTTAGGCATTGATGTGTGTGTTACGGCAAGGGTGTCCAAGTGGCATGCCCGTGGTTGCCGGTTGAGATGTTGCTTTGTGCCTTGAGTAAGTGGTCAATATAATTGAGAGTTGCCTAGAGGTTGTCTCACAGTGTGTGCTTCAGTTGATCCTTATGTGACGTTTTAGTCCTAGATGACGAGAGGTTCACGTAGTGACTGAGTTGTAGTGATTGAGTTGTTCACTACCTACAGAGTAGAGGTGTCCTGTGAGATGGGCGTTAGCCTTAGTGCTATTGAGGTTGTCTAAGAGAAATAGGCAATGTTGTGGTGTGGCGCAATGCTTGGTGAGTTTAGTGTTGTGGAATAAACAGATGAGAGATGATATGGCTGCGTGGCCTAAAAGAGATGGTTGATTGTGAGTGATGCATTGTTCATAGAGTCTCATGAATCATATGCATCGGCCGACGGATATACTGCGTGGCGGCCTTGAGTGGCCTAAAAGAGATGATATGCCTGCGTGGCGGCCTTGAGTGGCCTAAAAGAGATGGATCCACATGCATTATACCCTAGAGTTTGGGTTGCATTGCACTCATGCATACACTCATACATTTGATTGATGTCTCCCGATGAGTGGGAGTTGAATGCTATATGGCGAGGATGAGTGTTTGTTACTTGAGCAAAGTGAGGCTTCTCGATGTTTGTTTTGGTGACGTATGTTAGTATGGTTGTAAAGTGTGTTCTATTTCCTTCCTCGTATAATGCTTATATTATTTGTTATTATTTATGCAAAGAGACTCACCCTAGCATTTTATGTTGCTGCTCTCGTGGCGACAAAGCGGGTGTTGTGCGGGTGATCTTGAGTGAAGGTGCCTATGCCTTCTGAGTTATTGTGTCAAGCTCTGTATAGTCGGACTAGGGATGGGGAGTATAGTATCGTTATTTTACTTATGTATTAAACTATTTTGGAGTATGTATTGATTATGTAATGGATAAGTTAAACTTATTTTCATTCCATTGTGCTAGTGAACTAGTTACGGATTGTTGTAAAACTAAAGGTATTTTTGAGGTTCTCCCCATTTAAGTCGTGATATGTAACACGCAATATATTTTATTAATGAAAGAGTAAGGTTGACTAATTTTAAGTCATATGTATGGTGAGCGTAGCATTCCGCTCGAGGATGTATCTTTTAAAAGAAAAACAATTTTTAAACTCGATTTTTAATTAAATATTTAAAGAGAGTAAGGGGGTGTTACAAGTTGGTATCGAGCAAAAGTTGAGTGCTGTCCGGCCAAGTTTGTCGATCGTAGTGTCTTAGAGATCCCTTGTTGATCTCCAACGAGAGACTTTGTTAGAGATTTTGTTTGGTTGTTTGCATTTGTTGATTGTAATTGCTTGTATTTGTTGGATTGTATTAAGTGAGGTATGTGTGATTGGAAGAGCATTTTAACGACGCCCAAGGAGTAGGAATCGTGGACGACGCGCCGTACTACTGAATTTGCGTTAAAAAGTCCTTCAATGTGAAAGGTGTAAATTTTGAAAAGGCGTAGTTTTGTGACCTTAATTAGTTGGATGCGTGAGTAGGAGGGGTGATCACCCGATAACTCATTCCCAATGAAAGAGGCGACAATAACTCGTAATTATTATAAATTTTGAATATATACTAATTTCAACTTGATTGATTGAGTGGTGTGTGCAAGTTGGTTGATCATTAATTTTTAGATACATAGATACCTTATGGATGTTTGAGTTTGATTTGAGGTTTGATAGTAGAGAGATGTCAAAATAAGGATTGACACTTTGGATTTGAAGTTCATACAAAGAAAATAGAGCATGCCTTTTTGGAAAAAGTTTAGAAATATGGTTTTAGGAAGCCTAAGGTAGAGAAATCGTTTTTAAAAGTATGGTAGTCGAGGAGTACCTATATAGGATCTAAATGATAATGAGTAACCTTGATGATTAAATGATTAAAGTTCGATGCGAAGAGTAGGAATTGAAGTGAGGAGGCATTGTTTGTGGTTTAGATATGGATTGACATAAGATAGGAGCATTAGTACTTAAATGATTGTTATGGCATAGTTCCCTATCGATAAATTAATGGTGTTTGGAATAATCGAGTGAGACTTTGGTGACCGAAAATAGAGTTTTGATACAAAGTATGTAGTACCGAGGTTTAGGTGCGTTTGAATAGTAAGTGTAGTGAAGCTTACCGTGACGTAGTGTAGAGAACCGAGGTGCCAAAAGAGTGTACCGAAGCATTGTGTAGTGTAATGGCCGAGGTTAGGGAGTGCTTAAGTGTAGTGTGCCTAAGTGTAGTGGATAGACAATATTTGAAGGATTGTTTGTTGAATCTTGTTACCCTTGATTGTGAGTTTGCTATAGGTTGATTGTTTCGTAATGCACATGAGTTTAATTTTGATTTGTGCTAAAATTATTTTGAAGTTATGTCTTGAAATGAAATGCGGTGCTTGGTTATAACAATTAAGGTTAGGATTCGCGTATAGTCTCCTTTTTGGCAAAATGAAATGATTGACTTTTCTAATTTCCGAGTTTATGTCGGAAACTAAATTTTGAAAATAATAAGTGGTTGTTTGTGTGGCAAACTGTTCGTGTTATAATAAGATTTAAAAGTGCGTATAGTTTTCCCTTTTGGACAAAATTGTGAATTCTATGATTTTCAAAAAAAGCGGTACTTGGAAAATTCTGTGTTTTTGGGAATGAACGTGATTTCAAGATTTGTGTTAAATTCTGTTCCAAGTTGTTTAGAATTTTATTACAAGATGTGACATGATTTTAGCTTTAGGACCGATTAGGTCATGGATTGATGTTATTTGAAAATGACGAGGTCTTACAATAATTTCATGGTTTGATGAGATAAAATCTTTTGAAACAAAAAGGTGGGTTTACTCACGTTTAGAGAATTTTAAAATGTGTTTGTGTGTTTATGTGTTGACATGTGTTAGAATATTTGGTTGTTTAATTCCGATAACGTCTGCTATGTTAAAGGAATTGTCGAAGTTTATGAACCACTGCTGAAAATCTATTGCACCTAGATTGTCTATTGAAATGTATGATATGTTCTGGTTTTAAAATTGATGTTCTGGACTGGTTAAACAGGTAAAAATTATTTTTGGGATGTCCATATTCTGGAGGAAACTGCGAATTTTCGTTAGAAATTTTGATACATGTTCAAAGTAGTAATTGAATTGTGTGATTAGAGGGTAAATGAAATTGAGAAAATGTTAGAGTGGATGTAAGCATGGTGGAGAGCAAAGTTGTTGAAATAGGTGTAAGAATTTAAGTGAAGAGTATATGCATATCGATATATATATATATATATATATATATATATATATATATATATATATATATATATATATATATATATATATATATATATATATATTGTCGAAATCTAGTATGGTACAATTGTGGAGATATTGAGGTAAAGTGTAAGTCGAAGTTAGTGTTTGTTGAAGCGTAGGTAAGTTGAAGTCTGAGTTGTCGAAATGAGTAATGTCTAGGTGTATTTCTCTAAGTTAGAGTGGAAGTGTCGAAATATTGAAGTTGTCAAAGTGTTGTATAGGTAAGTCGGAGGGTAAATCCATGGGAGTCGAGGTGTAGTGGCTATAGTGCGGACGTTAAGTTATCTTTGTGTATCTACCGAGATGAAATGTTACGTTTAAGAGTGAAGTGCTCAAGTGTAGTGTAACCAAGGTGAGTGGCGAGGGAGTAAGGAGTGGTAATTCTTGTAGTGTGCGTACACTGAAATCTGAGATCCGAGATCGAGTGAGTGTCCGAGATGCCGTTTGATGTTAACGTAGTTTAGGATTGTTGCTAAGCCTTTGGAAGTGCGGATGTTATGGAACTCGATGTGGAATTATTAGTAATGACGACGAGTAGGTCAATTAGATGAATGAGATAGGTTGATTAGGAGGTTGAGTTCGGAAGTGAGCCCGGAGATTGGAAATTTAAAGAGGGTAAGCTAATCGCAAATCGTAGTTGAGGGTATAGTGTTCTTGCATCGGAATAGATGGTATTTGAGTAGTCGAGTAGGATCCGGATACCCTACGAGTTAGAATATCTCGCTAAGGGTAAGAGTGTAGAGAAAGCGTGTGGTTTGTTACCTTAGTGTACGATAGATTATGATGAGTACGGTTAGAGGTGGGAAGAAGGTTGGTATTGCTTTGTGAGTATTTTCGAGGGGCGAAAATATTCTAAGTGGGGAGAGTTGTAACGCTGAAAATAATTTGAATATTTATTTAATTGATTATTTAGGAGTTATGTGGTTAGTCATATTTAATTAAATGAATGAGGTGTTTTAATTAAATATGGAGGTGAGAGATCGTAAATAAGAGAGTGGTGGTATTATTAAGTTAGGGAGTAGTTGAATTAATTGAGGGAGGGTATGAATAGAGGCCCAACCCACTTAGGCCCAATTGATTGTTGAATCAAATGAAAGAAATGAAAAGAAGGAAAGAAAGAAAGCGGACCGAGGAGAGAGAGAAAGAGACGCGAGAGAGAAAGGAGGAGGAGAAGCGACGGTGAGAGGGAGGAAAGAGGTGGAGATCTTCTCCATCTTAGCACTAGGTAAGGGGCTTTTTAGCTCATTCTCTTCCATTTTTCCTCCTCTATCTATTGATGTGAATATCAATCCCTAATCCCTATTTATTGTTGTTTTACCATTGTTGGAGAGCTTGAAGCATAAAGTGGAATTGTGGTGTTTGTTGAGTTTTGGAGGATAGGAGAGCTTGCATTCTTCAATTGCAAAGGTTAGGGGGTCTTTTCATTCATAATAGCTTGTAAGATTTGTATTGTATGAAGGTTAGGGTTTTAAAATAATTATTGAATTATTTGGTGAAGATGATGAATAGTGATTAGCAAATTATATGTTGTTTGAAGTGTATTTGGATTGTTTGGTGAACATGAATTGCTTGGTTTTGTGTTGATTGGGTTATGTGTGAATTGTTTTGATGATTGATGTTGTCTTGTTTTCATGATTTTGTTGTCGAATTCATGATGTTATTGTTTAATTCGTGAACCATGTGTCTTATGCGTGATCTTGGTGTTAAATTCATGATGTTCTTTGTTGATATGCGATTTGATGAAGTTGTTGCGAGTTGTTGTTTATTGATTTGCGAGTGATGTCTTTGAGAATCCGTTTTGAAACCGTGGCGATAGGCGTTCAGTGTTTTTGTGATTGCGACTTCAGTGTTTGTCCGATTGGGTTGGGGTCTGTTCCATTGGGAAGTAGCGCGATTCTCTTCATTTTAGGCTTTGGTTTCGCTTAATTTGAGTCGATATAGCTGGAGAAAATATTTTTACAAAATGGGTAAACGAATCTGAAAAAAAACTGCAGTAACCCGTATAGGTATAGGTGCAATGTTTTGTTCATAATTCTTTCCACCGAACTCGTCTTCGAGTGATTTTTACCTCATTGAAAACTAGACTCACGGGGCTTCAATTTAGATATGGATTTCGTTTCATTTGGTTGATAATTCAAAGAGAAAACTGGGTTACAATTTGGCTGATAGAATCTGTCGAAATTCTGTACCCTGAGAGGTGTTTTGCAAAACTGTACTATTTGAGTACTTAAACAAATAAATGAAAATTATGTTTAGAAACTAGACATCCTAAGCTTTCCAGGGAATATTTATTTGCGAAGTTCCGACACCGTTTGATATGTTAAATTAATTTTTTAAGTTCGTGTACAGTTGCTGGAAAATACCCTTTTGAGTCCAAATGATGTGTCTGCCCCTGTGATCTAATTTTGAGTCTAGAGTGACGGAAATACCCCTGTGATCTAATTTTGAGTCTAGAGTGACGGAAATACCCCTGTGCTAGTGTGTGTGTCTCACGCTTGCGTGTGCATGTGAGGGGCGCCAAAAGTGGCTGTCCTTGCGCCTGGGTCTTGGCGCCCATGTTCGCTGGAAAGGTTTGGGCTAGGTGTGGATGTGTGGCGCGGTGAGGGGCGCCAATTGTGGCTGTCCAGTGCGCCTTGGTGTGCCTTGGGGTGCCTTGGTGCACTTGATACGTGTGTTGGGCGCAGGGCTGGCGCCAAGGGTGGCAGCTGTGTGCGCCTGTGTGTAAGTGAATGACGTGTGGTGAGTATGGTGTGGGCACCAATTGTGGTGTGCCCTTATGCTTTAGGCATTGATGTGTGTGTTACGGCAAGGGTGTCCAAGTGGCATGCCCGTGGTTGCCGGTTGAGATGTTGCTTTGTGCCTTGAGTAAGTGGTCCAATATAATTGAGAGTTGCCTAGAGGTTGTCTACGAGCTGTGTGCTTCCAGTTGATCCTTATGTGACGTTTTAGTCCTAGATGACGAGAGGTTCACGTAGTGACTGAGTTGTAGTGATTGAGTTGTTCACTACCTACAGAGTAGAGGTGTCCTGTGAGATGGGCGTTAGCCTTAGTGCTATTGAGGTTGTCTAAGAGAAATAGGCAATGTTGTGGTGACGGCGCAATGCCGGTGAGTTTAGTGTTGTGGAATAACACAAGAGATGATATGCCTGCGTGGCCTAAAAGAGATGGTTGATTGTGAGTGATGCATTGTTCATAGAGTCTCATGAATCATATGCATCAGCGACGGATATGCCTGCGTGGCGGCCTTGAGTGGCCTAAAAGAGATGATATGCCTGCGTGGCGGCCTTGAGTGGCCTAAAAGAGATGATATGCCTGCGTGGCGGCCTTGAGTGGCCTAAAAGAGATGATATGCCTGCGTGGCGGCCTTGAGTGGCCTAAAAGAGATGGATCCACATGCATTATACCCTAGAGTTTGGGTTGCATTGCACTCATGCATACACTCATACATTTGATTGATGTCTCCCGATGAGTGGGAGTTGAATGCTATATGACTGAGGATGAGTGTTTGTTACTTGAGCAGTGAGGCTTCTCGATGTTTGTTTTGGTGACGTATGTTAGTATGGTTGTAAAGTGTGTTCTATTTCCTTCCTCGTATAATGCTTATATTATTTGTTATTATTTATGCAAAGAGACTCACCCTAGCATTTTATGTTGCCTGCTCTCGTGGCGACAAACAGGTGTTGTGCGGTGATCTTGAGTGAAGGTGCCTATGCCTTCACGAGTTATTGTGTCAAGCTCTGTATAGTCGGACTAGGGATGGGGAGTATAGTATCGTTATTTTACTTATGTATTAAACTATTTTGGAGTATGTATTGATTATGTAATGGATAAGTTAAACTTATTTTCATTCATTGTGCTAGTGAACTAGTTACGGATTGTTGTAAAACTAAGCAGGTATTTTTGAGGGTTCTCCCCATTTAAGTCGTGATATGTAACACACAATATATTTTATTAATGAAAGAGTAAGGTTGACTAATTTTAAGTCATATGTATGGTGAACGTAGCATTCCCTTGAGGATGTATCTTTTAAAAGAAAAACAATTTTTAAACTCTGATTTTTAATTAAATATTTAAAGAGAGTAAGGGGGTGTTACATTTCTCATCCAATTCAATAAGACACTGTAGTAGGAGAAACAATCCCGTCATCCCCTTATCTAACCATCAAGAATTTTCTAAAATCTCTCTCAACCCATCCAAAAAGAAACACTTCCCCGTTACGACAAAAAAATCATAACAGCTATCAATCAATTAAAACTAAAAGAATACTCATTTGTCATCGCTCAACAACAAATCTTCACAGATATCACCGCAGCAATGTAAGTATATCATCAACAATCAACGAAGAAGCATAAATTTAAATCCATACACGCACAAGTAATTCATTCAAACACATTATAAATCAACCAAATAATTACTCCTAATACCTAATCCCTATGATTTCATGGTTTATAGATTATTAACTACGAAAGAGAGCCCCCATACCTTGTTGAAATTGAAGAAGAAGACCAAAGCTCTCAAGAACACCTCCCAAAACACCAACAATCCACGTTTTTCCTCTCCTCTAAGAGCTCCACGAAATTCCTCTCCTTTTACCTTGCCCTAGCCGTGCGCTCCCTCTCTTCTCCTCTTCTCACTTTCTAATTTTTGATCTTTTGCTTCTAATGAGGGTTTCTCCTAAGACCCTAATGTTTTTATTAATTGGGTTTGGGCCACTTAACTCCAATGGGCCCTAATTGCACCTCCTAATTACTTCCTCACATCCTCCTATTTTAATTAAATACTCTCTATTTATTTACTACACCCCACTCCTTAATTGAATTAATTTCCTTATATTTATTTTAAATAAGGCCAACTAAATTATCACTTAATTAAATTATCTAATTATTTACTTAATCATTTTTGGGGCGTTACACCAGAGCTCCATCAGGATGATACCAACCTTTGAAAGTGGGCGATTCTCCCTTTGGGCGTGGCCAAACTACGAGCACCAAGATCATCGACAAGAACCGCGATTTCCCACAACCTAAGCCATTGCCTCGGGCGGCAACAAGAGCAGCATCATTTCGTCCCGCCATCTTAATTAATCATTGAAACCAGATTTCAGTCAGATCGAGTAACAAGACTCGAGAATTATAAGACTAAAGACTCAACGACTTGGTCGGACAAACCGGCGCTCTCGATACCACTAATGTAACACCCCTTCTACATAAACTACTATTCAATTAATTTAAAAATCGAGTCTCAGAAATTTTTTCAA
Source organism: Oxytropis ochrocephala (assembly GCA_020916435.1). Taxonomy (NCBI): domain Eukaryota; kingdom Viridiplantae; phylum Streptophyta; class Magnoliopsida; order Fabales; family Fabaceae; genus Oxytropis; species Oxytropis ochrocephala. The sequence continues at coordinate 73,581,705 of CM037092.1, forward strand.
GACCACACACGAGGGTGCCACATTTAAACAAAACCACACTTAATAACTCCAAATTAATTAATAAAACTCAAAGTACGAGATACATAGCACCACAGTTAACATAAAGTAAAAATCGTCGCAGCAGAATATAACAAAACGTAAAGTAGGGAAATACAAAACCAATGAGAGTTCAAAGCATAAAATGAACGACAAAGTAAACTAAGACGCCCCCCCGGTGCTACGTATCAGAGCCGACTCAACCAGACTAGAGAAAGGTACCAAGTCACCTTCAATCGTTGTCACCTGCACGTTGCCGACATGAGAAGCAACATAAAGCAGTAGGGTGAGTCTCTTTACATAAGTAATAACAAATAAGACAAGCAACACAATAGAGAAGGCAACTAACACACCAAATCACAGTCTTATTCAAGTACACCATTAATTCATAGTCACCAAAAGAAATCACAAGATGCATGTTAGTGTATGAGATGCAACCCAAAATTCCACCGGCATATGCATGTGGATCCATCACCAAAATAGCCTTGAGGGCATTCACCAAAATATATAATGAGGCGGAAGCCTACTCACCAAAATGCATATGATTATGCGACACCATGACTATGCACCATAAACACCAAAATCACCAAAATTATGCAATAGCATGCTCACCAATAGTCTTATTGACTCACCAACACCAAAGAAAGGTCATAGACCCTCAATCACCAATATTTATTCACCATTTAGTACACATCACCGTTAAAACAGTACCGCAAGGACTAAAAACAACACCAAAAGGACTAAAACAAACAAACAAGGACTAAAACCAACACCAAGGACAAAAACCAACACCAAGGACTAAAACCAACACCAAGGACTAAAACCAACACCAAGGACTAAAACAGCACCTAGGGACTAAAAGCGGCAGACTAGGGACTAAAACAAACACCTAGCACACAGCGCTGCTTTGCTTCACCATGAGGTGCATAAATGGCGCCCTTCACTAGACTGAGCGCACAATGTTGCGCCTTGGGCTGCCAAACTAGCGCCCATCACCTAGACACAGGCGCACAATGTTGCGCGCACGCATGGCTGGCGCCCATCACTGAACACTGAGCGCACAATGTTGCGCCTTGGGCTACTAAGTGGCGCCGCTTCACTAGCACAGCGCACAATGTTGCGCCATGGCGTAAACTGGCGCCGCTTCACCTAGCTGCACAGCGCACAATGTTGCGCCATTGGCGGCAAACACGGCGCCTTGCATCGAACACAACAACACACAAAGCAACGGCAGGCGGCCAAATTGGCGCCCGCACTTAGACACACGGCAAAGCAACACGCAGGCGTGGCGGCGCCGCACTAGGACACCAGCACATACAGCAACACAGGGCAGCCAAATTGGCGCCCTGCTCCTAAACACCACCACACAGTGCACTTGGGCAGCCAAATGGCGCCCTGCACCTAGACACAACAGCACACGCGCACTTGGGGCAGCCACAGTTGGCGCCCCTGCACGCAACACACACGAACACACACACAAAGGCGCAAGGGGCTTCCACACTTGGCGCCCCTATGCGCAACACCAGCAACACACACGCATCACCCCAGGCGCACTGGGCACGCCGAATCGGCGCCCTTGCCTGCGCCACACACCCAGGCGCACTGGGCACGCCAATTCGGCGCCCTTGCCTGCGCCACACACCAACACGCAGCACACACACATAAACAGGCGCACATAGGCGCACAAGGCGTGCCAATTTGGCGCCCTCCCCCCCCCCCCCCCCATCCCTACAACATACACCCGATTCAACACAATACACAACACCATCAAAACATCTTCATTCAAGAAAATTGACAAACACCTATCAATCACCATATTTCTCCTATTTTATTTTTCATTGAATCAATACAATAACACTTTGACACCAATTAGAATAAAATCAACAATTCAATTTCACATGGCATTCAACCCAAACAACATACTCATGCATACAATAAAACTAATCAATCAGACACACCATAATTCAATTTAAGAAAATCTTTCCTAGAACCTAACTCCAATGGTTACTAGTCATATGAGTTATTAAGAATGAAAGAGAGCCCCCTTACCTTTGTTAATTGAAGAAGACAACAATACTCCTAGCAAACTCTCCAAATCACCAACGATCCAAGCTCCTTCCTTCTCCCTTGAGTCAAGCGCTCCTCCTTCCCTTTTCTCTCCTAGCCGATCGCGCCTCTCTCTCAACCACTCCTCACTTTTTAATTTTTTTGATTTATCTCAATTGAGGGTTTCTCCTAAGACCCAAGGGTTTTACTAACTTAGTTTGGGCCACTTAACATTAATGGGCCTTACTTACACTCCCTAATTAATTAATTTACTCGAATAAATATTGTAAGCCTCTAGTAACTTAATCAAATAATTAATTAAATTATTTTGGGCGTTCTGAGATAGCTTCGACCCATTTAGTGAAGTAATCAATACCTACTAAAATGAAATGATGACCTTTCGACGAAGTTGGTTTTATCTCACAAAATATGTCTAAGGCCCAACCCCTGAATGGCCAAGGCTTTAATATTGAATGCAATTCATTTGCTGGCACATGTTGAATTCCTGCGTGTCTTTGACATTCTTGACACCCTTTGGCAAAGTCTATGCAGTCTTTCAACATAGTTGGCCAATACACACCTTGTCAAAAAAAAGCCATTTCATTTTATGGCCTATTTGATGTGATCCACAAGCACCACTATGAAAACTGGACACTGCTAAATAAGCTTCATTTTCACTTAAGTATTTAAGCAAAATATCTTTCACAGATTTCCTTGAACAATTCATTTTCAGCAATCATGTAACTCAAAGCTCTATACTTAGTTTTTCGACAAGTTACTCTGTTGGTTTTTCCAAGTATTCGACAATTGGCCTTCGCCTTGATCATCACTTGGCGTGTTGTCAATGACAAAAACTTGAAAATTCGGAAAATTTTGAAAATCAAAATCCTCTAAATTATCTTCAATTGGGGGAAGTAATATTTCTAACATATCTTCTGCCCCCAAGTTTTTTGCGTTGACAACTCCTCCGTAAAAAGTGTGCATCAAAAAAACTTTCTCTTTTACTTCTATGAATTCTTGGAGTTTTCCTTAGAAACTCTATAACCTGAAGCTATTTGAGCGAACTCATTTGCCTCTTGATTTTCAATTCGAGGCACATGCTTTATTTCTACATGTGTGAACTGTTTAAGCAACGCGTTGGCAATCACAAAGTACTTCACCAAGTTTTCTTTGATACATTTGTATTCTTTTGTTAATTGCTTAACAACTAGTTCAGAGTCACCTTTTATTTCGATGAGATGTTGCCCCCAATTCTAACAACGGTTCTAAACTTGTTATTAAGGGTTCATATTACGCCTCATTATTGGAGCAATTACTTTGTATTTTGTATTTAAATTTTGTTGGTATCCTCGTTGGAGGTATTATCAGAACTCCAATCCTTGTACCATTTTTATGGCTTGAGCCATCAAAATACAATTTCTATGGCTGCATTTCTGCTAAACATATTGTTTTCGACCAGAGAATGGTCTACTATGAAATCAGCCACTACTTGTCCTTTTACAGCTCAGAGGCTGTTATGTTAAGGAATATTCAGACAATGCCAAGGCCCATTTGCCTATTCGACTATGAAGTATCTGTTTCGACAACATGTGTTTAATGATATCATAATGCGAATAAAGCGTACACATCAACGAGCTTTATATATTGCTTGATTTTGTACAAGAGAAATATAAACACAAACATAGTTTTTCTATTGGATGATATCTTGTTTCTGCATCATTCAATAGTTTTCTAAGGTAATACACACGACTCTTTCGTATTTGTTTTCATCCTCTTGTGGAAAGTATGAAGAATACTATTATTGTTAATAATATTTTAGTAGAATTGATCAGTTTTCAAAAATATGGTGAAAACCCTATGGATGGAATTTTAATGATGAAAAAGAGAAAAAGAAGCCTTATTTCTTAGAAAATAACCAAAATTATTTTTACTTCAACACTTCAAAACTGAGTTTGTGAAAAGAACCTTGCTATTTAAAGATCAATCTGATGCAAGGGGAATTATTGGTGAGCTTAGGTCAAAACAAAGTTTTACTAAAAAGATAGAAGAGTTTAAAGAATTAAGTTTGGGGGTGTTTTATGAAAACAAAGGATGAATTTGAAAAGTGTAAAGAGTAAACAATGCACAAAAAGAATACAAAAATGTGGACAAAAGATCAAAGATCAAAGCCATAGTGTCCTGAATCATTTGAAACTATTCATGTGCCTAAGTACATGAATGCATTTGGAGGTCAAAGACCTGTGTCATGCAGGAATAAATGTATCTGGAGGATAGTTCAAAAACTGAACCTGTGCCAAAGTGCAAAGAAAAAAAAATATGCATCTGGAGGTCAAAGACCTGTGCCAAAGTGCAATTGCATCTGGAGGTCAGTGAGGAAGGCAATATGAGCTATCAAAGGAAAAAGCATCATCATGCAGAAGCATCAATGCAACTGCACTGAAGAAAAGCAAAATGCAGAAAAAATCAATGCATAAATCACTTCAAAGAAGTAATGCATCTGCACAAAAAGATCCACACAAAAATAGAAAGATGCATTGGCCCAAAAGCTTTTAAAGATTCAACCAAGCCCTTTGTTGTATTTAAAACTCCCCAACACTTGAGAAAATTTTGTGAGTCTAATCTCTCTTTTGAAAAATATTTTGGTGTGACCAAAGATAAACCAATCCTTTCAAAGGCTAGGAGGAAGTTTTTCACTTAGTCTTGGAACCAAACTCAACTCAGTAGGTTCACACACACACAAAAGAGTTTGAATAGCTTTGGTAGTTTTGAAGAAATAAAGGCATAAGAAAGATTGCTGAGAAATGAAGTTCATAGGGAACTCCTCATGAAAAATCCAAAAATATCAAGCTGATCTATCTTCTAGAATTATAGTTTTAATAGTTTGTCTTTGTCATTAATTGCGGACAAGCAATGGTTTAAGTTTGGGGGTGTTATAACTCTATTTTATATAGAGTATTTCATATGTTTAAACTTAGTAAATTGCTCTCATTCAAGTAAAGATAAGGAGTTTATATAGTATTTTGTGTGATATATGATAACTTGAGTGATTAACATGGTTATAGTTGTTAATAGGCCATTTTGGATATATTGTGGTATGTTTGATGTTTTTGCTCAGTGCAGTCTACAGATCTGCATCAATGCTCCTGCATTGATCCTACACTGAATCTGCACTACTTGGTGAATGAGCAGCTAGCTACTTGTGCATCCAATTGCATTGCTGACCTCATGCTTTGTCCCCTAAAGCAGAACCACTTTATATAGTAGGCGTCTACCATTCACACATAGCCATAGGGATAGCTTTGAAGAGTCATCAGCATAGGGACACATGTTCATACATCATTGGACCTCCCTATACACTTGGTCAACAATCTCAACTTGGGGATCAACCTCTGAAAAGCAACTACAACTCAATCCTCTCAAGATTACTTCAACATGAAGGAAGGAAGCACCTCTCTTGAAGACTATAAAAGGACCTCACATCTTCATTTGGAAATATATCACAATCCATAAGTTAGATCAAAATTTCAATATACATAGTTAGTTTCTATTTTATAAGAGGGAAAGGAAGGAATTAACAAATCCTCCTTACTTCGATTTTATAGTGTTTGTATAGTGCTAAGGAGTAATGCTAGTGCATTGCTAGGAGAATTCATGCAAAGGGCTTCAACTTGTGTAACTTCTATCTTGTTGTTTCTCTTTTGTGATTTCAATTATATAAACATGTTATATTCAGTTTATATTTACCTTGCAATGTCTATTGTTAGCTAAATCTCTCTTAGTTGGAATGTTCTAATCATTTAATGAGCTTTTAAGTAAGTATGATGCATGTATGTAATGTTTGTACTTTAGTTCTTGCTTGATAATGTTTTCAACACTTATTTTGGGGATTGATCAACTTAGAATAAGTAAATTTGTAACAGCAGACATGGCTTACAATTAAGAACTCAAGAACTAATATGGGTAAGTGTTTTACATAAAGGAAACTTTGTGAAAACCATGCTAAGACCTAGACATAGGATAGTATAGTCCATAGGGTGAAACTGTGGGTACTTAAGATACAAGAGTGAACTTATTTAAGCATGCCTAGACATAGGAAGCTTGTAATGAAACTCTGAAGAAAGTGACTGAAAGGCACATAGCTAATGCAACAACATTCAGTGCAGCTGCATCACATACTGCATCAAACACTTAAAAGTAAAATTACTTGATGAAGACATTCCAACTAACTTCTCTCAAATTGCACAACAAATACTTGCACTTTAGTTTTTACTAACTTGATTGTGATTACACCAACTCCACTATAATTTGTTATTTAGTTACCTTACAATTTATTACTTTGTATTGAATTTTAAAAGAGATTTTTTCAATCTCTGTGGGTTCGATCTTTGATACTACTTGTTTTGGACTGTGTATACTTGCACATGCTTTTTACCCAACACCAAGTTTTTGGCGCCGTTGCCGGGGATTGAAGTAAATTCTTTTTAAAATTCTGATATATAGTAAGTTAGTGTTGTATATAATTCTGGTATTTGTAGTTTCTGTCATGCAGAAGTACATGGTACTTTAGTATATGTACAGGACCAGAAACAGGACACCAGAATATAGCTTAGATCCAGAAATAGAAAAGAGATTTAGGATATTCTAAAACTCCAAAAGCAAAATCAACAAGCCTGCAACATGTCTTTCAGTGAAGAACCAAGCTTTAAGGCCACACTCGGTGAGAGGAGGCCCTAGTTCACATCATGCTACTGAAGAAGATCATAGAGAAAATCTCATCCACATGGATCACATAGGTATGATTAATGATAGAGATAGACCTATGAGGGATTATGCTCAGTTTGATCATCAAACATGCAAACTAGCATATCTAGACCTCATATTGATGCCATGTGTAACACCCTAAATGATTTAATTAAGCAATTGATTAAATTATTTAAAGTGTTACACTGTTTTAAATTATAATAGAATATAAAATAGTGTTTATAATTCAGTAATTTATTTTAATTGAAGGGGATGGTGGAAGAAATGGAGAAGGGGTGTAAAAAGGGCCCAAGGTGCGCTTGGCCCAATGTACATATATCCAAAATTAGAATTTTCTCTCATTTGTGCAAAAGAGAAAGAAAACGAAAGAAAGGGAGAAGAGAAAGGAAGAAGAACGGCAAGAAAACCCTAGGAGAAGAGGAGGAGAAGAAGAATTCGTGACTTGAAGGCTTGGATTGTTGCAGTGGTTTTGTTCGTGACTCCATAAAGGTCCTTCTCTACGGTGAATTTGAGGTAAGGGGAGTCTCACTCTATAATAGAGGAGATAATTCGTTTTATGTAGATCATAGGTTTGGTTGTGGGTGAATTGATGATTGTTTTGGTGAATTTGAGAAAATTGCATGATAGAAATCGAATTAGGGTTTTAAATTGGGTGTTTTGTGTTTTTGATGAGTTTTGATGCATGATTGAGTGATATAACATGCAATTGAATGTGTTGATATTGTTATACAATGTATTTGAGTAGTATATGATGATTAGTATTGAAAGGGTTTGTGAATTGGGGTTTTGGGTCATGGGCGCCAAGGTGCTAGGGATTTGGCGCCACTGTGCAATCGTGTGAGGAGTTGTTGGTGTGTGTTCTTTGTGCTGGCGCCAATTTCCTAGAGAAATGGCGCTGTGTCACACTATGCTTGATGGATTGTGCGCGCGCGTGTTCTTTACATCCCGGGCGCCACATTGTTGAGAAAATGGCGCTGGGTTACTATTCATGTGCTAGAGTTGGGTTTTGTGTGGAGTGTTCTTTGCCCGGCGCCAAAATTCTTTGGGAAATGGCGCCGTCTGCTTTGTTTGAGTCTTTGGGGATGTGGGTTTTCTTTGTGCAGGCGCGAGAATGTGGGTATTTTGGGGCCGGGAGTGAAACTTGTATTTACAGGCACATTTTTCGTGCCAAATTTTGTATTCACCGCCCAAATTCAATTTTAAGTGTTTTGGCTCGAGTAGTTTTCTAGTTGCGGTGTCAATTTGAAAATGTCCGGTGGAGGTGATTTTGTGTGTGTAAATGGGGTGGGTGAGGGAACTCATATTTACGAACATATTTTATTGTGCCAAATTTTGTATTCACCGCCCAAATTCAATTTTAAGTGTTTTGACTCGAGTGGTTTCTGAGTACAGTCTTATTTTAAAAATGTCTCGGTGGGGTGACTTTGTGTGTGTAATCTGGGGTGGTTTGGGTGAAACTTACTTTTCGGGCATATTTCACCGTGCCATATTTTGTATTTACTCGCCCAAAACCTTTTTAAACATTTTGGCTCGAGTGGTTTTTGGTTTGAAAGTGTTGAGTGTGCTGGTCAGTAGGGGGGCGCCAAATTGTGCTGCCCAAGGCGCCTAGTCTGGTGCCTAAGAGTGTGCTGTTTTGGTCCCTAGATGACAGTTTGGTCCCTAGATGATTGTTTTGGTCCTAAATGGTGGTTTAGGTCTTTGAGTGAGGTTGGGTCCTCTAGATGAGATTAGTCCTTGGGACTTGATTGAGTTGAGAGTGTATGATGAGGTGACTGAGCATGCCATGGGGGCATGGGCCGGAGGGCCAAGCCAGGAGGGCTATAAAATGAGATTAATACTGAGGTAAGAGTAAATGCGTGTGTTGAGCTGTTTGAGATTGTGTTTGTGTTGTACATGGAGTCTCATGCATACATTATTTGCTGATCGTAGAGCTTATAAAATAATGTGAAGCCCGAGAGGCGGCGGAGGGCGAGTCATGAGGACTCCATTATTGATGAGAATGCCGGAGGGCAAATATTGAGAACGCCGGAGGGCAAATGGTACCACATGCATACTTACATTGCATACATTCTCATTAGTGCATGAATGTTGTTGAGTGATGATTGGTGTGTTTGGGTATGCTGTGAACTATGATATATATATATATATATTGCTTATTATCACTTTTATTATATAGTTCGAGACTCACCCTTTCTGTTGTTGTTTACTACAGGTAGTCATGAGTGAGGACTTGATATCTTCACTGTTTCCCCGAGTCGGTCTGCTCTGATACGTAGCACCTAGGGGTTGGGGTTTAGACTCATTTGTTTTGTTTTGCTCACTGTCGAGCTTTCATAGATGATTTTCTATGTATTACTTGAGATGTAACTTTGTTTTCCGCTGCATGTTATGAGATTGTTTACCACGTGATTATGGTGTTACGTATTTTGATTATGTTTATGAGATGAATTGTCTATTGGTTGTTTTAAGAGAGAAGTGTGACGCTCCATTTAATGAACAAATGATTTTTATACACTCTGATTTTTAATGTAAACTACCGGGTAGAAATGGGGTGTTACATTAGTGGTATCAGAGCAAAAGTTGGTCTGTCCGACCCGGTGTGTCTGTTTGTCATGTTGTGTATGTGGTTAGGAGTCTTGAATTAGTTACGAATGGTTGTTTATCTTTGCGGTGTTAGGTTGATATGGCCGAGAAGAGTTGATCTTGCACTTGCCGAGGCGTTGCAAGCCATAGCACACAAGTTATGGGGGCCATAGCAGAACATCGAGACTCATGATCGACAACATTCGAGAGAGAGAACCCCTACCTTGAGGGAGGTACAACCGGATGGTGCCTTGACTTGGTGAAGGAGATTGAGAGGATCTTGAGTGATTAGCCGCACGGATGAGCGAGAAAGTCAGTGCAGTACTCATACCTTATCTCAAGAAGAGGCGATGGACCGGTGGCTAGAGACCGGTGAGAGGTTGGGTCGCCGCGCAGAGGAGATCACTTGGCCGTGTGTTCAGAGGGAATTCTTGAGAAAGTATTTCCGGAGGGCGTGAGAGGTAAGAAAAAAGTGGAATTCCTTGAACCGAGGCAAGGAAGTATATGCATTCATATCGAATATCTTTGCCAAGTTCACGGAGTTGGCCAAGTTCTATCCCCACTATCTTTGAAATTTGAGGTTTGAATTCTGAAAATGCATTAAGTTTGAGAATGGGGTGAGGGTGATATCAAGCGGTGTGGGGTATCGAAGATTAGAGTATTTGCCGATCTGGTAGCTAACTGCAGATTTATGAGGAAGACAAGAATGCCCGCTCTAGGGTCATGAGAGACGAGGGGAAATTTCATAACGGGGTAAGCCTTATGAGGCGTCTGGCGACAAGGGTAAGCAAAGGTATTCGGGTGGTAACAAGTATAATGGTGGAAAGCAGTGCCGAGGGTAGGAGGTACCATGAGGGCAAGAAGCCAAGTGGGGGAGACGCCCCATCGGATATTGTTTGTTTCAAGTGTGACAAGCCAGGTCACAAGAGCTTTGACTGTAAGATGGAAGTGAAGAGATGTTTTAAGTGTGGGAAGAATGGTCATATGGCATCCGAGTGTGATCGCAAGGAAGCCGTATGTTTCAAGCTAATGGTGAAAGCTGGTCACATTAGCTTCAAGTGTCCCAAGCCTAAGAAGGAAAGATCCTTTGGGAGAGTGTTTGCATTGGCAGGTTCGGAGGGACCTAATGATATCAGAGGTACATGTTTCATCTCGGTACACCTTTAGTTGCTATTATTGACACGGGTGCTACGCACTCTTTTATTGCATCTGTTTGTCTTTGAAAAGTTAAATTTAGTGTTGTCTACTATGGAGAGAGGATGGTTATCGACACTCCCGGCGGCGGTCCGTAACTACTTCTCGATGTGTGCTAGGTGCCCTCTGTCGGTCTTCGGCTGAGAGATTTTCAGTTGATCCGATTTGTTTGCCTTTGGGTGGGTTAGATGTGATTCGGGAATGGGTGGTTAGTAGATAACCATGTGCACATCAACCTATTCTAATAAGTCTGTTAGTTTTCTTCTTCACGAAGAGGAAGAGTGCGCTTTCTTTGTCTCACGAGCAATTGCGCGCAGGTAATGAAAAGAGGCGGTCGGTTGTTTGCTTTGATGGCGTCTATATGCTGAGAACCAAGCCGTGGTTGATGGGTTACAGTGGTGTGTGAGTTCCCCTGAAGTGTTTCGGATGAGATTCCTAGTGTGCCCCCCAGAGAGGAAGTTGAGTTCGGGATTGAGCTTGTGCACAGTACTAGGCACTGTGTCCATGGCACCGCACCGGATGTCCGCACGAGTTATGCAATTGAAGAAGCGATTAGAGGAGCTTCTTGAGAAGAAATTTGTGAGGCCTAGTGTGTCACCATGGGGAGCTCGGTTTTATTGGTAAAGAAGAAGGATGGGAGTATGCGTGCGTGCGTGGACTCTGCACAATTGAATAAAGTGACTATCAAGAATAAGTATCCTCTCCCGAGGATAGATGATCCGATGGACCGGTGGTGGGTGCTAAAGTGTTTAGCAAAATTGACTTGAGGTCGGGTATCACCAGTTAAGGTGAAGGATGAGGATATCCGAAAACAAACATTTGAGCGAGGTATGGGCATTATGAGTACTCTGTAATGCCGTTTGGTGTCACAAATGCACCAGGGGTGTTTATGGAGTACATGAACCGAATCTTCCATAGCTATCTGGATCGGTTTGTGGTAGTTTTCATTGATGATATTATGGTGTACTCAAAATCTGAGGAAGAGCATGCAGAGCACTTGAGGTTGGTGCTAGAGGTCTTGAAAGAGAGGAAGTTGTATGCCAAGTTGTCAAAGTGTGAGTTCTGGTTGCATGAGGTGAGCTTCTTGGGTCATATTATTTCTGGTGATGGTATAGTTGTGGATCCAGCCAAGGTTGATGCAGTGTTGCAGTGGGAGAGCCCAAAGTCTGTGACTGAGATCAGGAGTTTCTTGGGGTTGGCTGGTTATTACAGGAGGTTTATTGAAGGGTTCTCTAAGCTAGCCCTTCCATTGACCCGACTGACCTGTAAAGGAAAAGCATTTGTGTGGGATGCAAAGTGTGAAGAGAGCTTCCAAGAGCTGAAGAGGAGGTTGACCACGTCTCCAGTGTTAGTGTTGCCTGTGCCAGAGCAACCTTTTGTTGTGTACTGTGACGCCTCCAAGATGGGTTTGGGAGGTGTGTTGATGCAGGATGGGAAGGTAGTTGCTTATGCGTCCCGACAGTTGAGGACACATGAGAAGAACTATCCTACTCATGACTTAGAGTTTTTGCTTAGTGTGTGTTTGTCTTTGAAGATTTGGAGGCAATATCTCTATGGTACTAGATTCGAAGTGTTCAGTGATCACAAGAGTCTGAAGTACTTGTTTGACCAGAAGGAGCTGAATATGAGATAGAGGCGTTGGTTAGAGCTGCTGAAGGACTATGATTTCGGCTTGAACTATCACCCCGGCAAGGCTAATGTCGTGGCTGATGCCTTAAGTCGGAAAACTTTGCATATGTCACTATGATGGCGAGGAATTGGAGTTGATTGAGCAATTCCGTGACTTGAGTGCAGTTTTGAGGTGACACCCAGTGTCAGTTGGGTATGTTGAGGATTGGGAATGACTTCTTGGTTAGTATCGAGACGCCCGAAGTTAGATGTGGCCCAGTAGACTTGTTGGTTCTTTGGTGAGCAAGTCGTAGAGGTGGATTACAGGTTGGATTCCCAGGGTGTATTGAGATTCAGGGACAGAATTTGTGTTCCGGATGATCTTTGAGTTGAAGAGGATGATACTTGAGGAGAGCCATAGGAGTAAGTTGAGCATTCATCCAGTGCTACTAAGATGTACCATGATCCGAAGAAACTATTTTGGTGGCACAGTATGAAGAGAGATGTTGCGCGATTTGTATATACATGTTTGACTTGCGAAGTCAAAGATTGAGCACCGAAACCTGCGGGGTTGATGCAACCTTTAGAGATTCGGAATGGAAGTGGGACAAACATTTCCATGGACTTTGTGGTGGGTTGCCAAAATCTGCGAGAAGTCGACCTTATTTGGGTGATTGTGGATAGGTGACCAAGTCGCCCATTTCATTCCTATCAACATCACCTACCTGTGCCAAAGTTGGCTAGAATATACATTCGGTGATTGTGAAGCTTCATGGGGTTAGAAGAGTATTGTGTCGGATAGAGACCCGCGGTTTACATCGAGTTTTGGGGAAGCTTGCGGGAGGCTTTGGGGTCCAAGCCGAGGTTGAGTTGACTTATCACCCTCGACCGATGGTCGCAGAGAGAACCATCCGGTCTTTGGAGGATCTTTTGAGAGCTTGTGTGCTAGAGCGGGGAGGTGCGTGGGATACACATCTCCCAGCGATTGAGTTCACTTACAATAACGGCTATCATTCGAGCATTGGGATGGCTCCTTTTGAGGCAATCAGTATGGGCGGAGGTGCGAGAACTCCTTGTGTTGGCATGAGTCCGGGAGAGTGTTGTTCTTGGACCGGAGTTGGTTAGGAGACTACCGAGAAGGTGAAAATGATCGAGAGAAAATGAAAGAGTCCCAGAGCCGTGAGAAAAGTTATCATGATAAGAGGAGGAAAGACTTGGAGTTTTGTTTGGTGAGCATGTGTTCACGAGGGTCACGCCTATGACTGGTGTTGGGCGTGCTCTGAAGGCAAAGAAGTTAACTCCAAGGTTTATTGGACCGTACCAAATCACTGAGAGGGTTGGAAAGGTTGCTTATAGAGTGGCTTTACCGCCTAATCTTTCGAACTTGCACGATGTCTTCCACGTGTCACAGCTTCGGAAGTATATTCCAGACCCGTCTCATGTGATTCACATGGACGATGTGGAGGTACGTGAGAACCTCACTGTGGAGACTATGCCCGGTGAGGATTGATGATAGAGAAGTGAAGGTGTTGAGAGGGAAGGACATTGCCTTGGTCAAGGTAGTGTGGTTGGGAGCTGCTGGTGAGAGCATGACTTGGGAGCTGGAGAGCAGGATGCGTGAGTCGTATCCGGAGCTGTTTGAATCAGGTATGAATTTCGAGGACGAAATTTCCTAAGTGGGGGAGAGTTGTAACACCCTAAATGATTTAATTAAGCAATTGATTAAATTATTTAAAGTGTTACACTGTTTTAAATTATAATAGAATATAAAATAGTGTTTATAATTCAGTAATTTATTTTAATTGAAGGGGATGGTGGAAGAAATGGAGAAGGGGTGTAAAAAGGGCCCAAGGTGCGCTTGGCCCAATGTACATATATCCAAAATTAGAATTTTCTCTCATTTGTGCAAAAGAGAAAGAAAACGAAAGAAAGGGAGAAGAGAAAGAAGAGGAGGAGAAGAAGAATTCGTGACTTGAAGGCTTGGATTGTTGCAGTGGTTTTGTTCGTGACTCCATAAAGGTCCTTCTCTACGGTGAATTTGAGGTAAGGGGAGTCTCACTCTATAATAGAGGAGATAATTCGTTTTATGTAGATCATAGGTTTGGTTTTGGGTGAATTGATGATTGTTTTGGTGAATTTGAGAAAATTGCATGATAGAAATCGAATTAGGGTTTTAAATTGGGTGTTTTGTGTTCTTGATGAGTTTTGATGCATGATTGAGTGATATAACATGCAATTGAATGTGTTGATATTGTTATACAATGTATTTGAGTAGTATATGATGATTAGTATTGAAAGGGTTTGTGAATTGGGGGTTTTTGGGTCATGGGGCGCCAAGGTGCTAGGGATTTGGCGCCGCATGCCAGATGTGAGGAGTTGTTGGTGTGTGTTGCTGTGCAGGGCGCCAATTTCCTAGAGAAATGGCGCCGTGTCACCGTAGTGATGGATGTTGCGCGCGTGTTCTTTATCTGGCGCCACATTCTTGAGAAAATGGCGCACCGGTTCTTGTTCATGTGCTAGAGTTGGGTTTGTGTGCGTGGGTGTTCTTGCCAGGCGCCAAGTTCTTTGGGAAATGGCGCCAAAGGCAATCGCTGTTGAGTCTTTGGGGATGTGGGTTTCTTGTGTGCAGGCGCGCGAATGTGGGTATTTTGGGGCCGGGAGTGAAACTTGTATTTCTGGGCATATTTTCTCGTGCCAAATTTTGTATTCACCTGCCCAAATTCAATTTTAAGTGTTTTGGCTCGAGTAGTTTTCTAGTTGCAGGTGTCAATTTGAAAATGTCCCGGTGGAGGGTGATTTTGTGTGTGTAAATGGGGTGGGTGAGGGGAACTCATATTTCTGAACATATTTTACTGTGCCAAATTTTGTATTCACCTTCTCAAATTCAATTTTAAGTGTTTTGGCTCGAGTGGTTTCCTGAGTACAGGTCTTATTTTAAAAATGTCTCGGTGGGGGTGACTTTGTGTGTGTAACGGGGGTGGTTTGGGTGAAACTTACTTTTCTGGGCATATTTCACCGTGCCATATTTTGTATTTACCTGCCCAAAAACCTTTTTAAACATTTTGGCTCGAGTGGTTTTTGGTTTGAAAGTGTTGAGTGTCTTTGAGTCGCAGGGGGCCAAATTGTGCCGCCCAAGCGCCTAGTCCAGTGCACGTGTCAGGCTTGTGTGCGAGTTTGTGTCTCAGGTCCGTGTTGCCTGTGGGGCGCAAGATTGCTAGAAAAGTGGCGCCCGATGGGGTGTGTTGCCACGGGCGCCAAAATCTTGAGTTTCTGGCGCTAGTCTTTGTGTTGCACCGTGGCGCGAGAATGTGGGAAAATGGCGCCTAGTCTTTGCCAAGTGCCTAAGAGTGTCTTTGTTTTGGTCCCTAGGTGGTGATTTGGTCCCTAGATGATTGTTTTGGTCCTAAATGGTGGTTTAGGTCTTTGAGTGAGGTTGGGTCCTCTAGATGAGATTAGTCCTTGGGACTTGATTGAGTTGAGAGTGTATGATGAGGTGATCGAGAGCATGCCATGGGGGCATGGGCCGGAGGCCAAGCAGGAGGTCTATAACATGAGATTAATACTGAGGTAAGAGTAAATGCGTGTGTTGAGCTGTTTGAGATTGTGTTTGTGTTGTACATGGAGTCTCATGCATACATTCGGCTGCGGTCGTAGAGCTTATAAAATAATTGTGAAGCTGAGAGGCGGCCGGAGGGCCAAAGTCATGAGGACTCCATTATTGATGAGAATGCTTGGAGAGGCAAATATTGAGAGAACGGAGAGGCAAATGGTACCACATGCATACTTACATTGCATACATTCTCATTAGTGCATGAATGTTGTTGAGTGATGATTGGTGTGTTTGGGTATGCTGTGAACTATGATATATATATATTGCTTATTATCACTTTTATTATATAGTTCGAGACTCACCCTTTCTGTTGTTGTTTACTACAGGTAGTCATGAGTGAGGACTTGATATCTTTCTTTGTTTCCCGAGTCGGTGCGCTCACGATCACGTAGCACCTAGGGGTTGGGGTTTAGACTCATTTGTTTTGTTTTGCTCACTGTCGAGCTTTCATAGATGATTCTCTATGTATTACTTGAGATGTAACTTTGTTTTCCGCTGCATGTTATGAGATTGTTTACCACGTGATTATGGTGTTACGTATTTTGATTATGTTTATGAGATGAATTGTCTATTGGTTGTTTTAAGAGAGAAGTGTGACGCTCCATTTAATGAACAAATGATTTTTATACACTCTGATTTTTAATGTAAACTACCGGGTAGAAATGGGGTGTTACACCATGCATTTTGAATTTAAGCCTATGATGTTTCAAATGCTTCAAACTATTGGTCAATTTGGAGGATCTCCTCATGAAGATTCTCATTTACATTTAAGGCAATTTCTAGAAATATGTAGTAATTTTATAATACCTGGTGTTAGTGAAGATGCATTTAGATTAAGGTTATTTCCTTATTCCTTGAAATGGCTGAGAAATTTTTAGGAAAATATTTCCCACCTATCAAAAATGCCGGGATGGCGATATTACATCTTTTAGACAAAAAGAGTTAGAAAATGCCTCATCATGGTTTACATGTTATTATTCAAATGGAAACATTTTATAATGGTTTAGAACCTCAAACCGAATAATGCTTGATGCATCATCCGGTGGAGTGTTATTAAATGGTCATACAATGAAGCATGTGAATTAATTGATAGAATAGCGACCAATAGCTCTAGTTGGCCAACCGAGAGGGTAAGTGCCCAAAAGAAACCATTAGGGGTACATGAAGTTAATGATATATCTGCCTTATCTGCTCAAGTAGCCACTCTAGCTAACTTGATGAAAAACTTCACTTACAGCAATGCTATGCATCTAATGCTGGTGCATCACTGCACAACACTCTGCGGCAGATAGAACAAGTACAAGTACCTGTGCACTCCTAGTTGTGTGTCATGTGGAGGAGGTCACTTGTATGAGGAGTGTTCTAGCAACCCTATCTCTGTAAATTATGTAGGTTATAATAAGAATAACAACCCTTATTCCAACACTTATAATCCTTGTTGGAAAGATCACCCAAATTTTAGATGGAGCAACAATAGTTCACCGCACCTAGAAGCGCACTAACTACACCATCGGGATTCCCATTCGAGAATAACAAAAGAAACTCCCAACCTACCACCGAGAATTCTCTAGAATCCATGCTTAAAGCATTCATAGGTGAATCTAGAAGCGCTAGACAAGTGAAGATGCTTCCATTAAGAACTTAGAGAATCAAGTTGGTCAATTAGCCACAACTCGTATCAAAGGCCACAAGGTGCCTTACCTCAATCTGAAGCTACTCCTTCCCAAAAACAAGGAAAGGAGCAGTCAAGGATATTTCTTTGAGAAGTGGTAAGGATCTTATATAGAGTCAACTGAGAAGGAAAGTGTAGAAAAGGGAGAAAAAGCCAAAAATCAAAAAGAAACCAATGCAGAAGCATCTAATGCTCCTACATCACAAGAAGTTCAAGTTCCATTACCTAAGTTAGTACCTGAATAACCTCCTCCTCCTTATCCTCAAAGATTGAAAAAAGCTCATGAGGAGAAACAGTTTGGTAAATTCTTAAAGGTACTAAAACAATTACACATCAATGTTCCCTTAGTAGAAGCACTCCAACAAATGCCAAACTATGCAAAATTTATGAAGGATGTGCTTACTAAGAGAAGAAGATTAGGAGAGTTTGAAACAGTTGCCAGGACAGAAGATTGTAGTTTGCTTATGCAAATTAAGATTCATAGGAAATTGAAGGATCCAGGTAGTTTTACAATTCCATTTTCCATTGGACAATCTTATACTAGTAAAGCTTTATGTGATTTAGGTGCAAGCATCAACTTGATGCCTAAATATATTTTTGACCAGTTAGAAATTGGAAATGCAAAACCAACCACTGTGACACTTCAATTAGCTGACAGATCAATAGCCTACCCTGAAGGTATCATAGAAGACATCCTAGTTAAGGTAGATAAATTTGTATTCCCTGTAGATTTTGTTATCCTTGACTTTGATGCAGATAAGGAAGTGCCTATTATCCTAGGTAGACCATTCTTAGCAGCTGGCAAAACCATAATTGATGTGCAAAAAGGTGAACTCACAATGAGAGTGAATGATCAAGAGATAAAATTCAATGTAATGAATGCTATGAAGTATCCTGCAGAGAATACAGAAGAGTGTTCATCCTTAGTTTCTCTAGATCAATTGGTAGAAAAACAGTTTTACAAGCAGTATGATCTCTTAGCCAATGCAGATGCATTAGATGCAGCAACATTGCTAGATGATGAAATACTAGGAAAAGAAAATTTGCCAATAGAAAACTCTTGTAAGGAGGTATGGGCTAGAACTTATGAACCACTCAATCTTGAGGATCCAATTCTCAAGAAGAACTTACCATCAATAGAACAACCTCCTAAGTTAGAATTAAAGATACTGCCTGAACACCTTAAGTATGCCTTCTTAGGAACAAATGAAACTTTACCTGTTATCATTGCTTCTAATTTAACATCAAAACAACAGAGTGATCTCATCAGTACTCTAAAGAAGCATACCAAAGCTATAGGTTGGCAAATGGCAGATATCAAAGGAATTAGTCCTTCTATATGCATGCATAGAGTCATTTTGGAAGAAAATTCCAAAAATAGCATAGAGAGTCAAAGAAGACTAAATCCTATTATGAAAGAGGTTGTGAAAAAGGAAATCATTAAGTGGCTAGATCTTTGGAATCATATACCCCATATCGCATGCGGTGCTTGGGTAAGCCACTGTCCAATGTGTACCAAAGAAGCGGGTGTGACAGTAATAGCCAATGAAAAGAATGAGTTGATACCAACTAGAACTGTCACAGGGTGGAGAATCTGTATGGATTACAGAAAACTCAACAAAGCTACCAAAAAGGATCACTTTCCTTTACCATTCATAGACCAAATGTTAGATAGACTAGCGGGGAAAAGAATTTTATTGTTTCCTAGATGGCTACTCAAAGCTATAATCAAATAGCCATTGAGCCTAAGGATCAACACAAAACTACCTTTACATGCCCTTATGGAACCTTTGCTCTTAGAAGGATGCCATTTGGCTTATGTAATGCACCTGCTACATTCCAAAGATGCATGATGTCTATATTCTCGATTTCATTGAGCAATCAATGGAAGTATTCATGGATGATTTCTCTATCTTTGGAGAAACATTTCAAGTTTGTTTAGCAAACTTGGAACAAATTCTCAAGAGATGTGAAGAAACAAATTTAGTATTAAACTGGGAAAAGTGTCATTTCATGGTACAAGAGGGCATTGTTCTAGGACATAGAATTTCAAAGAAAGGTCTAGAGGTAGACAAAGCTAAGGTTGATGTAATTGAGAATTTACCACCACCAAATACAGTCAAAGGTATCAGGAGCTTCTTAGGCCATGTTGGTTTCTATAGAAGGTTTATCAAAGATTTTTCAAAAATCTCAAAACCATTATGTATGCTTTTGCAACATGATGTATCATTTATTTTTGATGATTCCTGTAAGGAAGCTTTTGAAAATCTTAAAAAGGCATTGGTTACTACACCAGTGATAGTAACACCAGATTGGAGCAGGCCATTTGAATTAATGTGTGATGCTAGTGACTTTGTAGTAGGAGCAGTCCTGGGGTAAAAGTATGATAGGGTTTTTCATTCCATTTATTATGCTAGCAAAACATTAATTGAAGCTCAAGTGAACTACACAGTCACAGAAAAAGAATTATTAGCTATGGTATTTTCATTTGAAAAATTTAGATCTTACTTAGTTGGCACTAAAATTATTGTTTATACTGATCACTCTGCCATTAAGTATCTAATTTCAAAGAAAGATGCAAAACCAAGCTGATAAGGTGGATTTTACTCCTACAAGAATTTGATTTGGAAATAAGAGACAAGAAAGGAGTAGAAAATCAAGTAGCAGACCATTTATCAAGGATTGAAGGAGAATCACTTGTACACAAGGAGAAGAAATCAAGGAGAGCTTTCCAGATGAAAAACTATTAGCAATCACAGTCAATGCAAAACATGAAACTGCATTTGCTATAGGCAATGCAGGAGCATCAAATGCATCTGCACCATGGTTTGCTGATATTGTAAATTTCCTTGCAAGCAAAGTAGTACCAGTAAATATGACATATCAACAAAGGAGAAGATTCTTCCACATAGTTAAGCAATACTATTGGGATGATCCATTCCTTTACAAGATGTGCCCTGATCAATTAATGAGGAAATGCATCCCTGAAGAGGAGCAACAAGCAGTGCTACTGCATTGCCATGCTGCACCTTATGGAGGACACTTTGGAAGCACTGGAACAGCAGCTAAGGTATTACAGTTTGGTTATTTTTGGCCTACTTTATTTAAAGATGCTTATTTTATGGTCAAATACTATGATAAATGTCAAAGAGCAGGAAATATCTCTGATAAACATGAAATGCCAAGAACCAATATTTTAGAAATTGAATTATTTGATGTTTGGGGAATGGATTTCATGGGACCTTTTCCACCCTCTTTTGGCAATTTATATATCTTAGTAGATGTTGATTATGTGTCCAAATGGGTAGAGGCAGTAGCATTACCTAATAATGATGCTAAATCAATGAGTAAGTTTCTTCAAAGAAACATATTCACTAGATTTGGAACTCCTAGAGCTATCATTAATGATGAAAGTTCACACTTTTGCAATAAGATCATTGAAAACATTCTAGCTAAGTATGGAGTTAAGCATAAGATATATACAGCTTACCATCCTCAAACTAGTGGTCAAGCAGAATTATCCAATAGGGAAATTAAGAGACACTACAAAAAACGGAACAAATAGCGGGGGTTTTATTGCGGAGGTCTTAAAAACCTCCTCAATTTGATGTTAAAAAGAGATGTCCCAGTTCCTTTAGTTAATTTTTTTATTCTATTTTAAGGAGTTTAAAACCCCCGGAGATTGAAAAAAAAAACCCCGGAGATTGTGAAACACTGCGCGGCTTTTTTCCCTCTTCTCTCACCAAATCGTTTCAGGTGAAACAATGCTCCCAGACTGAAACCCTTCCCCTCCCAGACTGAAACAACGCTCCATCTCCTCCCACTTTCATCTCTCGCTTCAGAGATCTTCCCAGCAAAAATTTTATCGATTGTTCACTGAAACTCTCCATCTAAATCGATTGTTCACTGAAACCCTTTCCCACTAAATCGATTGTTCACTGAAACTCTCCATCTCCTCCAACGTTCATCTCTCGCTTCAGCTTCAGAGATGAAACCCTTTCCCCTCATTCTGGAAATCGTTACCCATCTCTCCTGAAACACAAGACAACATCCTACCTCTCTCTCTCTCGGAAACCCTCAATCTGTTTCTACCCATCTCTCTCGCAATACCCTCTGTTTATCCCTTTGAAGACTTGTTCTCTTCTAGAGTGAGGAAGGAGAAGGTGTGTCTATCCCTCTTCTAGGGTGTTTCACCTATTTCGTGCGTCTCTCCTTCATTTGGCGTGCATCTTTTGCTGTTTTAGAGGTAAGGGTTTAGGGTTTATGTTATTCATCTTCCTCTTCTTTTTGCGATTGTCTCTGTGATTTGTATAAGTGTCTCACTTTCACCTTAATCTTCCTCACTTAATTGCTTCGTATTGTTGTATTTGGGTTGGTGGGGTTTCTTTAACATGATAATCTGCTACCTAGCTCTATTCTGTTTGTTTGATTGACTGTGATTGGATAATTGTATTTCTCTGGTTGTTTTCTCACATTGTGTTCCTATATGAGTCATGGCACAAAGGAAAAGGTTATAGTGCTATTGATTTTGAATAATGTATATAACCTTGCTGATAGAATAATGTGTGAATACACTTCAGAAAATTTGAGTACCAGACAAAGAAAATGATCACAAAGAGACATTAGGTAGTGAGGGCATTAGGTAATATTACTATGTTGGGATAAAGAGACATTTCCGATGTTTTAACTATTCAGAAGATCAATTTGGATTAAGGCAATGAGTTGTTGATAGTCATCATGATGAATTGTGCCTTTGTAACTATTATCATGATGAATCCACTAATGTTGTTATGCAATTAATATATTCTCGCATACTAGAATTTGCAACATACTATTATCGATTATTATGCGAGATAAGATGCTTGAAATTATGTCTTATGGGTGTTTTACGCATTTCTTCGATAAGGATGTTACTTTAGGTTAGATGATGTTCGAATTGAGACCCTTTTTGTTTCACAGATGCTTGAAATTATCTCTGTTAAAGACATTTGTTTTACTTACTGATTGATTCAAGAATGAATTAAGTCTGTAAATGCGTTTTACTTATGGGTGTTTTACTTTATCGATAATGATCTCTGTTAAAGACATTTGTTTTACGCATTTACTTACAAATAGTTGAATCTATATATCACCATATCTACACATATCAATGATAAAAGGTTTACTTACAGATCGATTCAATAGTATTGATTCTTGAAGAAAGAGTGGTCTCCCTCTATAGGGACATTATTGTTTTATTTGCAAGATCAATAAGCTAGCTAATCTGTGTGCTTAAACAAAGTGACCAAACATGAATATTATTTTGTGTGTTTGCCAAGCACTGAGACAATTATAGTTTACTTACAAGACAAATTAAAGAACCTGAATCATAAGATTATCACAATAATGTCAACATGCTAAAAGAAATTATCATAAGGCTCGGGTGCTTTATGTTCTGCGCCCACTTGAATTCTTGATAAAACTAGAAATACAGATTGTATATAGGTGTGTAGAGTTACTAGCTACATTACATATATACAACTCAAGTCGAGGACATAAACATGGAAAATTATCTTCATGATAATCTGTGACATTATTAATTACTCGGTGATATATAAATGAACTATGATGGCCTATGGAGAATAAGCGACGTACTTTACAAGCGAGTTTGGGGTGATGTAACAAGCACCCAGATTTTATGCTCTAATATAACACGTAGTAATTAATCCTTATAGAGTGTTTGATGTTGTTGAGTATGGTTCATATGTTTCAATGAGTATGGTTTTGTTGAATCTTGAGATGATTTGATGCACTCTTTTGTTTTTACTATATTTTTTCTTTTCTTGTCATGCGTTTTTTTAGTTAAATAATTAGATTCAACTATTTGTATTACTTGCAACTATTTGTATTGTTACTTGCAACTATTTGTATTACTTGCAACTATTTGTATTGCTAGTGTTCTCCATCATTAATTCACTTCTTGAGGTTTTCTTAATTACTTTTATACCTTCTTATCATTATTTAGAGGCCAGTTAAATATGGACAAATCTTGGATTGCAAAGCCAAGAAATACAAGTGAGTACTTAAATGGAATAAGTCAATTATTGGATTTTGCTTTTAAGCATAGCGCTATTAGAGATACAATAAAATGTCCGTGTCCTGATTGCGGGATTGTTGATTGGCAAACCAGAGATGTAGTCTAATCACACTTAGAATCGAAACCATTCCCTAAAAACTATATCATATGGACTCGTCATGGTGATAAACAAGTACCACAATCTACTAGAAATGAAGATCATGTGCAAGGGACATTTCATTATGAGAACCCGCTAGCCACAATGGTCAATGATGCATTTGGGCACCATAGGCAACAAACCACTAATAGAGATGAACCACAAGCAATAGGAGCAAATGAAGTATTAAATGAAGGGCCAAGGGGGGATTTTAGTGATTTTCATGAGTTTATCAAAGGCGGAGTCGGATGTTGCACCTGAAGGAGCAAGTATACAAAACTAGAATTTGTAATCAAATTATATCATATAAAGGTTTTGTGTGGATTGAGTGACAAGGCAATGACTATGATACTAGATTTGTTGAGAGATGTGTTTCAACAAGCAAAGTTCCCCCCTTCTTTCTATGAGGCGAAAAAAATCATCAACAAACTAGGTCTTAATTATACTAAGATAGATGCATGTCCACAAGATTGCATGTTATATTTGGGAGATGAAGACAAAGACTTGCAAGCATGTAAGCATTGTGGAGTGTCTCGATGGAACCCTAAGAAGAAGAAAAAACAAGCTGTAAAAGCTTTGCGTTACTTTCCACTAAAAGCAAGATTGCAAAGATTGTTCATGTGTTCTAAGACTGCAGAGCATATGAGGTGGCACTCTACAGAGAGTAATAAGGATGGGTTGCTAAGGCATCCGAGGGATGGTATGGCATGGAAGACATTTGATTTGATGCATCCTGAATTTGTTTTAAATCCTCGAAATGTTCGCTTAGGCCTTGCAAGTGATGGTTTTAACCCTTTTGGAACCATGAGTTCTGCTTATAGCATTTGGCCAGTGTTTTTGATTCCGTATAATCTTCCTCCTTGGATGTGTATGAAGCACACTTCCTTCATCTTATCAATGATCATTCCAGGAAAGAAGATGCCTGGAAATAATATAGATGTTTACTTACAACCCCTTATAAATGAGTTAAAGGAGCTATGGAATGATGGTGTGGTTACTTTTGATGCATCAATGAATGAAAATTTTAGAATGCAGGCAGCTCTTATGTGGACAATTAGTGACTTTCCTGGCCTAGGAAATCTGTCTGGTTGGAACACTCATACAGGTTTGGCTTGTCCAACTTGTAATTTTGATGCTGAGCCATGTCGTCTCCCTCATAGTAGAAAATGGTGTTTGATGGGCCATCGTCGGTTTTTGAGCAGAAATCATAGATTTAGACTGAATCGTGTTCGCTTCGATGGAAGCACAGAGGAGCGAAATCCGCCCTTAATTATATCAGGATCTGATGTTTTGAAGCAAGTGGAAAACCTTGATGTTCCATTTGGAAGAGAAGCAATGTTGAATGGTAGAGGAAAAAGATCTAGACAACCAACTAAGCAATGGACTAAAAGAAGCATATTCTTTGAACTTCCATATTGGGAATCTAATTTGTTGCGTCATAATTTGGATTTCATGCATATTGAAAAAAATGTATGTGACAATGTTTTGTATACTTTGCTCCATGAGAAACCTAGATCAAAAGACAATCTTAATGCTCGAAAAGATTTGCAAGATATGGGTATAAGGCGTGATCTTTGGCCTGATAATAAAGGGAGATATCACCTTGCTTTGTTTTCACTAACACGCGATACGAAAAAGTTGTTCCTTAAAACTTTGAAGAATGTTAAAGTACCAGATGGTTACTCAAGTAACATTTCTAGATGTGTTGATGAGGCACAACAAATGTAACGCCCCAAATTTTATTAGAAACTATTTGAAATTGATTTGATAAGATTACATTATTTTGATTTATTGTGTGGTTAAACCATTAAATTAGTTGAATAAATATATTTTTATATTTAAATGTATTTTTATAAGCTATTTGTGATATATGATTGTTATTCATATTTATGCTTATTTATTTGGTTTTATAAAATATTAGTGTTGAGATATTATTTCCTTAGAACATTATTTTAAGCCATTGAGGTATTAAAATAAGAGTTGTAGTGAAATTGGGGGTTTTAAAATGATTTAGAGGTGAATTTCTACTCTTTTACTCGCATACAACCCCTTAATGCTTACACTCGTTAGTGAAACCAACATTCCAATGTGTGGCCCATGGAAGCAGACCCGGCCCATCCCTTCCTTCTTCTTCCCCGCGACCTGCTGCAACGCGAACGGGAAACCCTCAGCGCCGTTCCCCTTCTTTCTTGCGTTCTTCTTCCTCCCTCCACGACTGAACACCAAATTTCACCTTCCCACTCGGATTTTGCCACTGATTCCGTTTCTGACCTTAGTTTCTGTGTTTGAGGGGCCATTGTCTCTATTTCACGTCGCACACCACCGCCCCATTTGAACCAAGTTCCGCCATTTTCAACCAAATAGAAGCTCCTTCGTGAACCACCACGAACCCACACCGAAGCACGACGCTGAAGCTAACACACTCCGCATTTCTATAGCTCATTCTTGCTCTATAACTCGGCAAAGGTTCTGCGTGGTTTTTCTGTTACGATGAAACGATGATAACCGAACACTTGGATTTGCTTCGCTCCAACCTTTCCCTTGTTTCGATTCCCGGATCTAACGATCACATCTTCAAGAACGAATGCTGCATTTCTTTCGACTCACCGATAAGCAGCATACCCAATGATATACAACATAGGAGGTGATAATATTTAACAAGTATTAGCAAGGTTATTGCTAGATGAAGATAAACTTGATGAACTGTTGGGATTCTGTTTTGGGAATATTTGGGTAGCTTGGTTTTTGGTTTTGAAGCGGTTGGACGAGTTAGGAGCGAGTTCGTGAAGTTCGGGTCGTGAGTTTCGGAACGTCTCGGTAGCTCGCAAGGTTAGGGGATTCTCATTATGTTCATAATAACTTGTAGAATATGTGTTATGTAGGAAAATAGCCTAGCATGAATTGATTGTGTGGATTTATGTTCATTCTATGATTGTTGTTGTATGGGTGTTTGAATTGTTGCTACCATGCTACTTGTTGTTGGAAAATTATGTGTTGTGGATTTTGCATGTTATGTGTTTGAAGAAATGTATCCATGAGGTGAAGTATGTGAATGTAATAAATTGATGAAGTTGATTTGATATCTACATGTGTGTTGTTTTATGTGAGGATTAAGTTGTTGAATTAAAAAGTAGGTTTAAGTTGGTTTAGTGGGAGTGTTTGGGTGAAGGGCGCCAAATGCCTAGGCAAATGGCGCCTAAGCCACTGTTTGGCCGTGGTGGTGCATGCGTGCGTGTGTGGGGGGAGGCGCCGATTCGGCGGGAACTTGGCGCCCAGTGTGTGTGTGCTGCAGGTAGAGTGGCACGGCAAGGGAGGGGCGCCAGTTTCCTAGAAACTTGGCGCCTGTGGGTGTGTGTATTGCTGTGTGTGTGTGTGTTGCGCTAAGTGGGGGCGCCAAAGTGGCTGCCCCTTGGCGCCTAAGTGCCCAAAATGTGTCTAAGTGATGGTTTAGTCCCTAAGAATTAATTTAATCCTTGGCGTGACTAAATGGTCCCCAAGAATTAAATTAATCCTTGGCGCGACAAAATAATCCCTTAGAGTCCAATTAATCCTAATAGGTTAATATAAGCCCCTAAATACTAAATTAATCACAATATGCCAAAATAATCCCTTGAGTGTTAAATTAATCTTTGATGGGTCAAAATAGTCCTTAAGTGTAAAAAGGTTCCTTGTGAAGTGGTTGGGTTTTTAAGTAAGAATCAACTTAATAATTGATCATGTGGTGGTTAATAAATGATGTGGTGGTGATTAATAATTGATCATGTGGTGGGTAATAAATGATCAAGAGGTGGTTAATCATTGATCAAGTGGTGGTCAATAAATGATGTGGTGGTGATCAATAATTGATAACGTGGTGGTTGATAATTGATAATGTGGTGATTGAAAATTGATGTGATGTGATTGTTGTGTTGTGATGCATTTGTCATAGTGTCACATAAATCATATGCATTACGCGACGAGGGCTTCAGCCAATTTGCGGTGGGAGGCTTCGGCCACATGCGGTGAGTACCCGACGGGGTTTTTTTGAGGTGATGATGGATCCACATGCATATTGCACACATGCATACCATCATGCATTCCTTGAATTCTCATTGATGCTTAATTAATCCTCTGTTGTGACTTGTAGATGTTCTAACTGAATGGTGAATGCTTAATTGCTATGATTTGCTGTTACTAGATGTTTTCTGAATATAACGCTTATCTTACTTGTTATTATTTATGTAAAGAGACTCACCCTAGCATTTTTATGTTGTCTGCTCTCGTGGCGACATGCAGGTAAATCTGAGTGAAGATACCTAGGCTTTTGGGGTCTTGAGTCGGCTCTGATCTAGTAACACCCGGGATTGGGGTCTTAGTATTGATATTTTATGTTTTGGACTAAACTGATTTAAATTGTATAATGAGGGTGTTTTTAATTGATTTTATCTTCCGCTGCTGTGAACTATTTTTGGATGATTGTAAACATTAAACAGGTGTTAGGGTTTATCCCTTGTGACATGATATGCAGTTTACGCACTAGATGCGCTTGAATTTTTTAAATACGTTTTGATGATGTTTTGTTAAATGTACCACCCTCTTTGAGGTGCGTGGACAAATTTTGAAAAACTCTGATTTCTATTAAATAAATAATGAGTAGTAGAAGGGGGTGTTACATTAGTGGTATCAGAGCAGTTCGGTCCGTTCGGCCAAGTTGTCGAGTCTGTTAACCCTCGAGTCTTAGTACTCGTTCTGAATCATAATTGTGTTGCTGTTTATTACTGTTAATTTTGTTGGTTTGTTCATTCATTGAAGTGCCTTGTGACTTAATTGTTAGATTACGATTGAAAATTTTATTGTATTATTGAAGTATACGTGACTGAACTGTGTAACTGGTGGTTGTGCCATTGATTTTGTCTGTTCGTGACTGTTGTTGGTATCATTAAGATGTGTGATTAAAAGAGTTCTAACGACGTCAAAGGAGTGAAAGTCGTGACGACGCCTTCGCACTACGGACTGCGTTAAAAGTCTTTTAATGTAGTAGATATAAATTTGAAAGAAAGTAGTTTTTTGTGACCTTAATTAGTTGGGGTGCATGAGTAGGAGGATTGATCACCCCAATCACTCATCCCCAATGAAAGAGGCGACAATAACTCATAGTTATTATTAACTCCGGATGCATGCACTAATTTTAATTTGATTGATTGCTTGAGTAGCTTATTAGAATATAGAGGGTACTTTTATGTGAACTAATCTTGGTAAATTATACACTAGACAATATTTGCAGGATTATTCGTTGGATGTTGTTGTGCTTGATTGACATTTTTGTTATAGGTTGATTGTTGTTGTGATGTGTCGGGATTTGAGTTGACTAGTACTAAATTGTTTTCCAGATAGGATGCTAGAACGAAATACTGCGCAATGCTAAATTTTCAATTTTTCAAGTAAGGTTGCATAACTTGAAGTTTTGACATTTTTAATGTTTTAATTTGATTTGTTTCGTGAGCATAATGTGATTTGTCAAAGACTAAATGATTAACTTCTCTTACCTTCTGGGTTATGTTGGAAATCAAATTTTGAACTAATATGTAGTGTTTATGTGGTTGCATGCTTGAGTGATAGTAAAGTTGAAGTTTGCATATAGTTTCCCTTTTTGACAAAACAATGAGTTCTATGATTTTCAAAAGGAAATAGTACATGGAAAATTTTATGCTATTGGAAAATGAATGTGAGGTCAAGTTAGTGTCGAATTCTGTTTCAAAAATGTTCTAAGATTTTATTTCAAAATGTGACATAAATTCAGCTTTTGAACCGATTAGGTTGTGATTTAATGGTGTTGAAAAATTAGGAGATTAGACATAAATTGCATGACTAAATGAGTTAAAAATTTTAGACTACGAGAATGTGAGACCGATAATAATTGTCAAGGTTTTAGAAACGAATGTAAACAATTTTAAGTACTTCTTGACTGTGAACTATAATTGTGAAAATTTTGTTCGATTATGACTTAACTTTGACATTGTGGCTGCTATCGCTAGTGTTGACTGTCACTTCTTAAAAAATTGTTTTACGTGGGATATAAATTTAATGATGAAAAACCGTGCGACTAGATTTTTTTGTGCACTTGTCTTACTTGATTGGTTTTCTTTGCTAAATGTTGACAAGAGTATGTAATTTCAGTTGGTTAAACTCATATCAAGTCTTGCATCAAATCAATTGTTTTAAGAAACATGAATTGGTTATATTATTTTTGTGATATGAAGTCAATTAAATTTGGTAGAATTATATGCCCATGATATTTTCTAGGGAAGTTGTAAAAATTGCATGATAACCATATCCCTAGGAATAAAGGAAATCGGAGAAAATGCCTAAATGTTTAATCTTTCGAAATTGTGTGTTTAAGAGTTGCATGATTGATTATGCTTATTTGAGGTTTGATGAAACACATAAGTATGTGATGATTGTAATTGGTTTTAGTGATTGATAATGATGAGTCATACTTGCGTATAAATATTGTGCGTTCTGGACGCTGTTTCAGTCTTTTGAAAACTGGTACTATTTGTTTGAGTCAAAAATTATGTGACTGAGTGTTTTGAAAATAGACGTAAAGCCGGTCGTTTGGCACTAGTTTCATTAAATTCGGAGTTGTGTAACTCCAGATATGAGTCTCCAAAGTCGAGCCAAATTTTTAAGAGTCAATCTGTGGGATAGGTTAAACTTGAATTTTGTTGTTATGATTGTGTGATTGTTGATGTGAAAAATATTGGATATATATTGTTGGGACTGATATTGTTGTGTTAATTACAGTTGTTAGGTTGTTGGGCCTCCGGCCATAATTGTTGTTGTTCCTTGTGTTGGGTAGTCGGGTAGGAGTTTGACAACCTACAGATTAGAATGCCAAATTGGGGAGTAAGGATGTAGGGAAGAGTGTGTAATCTGTTGTGTATACGATAAGACTTGGAGGAGGATGGTTAGAGGGATAAGAAGAGTGGATGTTGATTCATGAGTTAGCGTAGATCTTCGAGGAGGATAGCAATTGTTCGTACAAGATAGTGAAGGAGAAGCGGAGTTCTCGGTTTAGTGGGAAGCCTATGATGTGTCAGGTGGTAAGGGCAAGAGAGAGGAGAGTTCGGGCAAAAAGCTAAGTGGGGGAGGCGCTACTGCGGAGATTGTGTGTCACGAGTGTGGTAAGCCGAGGCAAAATAGTCCAGATTGTATGGTCGATAAGTGTTTCGAATGTGGTAAAGAAGGTCATGTAGCTGCTAAGTGTGAGAAGAAGAATGCGGTCTGCCACAACTAGGGGGAATTGGGGCACAGTAGTACCAAGTGTCCAGAGCCAAAGAAGGAGAGGTATATCGAGGGAGTGTTTGTCCTAGCGCGTTCGGAGCCTACGGAGGAGTGATGGTTACATTTAGAGGTTAGTGTTTCATTTAGGGTGCTTTGCTAGAAATCTATTGTGTGTTGGTGGTGAGTGTTTAAGTTTAAATGTCCATGATAATTCGATTTTCGAGGACGAAAATATTCTAAGTGGGGGAGAGTTGTAACGCCCCAAATTTTATTAGAAACTATTTGAAATTGATTTGATAAGATTACATTATTTTGATTTATTGTGTGGTTAAACCATTAAATTAGTTGAATAAATATATTTTTATATTTAAATGTATTTTTATAAGCTATTTGTGATATATGATTGTTATTCATATTTATGCTTATTTATTTGGTTTTATAAAATATTAGTGTTGAGATATTATTTCCTTAGAACATTATTTTAAGCCATTGAGGTATTAAAATAAGAGTTGTAGTAAAATTGGGGGTTTTAAAATGATTTAGAGGTGAATTTCTACTCTTTTACTCGCATACAACCCCCCTTAATGCTTACACCCCCTGTTAGTGAAACCAACATTCCAGCGTGTGGCCCATGGAAGCAGACCCGGCCCATCCCTTCCTTCTTCTTCCCCGCGACCTGCTGCAACGCGAACGGGAAACCCTCAGCGCCGTTCCCCTTCTTTCTTGCGTTCTTCTTCCTCCCTCCACGACTGAACACCAAATTTCACCTTCCCACTCGGATTTTGCCACTGATTCCGTTTCTGACCTTAGTTTCTGTGTTTGAGGGGCCATTGTCTCTATTTCACGTCGCACACCACCGCCCCATTTGAACCAAGTTCCGCCATTTTCAACCAAATAGAAGCTCCTTCGTGAACCACCACGAAACCACACACCACAGCCATTTGAAGCTAACACACTCCGCATTTCTATAGCTCATTCTTGCTCTATAACTCGGCAAAGGTTCTGCGTGGTTTTTATTACGATGAAACGATGATAACCGAACACTTGGATTTGCTCCGCTCCAACCTTTCCCTTGTTTCGATTCCCGATCTAACGATCACATCTTCAAGAACGAATCTTGCATTTCTTTCGACTCACCGATAAGCAAAAGATACCCAATGATATACAACATAGGAGGTGATAATATTTAACAAGTATTAGCAAGGTTATTGCTAGATGAAGATAAACTTGATGAAATTTGTTGGGATTCGCTTTGGGAATATTTGGGTAGCTTGGTTTTTGGTTTTGAAGCGGTTGGACGAGTTAGGAGCGAGTTCGTGAAGTTCGGGTCGTGAGTTTCGGAACGTCTCGGTAGCTCGCAAGGTTAGGGGATTCTCATTATGTTCATAATAACTTGTAGAATATGTGTTATGTAGGAAAATAGCCTAGCATGAATTGATTGTGTGGATTTATGTTCATTCTATGATTGTTGTTGTATGGGTGTTTGAATTGTTGCTACCATGCTACTTGTTGTTGGAAAATTATGTGTTGTGGATTTTGCATGTTATGTGTTTGAAGAAATGTATCCATGAGGTGAAGTATGTGAATGTAATAAATTGATGAAGTTGATTTGATATCTACATGTGTGTTGTTTTATGTGAGGATTAAGTTGTTGAATTAAAAAGTAGGTTTAAGTTGGTTTAGTGGGAGTGTTTGGGTGAAGGGCGCCAAATGCCTAGGCAAATGGCGCTAAGCCACTTGTTTGGCCGTGTGTGGTCCGTGACGTGCGCAGGTGGGAGGAGGCGCCGATTGGCTGGGAACTTGGCGCCCAGTGTGTGTGTGCTGCAGGTAGAGTGGCACAGGAAGGGAGGGCGCCAGTTTCCTAGAAACTTGGCGCCTGTGGGTGTGTGTATTGCTGTGTGTGTGTGTGTTGCGCTAAGTGGGGGCGCCAAAGTGGCTGCCCCTTGGCGCCTAAGTGCCCAAAATGTGTCTAAGTGATGGTTTAGTCCCTAAGAATTAATTTAATCCTTGGCGTGACTAAATGGTCCCCAAGAATTAAATTAATCCTTGGCGCGACAAAATAATCCCTTAGAGTCCAATTAATCCTAATAGGTTAATATAAGCCCCTAAATACTAAATTAATCACAATATGCCAAAATAATCCCTTGAGTGTTAAATTAATCTTTGATGGGTCAAAATAGTCCTTAAGTGTAAAAAGGTTCCTTGTGAAGTGGTTGGGTTTTTAAGTAAGAATCAACTTAATAATTGATCATGTGGTGGTTAATAAATGATGTGGTGGTGATTAATAATTGATCATGTGGTGGGTAATAAATGATCAAGAGGTGGTTAATCATTGATCAAGTGGTGGTCAATAAATGATGTGGTGGTGATCAATAATTGATAACGTGGTGGTTGATAATTGATAGTGTGGTGATTGAAAATTGATGTGATGTGATTGTTGTGTTGTGATGCATTTGTCATAGTGTCACATAAATCATATGCATTACGCGACGAGGGCTTCGGCCAATTTGCGGTGGGAGGCTTCGGCCACATGCGGTGAGTACCCGACGGGGTTTTTTTGAGGTGATGATGGATCCACATGCATATTGCACACATGCATACCATCATGCATTCCTTGAATTCTCATTGATGCTTAATTAATCTTCTGTTGTGACTTGTAGATGTTCTAACTGAATGGTGAATGCTTAATTGCTATGATTTGCTGTTACTAGATGTTTTCTGAATATAACGCTTATCTTACTTGTTATTATTTATGTAAAGAGACTCACCCTAGCATTTTTATGTTGCCTGCTCTCGTGGCGACATGCAGGTAAATCTGAGTGAAGATACCTAGGCTTTTGGGGTCTTGAGTCGGCTCTGATCTAGTAACACCCGGGATTGGGGTCTTAGTATTGATATTTTATGTTTTGGACTAAACTGATTTAAATTGTATAATGAGGGTGTTGAACTTGATTTTATCTTCCGCTGCTGTGAACTATTTTTGGATGATTGTAAACATTAAACAGGTGTTAGGGTTTATCCCTTGTGACATGATATGTAGTTTACGCACTAGATGCGCTTGAATTTTTTAAATACGTTTTGATGATGTTTTGTTAAATGTACCACCCTCTTTGAGGTGCGTGGACAAATTTTGAAAAACTCTGATTTCTATTAAATAAATAATGAGTAGTAGAAGGGGGTGTTACAACAGAAGATATTTGGATTGAAAAGCCATGATTCTCATATTATAATGGAACAACTGCTACCATTAGCCATCCGCAATTTGTTGCCAAACCATGTTACAGCTGTCTTGGTGGAATTTTGTTCATTCTTTAGAGTTCTTTGTGGTAAAAGTCTGAGTCTTTGAGATCTTCAACTTCTCCAAGATCGCGTTGTGATCACACTTTGTCATTTGGAAATGTTATTCCCTCCTTCATTCTTCACAGTTATGGTTCATTTAATTGTCCATTTAATAGAGGAAGCCAAGCTTGGAGGTCCAGTACATTATAGATACATGTATCCTGTAGAGAGGTAAAAGAATTGCTCATTCAATTAAAGCTATCTTGTTCTATATATGCCACTTGTATACACTAATTATCGATCATTCTTGTAGGGAATTGGGTCACTTGAAGTCCTTTGTACGTAACAAGGCTCGACTGTATGGTCTATAGTGAAGGTTACTTAGTCAAGAGTCTCTTACTTTTTGTTCTCGCTATATTGAAGATATAGAGACAAGATTCAATAGACACAGGCGTGTTTGTGATGTCCCAAATGAGAATGAGTTCTCCTATGCATCCTCTATCTTCCTCAACTTGGAAACCAAGTAGGAGCTTCCTCAATGTTCATGTTAACTCAAATGCAAAAACTACAAGCTCATTGATACGTGCTTCTGAATTGTTCAATAGTTGCACCATTTGTTGAGTGAGTAATTAGAATAAACTTCATTTCATTCATTATTAGACTTTTAAATATAATCACGTGCATTAAATTGCTATATTATTAATTCGTGTAGGGAATTTAGACAATTCATAAAAAAAGTTCAAGGTCAAGAAGACCTTCAAAGAATGAGAGATAGAAAAGAGAGTATCTAAGGAATTTGTTGATTCGTTTCGAAAGCGGGTATGTGATCATTCAATAGTTATGTTCCTATTTGTCATGTTTGCTTCGAAATTTGACTGACACAATTGCATTACATTATCTAGATTATGAATCCAGAAACAATGAATAACATGACTGCCGATCTAAAATTTCTAGCACGTGGTCCTTTGGACAATGCAAAGAGATTTAGTGGTTACAACATTAATGGGTTCAAATTTCGAACTTTGGCTTGAGAAGAGGGACTGAGAACACAAAATAGTGGAGTTTTTTTAACATCCAACACATCTTGTGTTTCAAGTAGTGTTGATAGGAACTCAAGACAGGCAGATATACCTTATTATGGGAAGGGAAGATATTATTGAGATTAACTTCTATGGGCAGTTCAATGTTGTTCTTTTTAAATGCAAGTGGGCGGAAACTACACGAGATAGAGGGTATAAAAAGGATAGTTGGAATTTTAATTGTGTAAATTTTGAAAGACTGATTCATAATGGTGATCGTGAAGAACATGACCCTTACATTGAGGCATCTCAAGCACAACTAGTGTATTATGTAGATGACGTGGTTAATAAAGGATGGAGTGTTGCAGTGCATTTAAAGCCAAGAGATTTGTATGAAATGGGAGAAGAAATAGAAGATGAAGTATATGAAAATGAACCCTACCAAGAGCAACAACTTGAACAATTTTATACGATTGATGATGAGTATGTGCAATTGGCTACAAGTCACTTTATTGATGATGTAATTGAGTCAAATATGCCTGCTGACTTGGCAACAGACTCACACATGTCTGAGTAGAATAGTATAATTAATATTGTATTGTAAATAAGGTAATAGCTCCATTACGCTTTCTATGCATGCTAAAAGATTTGACAATATGACATTTGATTTGAATTTAACTTTATATGTTTCTCCTTTTTCATGAATATGCAATGATGGCAAAGACTAGGCGTTTCCAAAATCCACTAAAGTCAACACCCAAGACTAATTGTGCAACACACCCTCCTATTCCAACTCAAGCTCCACTTGAGGCTTCTCAAACACACTCTCAAACTCAAGCCCCAACACATTATCCAACTCAAGCTTCAAACCATTCTTTACCCCACACTCAAAGTGCAGGATACCATCCAACTACAAATGAAACTCCAACTAATCCTTCACCTCAAACACATCCTCCAACTCAAGCCCCAACACATTATCAAACTCAAGCTTCAAACCATTCTTTACTCCACACTCAAAGTGCGGGATACCATCCAACTACAAATCAAGCTTCAACTAGTGCTTCACCTCAAGCACATCTTCCAACTCAATCCCCAAGCCATTCACTTCACACTCAAAGTGAAGGACATTCATCTCGATCTTCCCATCAAACATCATTTGCCTCAATTGAAAATATTGGTCACAATTCACCACAAGAATCTCAAAGCCGCATGCCATGTATTGGACGTGAGTGTGCAAGTAGTTGTCCATTGAACAAATAGGTATGTGCATTATACTTCATTTCATTTGTCAAAGTTCTTATACATTTTATCTTTTGATTAAATGAATTTTTTGTTGTTTAAGACCCCGAAGGTGTTATTAAGAAGATTAGACTCAAGATTAAGCAAGTTCAATTCTTACCTAGCGGGAATCGCATAATTGTGCACTTTGATGATCAAGGTTACGCAATTGGTGAGGCACAAGGCTTACTTGCGGCAGGATATTTGGGTATACTAGCAATTGATTGCAAGATATTTCCAATTAACTTTGACCGGTGGAATGGACCACGAGGTCTCCTATTAAATATTTTAATGATTGCTTTGGAGATAACATTGCGGTAATAATTCTTTTCCCTTTATTACGGTGGTGACTTCTTTTGTAATCGTGTCAGTCAAATTATTGTAATTATTTCCTATAAAGATTCAAAACCCACTTCTGTCACTTTGTTTGGAATTGTTTTGTTGATTGTTTTTTCTCTAATCTGACACAATTGCATTACTTTGATTTATTGTCAAAATGTATTGTCTTTTGTATGAACTTATTTTGTTTGAAACTCTATTGACTTAGCATTTTTGGCAGCCTCGATTCTTTTTTGCTACATCAAATCATTTGCAAAAAGATATTGCAAACTTAGCATTGCAAAGAAGTGAGCTGCAAACAGGCAAACCTTATGGGACCATTTCTCTGATGCAACTAAAACTAGAGATGAAATCATAAGTAATGTTCCAACCGGCATAGATGAAACTCAATGGGCTTATTTTGTCACCTATCGTCTAACACCAAAAACACAGGTAGGATTTGGTTTACTTTGATCTATTTATTTTTGGTATAGCAAGTTATTTAACTAATACATAATTATATTTGTTTGTTCGTAGGAGGTTTGTCAAAGAAATAAAGAAATACGGAGCCTGCAAGAT
Organism: Oxytropis ochrocephala; assembly: GCA_020916435.1. Taxonomy (NCBI): domain Eukaryota; kingdom Viridiplantae; phylum Streptophyta; class Magnoliopsida; order Fabales; family Fabaceae; genus Oxytropis; species Oxytropis ochrocephala. The sequence continues at coordinate 73,619,163 of CM037092.1, forward strand.
ATTCCTCATACTGGTGGTTCTAAACCTCTCTCGAGAAAAAGACATGAGATGGTAGTTATATTAATTAATCTAATGGAGTTTGTGATCTATGATATATAATTATATCTATTGTGACATTTTTTTAATCTATTTTAGTTTTTGGAAACTGGACAACTACCGAGTCGAGGAAAAGTGTATATTGAAACCCATAAAAAGAAGGACGGATCAGTTGTTAACGATAAAGCAAAAGTTATAGTGGTAAGTTTCACTTAAACAATATCGTCTTTAGGTTTCATTTTTTATTTTAATCATGGGTTTTTAATCTGAAAATCTTATATGATGGTAGGAACAAATTGAAGTGGGTTTGACTCAAAGTAATATTGATGAGACTGTAGTTTCTCCAAATGACGTTTTGGGTAGTCTATTGGGGCCTGAACACTCTGGTAGAACGCGGTGTATGGGTATGGGATTGTCTCCTACTGTTGCATTTAGAAATACTAGACTTCGACTTTCAAATTTGAATCTTTCTTCATCCACTGCTACCACATCATCTCCTAACATATGGAAAGAGAAGTACACAAACATGGAACGTGCACTTAAAGGATACCCTTTCACGGAAAGAAGGAGAGATCCAGAAGAATTTATTGGTGTCTTTGATTCATCAAAAGTAAGTTTTCAAATTTCAATCAAGTTTGAATTAATTGTTGAAAAGTTTGAATCAAGTAAACAAATAATATCATCATCTCTCGTAGTCTTATCGATTTTTAGGATTTGTTTGACTATACTTATCAAGTATGTATTTTAGTTTGGAACAACTTGTTTTGACTATCAGTATGACATCAAATGAATGAGAAATTGGAAATTTCTATGTTCTTCAATTTTTTAGTTGGAATTAAATATGTATCAATTTAGTTTTTTTTTATTTGATTTTGGATATTTGAAATGAGTCAACTTTTCTTTTGTTATTTCAGGCAAGTGAGCGTGCAAGTGAACCTCATTCTCCATTGGATGCAAGTGGATCATTCGGTGCTAGCAACATTTAGTGGTTTTAGGATCCTTTAGTATATGATTTTTTTTTTATGTTATTAGGATTTTGAGCTGTATGACAATAGATATTTGAGCTACAATTGTTTCTTTTTATTAATTTTTTGAGTTGGATGACATAAATATTTGACATTACATTTATGTTATCACAGTTATATTTTTAATGAAATTTTCAGTTTTTTAAGTAAGTGTTATGTAAGATGTATGTATAGTTATTAGTAATTAAATATGATAATGAGATAAGGAAAAACGAAATTCTCAAATTGCAAAAAAAAAATTATGTCTATTATAGGAGGTTGTAACCCCCACAAAAAAAATCCTATATAACCCCCTCAAAAAAACCTCCACTGTTGTGAGTGGAGGTTAGTAAAACCTCCACTAATTGTGGGGGTTAAAAACCTCCGCAGTAAAACCCCCGCTAAAAGACATGATACCAGCGTTTTCTAAAAACCCCCGTAAAACAATTGCGGCACTTGAAACTCCGGCGTTTTTTAAAACTCCCGCAGTTTACATTGCGGGGGTTTAAAACCCCCGCTAAACGACTTAAAAACCCCCCGCAATTTGTTCCGTTTTTTGTAGTGAGAATGCTAGAAAAAATGGCGAGTCCAAATAGAAAACATTGGTCTTTACATTTGGATGATGCCTTATGGGCATATAGAACAACATTCAAAACACCCTTAGGAATGTCTCCTTATAAATTAGTCTATGGAAAAGCATGCCATTTACCTGTGGAATTGGAAAACAAATCCTATTGGGCTATCAAGAAGCTCAATTTCAATCTAAGCAAGGCAGGTAAAAAGAGAATGATAGAACTTAATGAGCTAGAAGAAATTAGGCAAACCTCTTATGAGAATGCTGAAATCTACAAAGCTAAAACTAAGGCATGGCACGACAAGAAAATTCACAAAAGAGAATTGAAAGAAGGAGGACTAGTTCTGCTATACAACTCTAGGTTGAAGTTATTTCCTGGAAAACTAAGATCAAGGTACCATTTAAGTTTATAAAGGTTTATCCACATGGAGCAGTAGATCTATTAGATAAAACATCAAATATTGTCTTCAAGGTGAATGGTCAAAGAGACAAGATGTACTATGGTGAACATGTGGTGAGAGACAAAACCACCACCCATTTGCAAAATCCCTGAGTAAAAAGAGGTAGTCAGGCTGACAAGACTCTTAAAACAAGCGCTTAATGGGAGGCAACCCATCATTTTTAAGTATTTTTGTTCAATTTTATGTTTTTAGTTGTTTTGTAGGAATGCAGGATACTAATGCAACTGCATCAGTGCACCTGCATTACAGAAGAAATTTGCCCTGCATCAAAAATTTCAAAAATTTGAAGAATGTGATTAAGTGTGAGTCTTAAGGCATCAGGAAGATCAAAGGGAAGTTAAGCAAGATAAATGATGTGTTAGTAGCCAAAGATGACACATGGCGTGATGCATGCGCAACACGCAAGACATAACGACTACCTACAAACTCCACTTCCTCTTCCTGAAACATTAAAGCCTTAATCTTATTACCGTTATCCCTTCTTCGCAAACCTCACAAATTTCTCTCATTCTAGAAATAGTTACTCCTCACATTCTCATCTCCATTTTTTCAATCAAAAACAATCAAAGACCTAGAAATTGAAGAATCAAAATGGTGAAGAAGCAATCAGCACAGAAATCATCAAGCAAGCATACCAAAACTCCCCAGAAAGAGAAGAAAGTCATGCATGCAGGATCATCATCAAGCAAGAAAGGCAAAGTCAAAGAATCAGCATCGAGAACCGATGATAATGCACATCTATGGAGGATGCATCTTCTGCTTGAAAGAGGATATGATTTGAAGAACGCTAGCCCATCATTCATGTCAACAGTAGGCAATCTCAACTGGGATCATTTCGTTCTTCCAAGAAGAGGCTACATTGAAGATTTGATGAGAGAATTATATGCTGGAATTACACCACAAGAAGGAACAGGGCATTCCTACACTTCCATGGTGAAAGGTAAACTTGTACACTTTCATGCAAAGAAATTGAATGAACATTAAGAAAGAAATGGAAGAAGTGAAAAGTAGGATAGCAATACCAGGATATGTTTGTGAAAAATTCACACCTAATGAAATCAAACTTAGAAGCACATATTTGATTGATGCATTAGGAAATTGGCATTTGTTCATAGCCACTTCAGTTCTGCCTACATCACACACATATGCAATGACCAAAGAGATATTGATCTTGCTAGATACAATTCTCTCCGAGGGGAATGTTGACATAGGTAGATTGATTGCTAGGGGAATTCTTGCATGCACAACAAAATCAAAGGGATTTATGTTTTTCCCTTGTCTTATTACTGAATTATGCATGAAAGAAGGTGTTCCAATAGCCTCCCATGAACAAAGAAAATTCCCACCTGGTGATTTGAATGCTGAATGAAAGAAAGATTGAGAAAAGTAAGAGGCCCTGCACCTGCAATGCAAGAGCATCACATGCAGAAGCAACTTGCAGTCTGCAAATTTCTGAATGACCAACATGATTGGCTTCAATTAGTTTTTGATAAGATATTTGATATTGTGGGCCAAGTGAATGCCCCTGAATTTCCAAGTTGGGTACTCAAGACTGAAGGAGAAGAAGAGGAAGAGAAAGAAGCTGAGGAAGAAGAGAAAGAAGAGGAGAAGGAGGAAAAGCCTAGTACCAAGAAAAAGGTGACTAGGAAACAAGCAAAAGGAAAGAAGAAAGTAGTGGTAGAACCTGTAATTGAAGAAATGTTTGATACAGATACTGAGGATGAGGAGTTAGAAAAGGAAATGGACAAAGAATTGAAGAAGAGGAGGAAGAGAGTGATGATGAAGTTGATGGTGAAGAAGAGGAGCATGCTAGAGGTGTGATTCTAGAAGAAATAGCCAGGCAAAAATATGTCAAAACCTCAGCATCAACTCAGCAAGAAACAACTCATACTTCACCTATCACATCACCAATTATCAAATCACCAATTATCTCACCAAACCAAGAATCATCTTCCTACCCAAAATCACCATTACCCTCCCTTAATGATCCACCAGTCCAATCACCACACACAAACAACCTCTACCACCCTCTCCAACAAATGAACATGAGAAAACACACCTCACACGGAACAAACCATCTCTCGAGCCTAGCCCCGCTGCACGGAAAAAGAACAGAACAACAAGTACCTTCGACCCAAGTAACATTATCGCTAATGTTATTTCGCTCTTGAGAAAGAGTTTGTGCAGGAAAGTGAAGAAGAAGGACTCGACAAAGACAAAGAAGAAGAAGAATCATCTGCAAAGGAGCTTGTAGCTCAATCTGAAGAGATGCAGAGTGATGCTCTCAGATCACATCTTCTTTGCATTACAAAGCAGCAACAACACAATATGATGACGCGCAACAATCAAGCTTGTTCGGAACAAATGGCTCAATGTAAGAGAGATGCATTGCACAACACTCGAAGTTCTTCAAGAAACTGCAGCGTGCAAGCAAAATTGACACCAAAGAGGAAGCAACCTGATGCAGTTAGCACTGATGCACCTGCATCAGTCCAAGAAACAGTTCCTGCAACTACACCAGAGGGAGAAGGTGCATCTGCACCTACAGAAGAAACTCCAACCAAGCAAACCAAAGAGAAGAAGCAGAAGGTGAAACACACTCCTCCTACCAGTCAATTCAGATTCAGTCAAGAAATATTACGCCTGAGAAAAATAAAAGGAAAAAGAGAAAAATGAGCCAAGCAAGAATTAGCTCGCTAGGGTGAAAACCCGAAAGGGCAGCCTAGGCAAAATTGAGCGACCCGGTGGATTGAAAACCCAAAAGGGCGATCCAGGAAAAAATTAGGGTCAGAAAAGTTGGATAAAAGGGTGATCAAGGCTGCATGTATGAGCGGTTGGCATCGAACGCTCCAGAGACAAAGAATGTTCATAAGATCTGCTGCGTCCATTCTCTTGTTTTTCTTAGTTTCAGAAAAATTTCCAATGTACTCCTTTCAGTCAGCGTGACATTCTGCATGTCTGACTTCCATATGAATAAAAGTCTAAAATTTTCACTCTATCAGTTTGTTGTCTGATCATTTCTTTCTTTACATTTCTGCTTTAAAACTACGTTTTATGGTAGATGATAAATAAATCATGGAAATGTGCATAAGTCATAGCATTAAGATCATTGCGAAATTTTTGAAAATAACAACAAAAAGAGACGATCTTTCAGTCAAGTAAGCTCACAAAAATCAAATAAGAAGCGCTGATTGCATTAGAACAAGAGGACGGAGCTCGGCTCTCGAACTCTTATCATAGATGATCGTTGTGTCTCATAACGCAAGTTCTGCGAGTTGGTCGGACCAGCAAAAGAAAAGTCAAACGAGCAAAAGAACAACAAAAGAAAAAAAAGAACAGAAAAAAAAAAGAGTTGAAAAAGCAAAAGAGCAATAAAACAAATAAAGTCATGCATTACATTCATCAAGCATAAAATCATGCACTCATCAGACATAGAAAATAATAATAATAATAATAATAATAAAGTAAAGAAAATAGAAATTCAGACATTTGCATTACATTAATCATAAGAAAAAGAAAAAGAAAACAGCAATTGATCAGTGCATTTTGATGCACGTTCTTCCATGTTTATACTTAAGCATTTTTATGTTTTGATTTGTTTATTTTTATGTTTTATAATGTTTTTCTAATTTAGTTTATTTTGGGCTTAATTTGATTTTCGTGTTTTATTTTCAGCTTTAGCAGCTTTCACGGAAAAATTCATATCCGAGCTACGAGTATCGGATCGACGCAGCGTTCTAATATGCGTTGAAAAGCCAAGAGAAAGAGTTACAACGTTCATGTTGCAGCAAAAGCTAATTCGGAGCGCAAGAGTCCCAAATAGTTCGTTGAAGTTCCAGACTTAATAAATATTTAGTTTTGGGACCGGCTTTTTATGTTTTTTGACCCGTTGGGTTAGAACCCAACCCGAATCCTTGTTTTTTCCTTTATACCCAGCAGCCGCGGTACTGTTCATGACGTTTTTTCACTGTTCACAAAATACTTCATTGCTTGAGTAATTTTCATGGAGAACTAATCATCCGAGTTGATTCATCGTAAGCAAGTTTCCAACGCGCTTTGAGGTTTTTACTCTATCAATTCAATTTCGTTTCTCTTTCAATTCTATTCTCCGAATATTCATATGCTTAATTTGTATTTCATGGAATGGTTTTGATTAAATTCGCATGATTGTATTCCCGATCTTTAATCGTTGTTTACGCCGCTTGTCGTTAAACCACGTTAGTAACTCGTGTTTGCTTAATTCACGAGTGTGTTAATCCGCTTGCTTAATTCGAATATAGGAGTACCAATTTGTTATATATCTTTCGCGCTTGACGATTGATATTAAACCGAATAGAGATCGAAGCCGCTTAGGAATTGGTAAGGTAGAAACGGTGATTAGCCGGAAACCGAAAAACAGTGGATTGACTTATTTTATAATCGCTTATTTTAATTAGTTATTTACTCGCTTTCTAAATCGATCCTTAAACCACAAACCCCCGAATCGATTTCAGTAGGTTAATAATAATACAAGAATCCTTGAGAGACGATACTCGAGTTGTCGCTACCATATACTATACTTTCAAAATACTCGTTTTTGATCCGTGTGCGACAGTGGATCAAATTGGCGCCGTTGCCGGGGATTCTTGTTGTTAATAACTGATTTTAGAGTCACATGTCTAGTGCTCTTGCGTTTAGACCCTAGCTCCTCACTGTTTTGGCAATTTCGCAGCTCAGTGTCAAAAATCCGGTTTTCGGGAAAATTGTGTTCGTTTCAAAATCTGTTCTTGCAAACTGAGCAGAAAAATCGTGAGATCATTAGTCCCGTACTCATGGAATGAGTTACGGGACTACAGCCTCAAATTGCCAAATTCCCCCTCCTTCTATTTTTTATGAATTTTTTACTGTTTTCATAGTTTTGAAAAATTCCAAAAAAATTCTCACAATTCTTATTTCACTTAATTAGATTAAATTTGGTGTTTTTGTATTTTTCCGAATTTGTTTTAATCATATCCCTTTGTGAATTTTGTTTCTGCCTACTAGGGACATTGTTGGCATTTTCGGATTTGTTGCTGCATTGCTGCATTAGTCCTGGCTACTAGGTCTGTTTGTTCTAACTTGTTTTCTTTTGATCCTGAAGTTGAGAGAACCTTACACACAAGCCGCAGAGCAAATCAGACTAGCACTAGTTCACCACCCGTTATCCATTCTGATTCTGAACTTACTTTTGATAACATGGCTGAACAAAGAACACTAAGGCAGTTTGCTGCCCCTGATGTGAACTATAATGGTTTATGTATTGATTACCCTCAAGCTGATACACCATTTGAATTGAAATCTGGTTTAATACACTTGTTGCCAAAGTTTCATGGTCTTGCAGGTGAGGATCCGCATAAGCATTTGAAGGAATTTCAGGTTGTGTGTTCTACACCATTGAGGCCTGAAGGAATCACTGAAGATCACATCAAACTTAGAGCCTTTCCATTCTCATTGCAAGGTGCAGCAAAGGATTGGATATATTACCTTGAACCAAATTCTATCACAAGCTGGAATGCTCTGAAAAGAGTGTTCTTAGAAAAATACTTTCCGCCTCCGTAGTCGCATCAATCGTAAAACAGATATGTGGAATTAGACAGGATGGTGAGTCATTGGCTGAGTACTGGGAGAGATTCAAGCAGTTAGTGTCCAGTTGTCCCCAACACCAGATCACCGAGCAGTTACTTATCCAGTACTTCTATGAAGGTTTGTTACCAATGGATAGAAACATTCTTGAGGCTGCTAGCGGTGGAGCACTTGTTGATAAAACTCCAGTGCTGCTAAAGCCTTGATTGAGAACATGTCTCTCAACTCCCAACAGTTCACCACTAGAAATGCGATCGCCCAAACCAAGGGTGTGAACGAGATCCAGGGTTCTTCCAACAAGGCTTTAGAAACAAGAATTGACGAGCTGACTTCTTTAGTGAAACGGTTGGCAACAAGTAAGACTCAAGCAGCAAACTTGTGTGGTATTTGTACTTCTTCTGAGCACCCGACCGATACATGTCCTATTTTGAAAGATGAGTCAATCACCGAGTTGCCTCAAGCTTATGCAGCAAACCTTTACAATCAAGGAAACAATCAGAAAGGGTACAACGTTCCTGATCTGTCCACTAACAAATACCATCCCAATTGGAGGAACCATCCAAACCTTCGATATGGAAATCAACAGTCCAGCCAACAACAAAACCCTCCCCAAGTGACCACCCCTGCACCTTCCGGACCTTCACTAGAGGACCTTGTCAAGCAAATGGCTGTCAACAATCTCCAGTTCCAACAAAGAACTGATTCTAGCATTCAGACCTTGCAGACACAGATTGGACAGCTTGCTACTTCAATGAATGCCATGCAGCAAGCCCAAGGATCGAACCAACTTCCTGCCCAAACAGTTGTGAATCCAAGAGGCCCTAATGTGAGTGCAATCTCTTGGAGATCCGGAAAAGTTGTAGAACCAGCCCCAGAAAAAAATAAAAGAACTATTGAGGTAACACCTTCTTCACCCGAACCCTCTTCTGTTGGGGTGGAAATTGAAAAAGATAAACAGAAAGAGTATGCACCACCAGTCCCTTTCCCACATAGAGTACTGAAAAATAAAGGGATTGATGAGGGAGACAAAGAGAAGGAGATCTTGGATGTTTTCAGAAAAGTTGCGGTCAACATTCCGCTTCTTGATGTAATTAAGGGAGTTCTGGCACGCCAAGTTTTCAAAGATTTGTGTACCAACAAGAGGAGGATGAAAGGAAGTGAAAGAGTCAACTTGGGAAGAAATGTCTCGCTTTATTCAGCCCAAGCCTTCATCCGAAAAGGCTACAAAGAGCAAAATGTTTTAGCCATCACTCAGGTCTTGCCACAAAAGCAGAAGGATCCAGGAACTTTTGCTATTCCTTGTACCATCGGGGATAGTAAATTTGAGAATTGCATGCTTGATTTAGGAGCGGACATTAATGTTATGCCTACTTCCATTTATAATAACCTTAATCTTGGTCCTTTGCAAAGATCTGAGTTTGATCGTCCGGTGGCGAACAGAGCAACGCCCTTGCCACGGGGTAGTGGAAGATGTTCTTGTTCAAGTTAACGATTTAATTTTTCCTGCAGATTTTTATATCCTGGACATGGAAGGAGAAACTAAGTCGAGCAGGGCTCCCATCATTTTAGGCAGACCGTTCATGAAAACGGCGAAAACAAAAATTGATGTTGATGATGGAACCATGTCCATGGAATTTGGTGACATTGTCGCAAAGTTTAACATCTTTGATGCTATGAAATATCCTTGGAAGAGCATTCTTTTTTTTCATATTGAATTGATATCTGAGTTGGTTGAGGACACTTGTTCGAATTGTTCTCACCGGATTTTCCATCCTTATCTTGTGTTTGATGATAGTTATTCATGTGCTGATTGTACTGACACTAACCTTTGTGTTGTATGTGCTGAGATTGATACTGCCTTGCAGGGCGACATGTTCCCTACAAGTTGTTGTTGATGAAGTTGTTTATGCAGTTGATGCTCTCGACATTCCAGTTGTCCCAAACACTCCATCCATCGAGCAACCCCCGTCCTTAGAGCTGAAACAACTCCCGGATAATCTGAAATACGCTTATTTGGGGAGTGACGAAAAACTCCCTGTTATTATTTCTTCTAACCTTGATTTTGATCAGGAAAATAAACTTTTGCAGGTTTTGAAGAAGCACAAGAAGGCAATTGGTTGGACATTAGCTGACATCAGGTATTAGTCCTTCCTTGTGTATGCACGTGATTTTACTTGAGGATGGTGCGAAACAAAGAAGGCAGCCCCAAAGGCGGCTTAATCCATTGATCCTCGATGTCGTGAAGAAAGAGGTAACCAAACTCTTGCAAGGTGTATTATTTACCCTATCTCCGGCGAAGAAATGGGTAAGCTCAGAACAGGTTGTACCTAAGAAATCTGGACTCACGGTAGTAAAAAATGAAAAGAATGAACTTGTCCCTACTAGAGTTCAGAATAGCTGGAGGGTTTGTATTGATTACAGGAGATTGAACCAGGCTACTAGAAAGGATCACTTCCCTTTACCGCTCATTGACCAAATGCTTGAACGGCTTCTTTGGTAAATCACATTATTGTTTTCTTGATGGTTTTTCGAGTTACTTTCAAATTCATATTGCACCTGAAGATCAAGAAAAGACTACCTTTACGTGCCCATTCGGTACATTTGCTTACTGGAGGATGCCTTTTGGTCTTTGCAATGCTTTCGGCACTTTCCAATGATGCATGATTAGCATTTTTGCGATTTTATTGAAAATTGCATGGAAGTGTTTATGGGACGATTTCACGCTTATGGCTCTTCATTTGATGCATGTTTGAGCAGTTTAAATATGGTTTTGGAGAGATGCATCGAAACTAACCTTGTTTTAAATTATGAAAAATGTCATTTTATGGTTGAACAGGAATTGTTTTGGGTCACATAATTTTCAAAAGGAATTTCAGAGACCCTCGCTAAGATTGATGTGATTTCTACATCGCCTTATCCATCTTGCATTCGCGAGATTCGTTCTTTTCTTGGTCATGTGAGTTTTACACAGCGTTTCATTAAGGATTTCAAAGAAGATAGCTCTTCCATTGCCTAACTTGTGAAGAATGACGTCACTTTCAACTTCGATGACAAATGCAAAATAGCGTTTGACTTTCAAGAAAGCATTGACCTCCGCTCATCCATCGGCCCCGATTGGACCCTTCCTTTGAGATTATGTGTGATGCTTCTAACTATCTTTGTTGGAAGGTCCTTGCACAAAGAGTTGACAAGGTGCCCATGTTATTTATTATGCTTCTAGGACTTTAGATTTCGCATACCTAATTACACCACCACCGAAAAGGAACTTCTAGCTATTGTTTTTGCTCTTGATAAATTCAGATCATATTTGCTAGGTTCCAAGGTTGTTGTTTTTATCGACCATGCAACTTTAAAATATTTGTTGAAGAAGCGAAGTTTAAACCGAGATTGATTCGGTGGATGTTGTTACTTCAAGAGTTCAATGTGGAGATTAAAGATAAAAGTGGAGCTGAGAACTTGGTGGCTGATCACTTGAGCAGAATAGAAAGGGACGAAGATCCTTATCCCATTCAGGATGACTTTCCTGATGAGCAGCTTTTACTTATACATGGAGTTACTCCTTGGTATGCTGATATTGTTAATTATCTTGTTGCTGGTGTTTTTCCTACAGGCGCATCCAGGACACAAATTCACAAACTCAAAAGTGACGCCAAATATTATGTGTGGGATGACCCATATCTTTGGAGGTTTGGTAGTGATCAAGTTATTAGGAGATGTGTCCCCGACTATGAGATCAAATCTATTTTGCATTTTTCTCATGCATCTCAAGCAGGGGGACACTTTGGTCCTCAAAGGATTGCAAGAAAAGTCCTAGACTCAGGTTTTTATTGGCCCACTATTTTTAAAGATGCTTATGAGACCTACCGCACTGTAAGGAGTGCCGGATAAAGGTGCTGACCATCACTTGTAAGAGTGAAATGCCTCAAAGAACCTATGCTTTTCTCGTGAGGTATTTGATGTATGGGAATCGACTTCATGGGTCCCTTCCCTATATCATTTGGTTTTCTACATTTTACTTGCTTTGTTGATTATGTTTCAAAGTGGGTAGAGGCTATCCCCACTAGGACTAATGATTCTAGAGTTGTTTGCAGTTTTGTCAGTCTAATATTTTTTGCAGTTTGGAATACCATGAGCTATCATCGATGACCAAGGCACTCATTTACTCAGAATCGCACCATGGAAGCTATGCTCCGCAAGTATGGAGTTGTGCACAAAATCTCCACTGCATATCACCCACAAACTAATGGGCAAGCTGAGATCTCAAACAGAGAGATCAAACAGGTTTTAGAGAAAATGGTGCAGCCAAACAGAAGGATCGAGCCGCGCCGTCTAGAAGACGCACTTTGGGCTCAAAGGACAGCTTTCAAGACACCCATAGGGATGTCTCCTTATCGACTTGTTTTCGGTAAGGCATGTCATCTTCCTGTAGAGATAGAACACCGTGCTTATTGGGCGGTGAAAAGTTGTAATTTGGAGATGCAACAAGCAGGTATTGAAAGAAAACTCCAATTACAACACCTTGAAGAGCTTAGGCTAGAGGCTTACGAAAGCTCTAGGATTTATAAAGAGAAAACCAAGCACTTCCATGATAAGATGATTTCTAGGAAGGAATTCTCGGTGGGCCAACAGGTTTTACTGTTTAATTCCCGCCTTAAGCTTATGGCTGGGAAATTTCGATCCAAATGGATTGGCCCTTTTGTTGTTACTAATGTTTTCCCTTATGGTGCAGTAGAGATTAAAAGTGCAGGTACTGACAAAGTTTTCAAGGTCAATGGGCAGCGCCTAAAGCTATTCCATGAAAGTTCAGCGCCTGAAGATGCAAACATAGAGGAGCTTTCTTTGGAAGCGCCCAACTACACTGCAACTTGATCAGGGAGTTCTTCTTTCCTTCTCTTTACTTTAATAGTTATGTCCTTTCATTGAGGACAATGCTTATTTCAAGTGAGGGGGAGGGAATCATTTGTTTCTTTTCTTTTATTCGTTGTTTTTGTTTTGTTTTCAGTTATAAAAATAAAATAAAAAAATGCATCTTTTGAAGGTTTTGGGCTATAGATTAACTGAGTCTTTGGGTTGTGGAGATTTGGGAAAAGTTCACAAGATCGGTATCGTCTTAACACCGTGAATCTCCTGCTTATGGAAATTAATTTGAATCCTATTATGACATAGCCTTGAATTCTCACCCTCTGACAGCTCTTGAGTAGTTTATCTTTGCAGTCAGCACCATCTCACACATGCTCTATGTAAGGAAGCCGATGAAAATAAGTGAGTGATCCAAAAAAAAAAAAAAAAAAAAAGGGGAATGCTCCTTCTAAGTTTGGTGACCCTCACCCGGTCACTTAACCCAACGGTCGCAGAACCTACAAAAAAAAATAAAAAAATAAAAAAAGAGAGAGATTCCCATTGTTAGTTGGTTCAGAGGCTTCTGGTGCTGAGCTTGGTAGGGTGGATTACGGTCCAATCCCCCGCAACTACAATTGGGTAAACAAGGGTTATGCCATTTAATTCCAGAACCCCATGCAAAAAGGATCAGAGTCACTAACCGGCGATAGCCTTACTATAGGTGTGTGGAGATAACGGGCTTAATGTGATTGCGCAAGAATGAAAAAGAGGAAAAAGGAGGATGGGTAAGTTAGGCTTCGGCATAATAGCATGATTCGGACTGGGTTGTGTATTCAGGAGGCTTACGATTGCACAACTGTGGATTAGTGTTCCTACGATGCCCTTAGTGTGCAAGATTAGTACCTATCGACACAATCTCAGCCGAAGAAAAGTTTGTTGCCTGGAATGAGTAACTCATGATGCTTGTGTGTTTGCTGAGTTTTTTTTTATTTTTACTTTGCTCGGAGTGCAAAAGTTCAAGTGTGGGGGAATTTGATCAGTGCATTTTGATGCACGTTCTTCCATGTTTATACTTAAGCATTTTTATGTTTTGATTTGTTTATTTTTATGTTTTATAATGTTTTTCTAATTTAGTTTATTTTGGGCTTAATTTGATTTTCGTGTTTTATTTTCAGCTTTAGCAGCTTTCACGGAAAAATTCATATCTGGAGCTACGAGTATCGGATCGACGCGTTCTAATATGCGTTGAAAAGCCAAGAGAAAGAGTTACAACTTTCATGTTGCAGCAAAAAGCTAATTCGGAGCGCAAGAGTCCCAAATAGTTCGTTGTAGTTCCAGACTTAATAAATATTTAGTTTTGGACCGGGCTTTTTATGTCTTTTTGACCCGTTGGGTTAGAACCCAACCCGAATCCTTGTTTTTTCCTTTATACCTAGCAGCCGCGGTACTGTTCATGACGTTTTTTTCACTGTTCACAAAATAATTCATTGCTTGAGTAATTTTCATGGAGAACTAATCATCCAGAGTTGATCTACTGTAAGCAAGTTTCCAACGCGCTTTGAGGTTTTTACTCTATCAATTCAATTTCGTTTCTCTTTCAATTCTATTCTCTGAATATTCATATGATTAATTTGTATTTCATGGAATGGTTTTGATTAAATTCGCATGATTGTATTCCTGATCTTTAATCGTTGTTTACGTCGCTTTGTCGTTAAACCACGTTAGTAACTCGTGTTTGCTTAATTCATGAGTGTGTTAATCCGTTTGCTTAATTCGGAATATAGGAGTACCAATTTGTTATATATCTTTCGCGCTTGACGATTGATATTAAACCGAATAGAGATCAAGCCGCTTAGGAATTGGTAAGGTAAAAACGGTGATTAGCCTAAACCAAAACAAAGTGGATTGACTTATTTTATAATCGCTTATTTTAATTAGTTATTTACTCTGTTTTCTAAATCGATCCTTAAACCACAAACCCCCGAATCGATTTCAATAGGTTAATAATAATACAAGAATCCTTGAGAGACGATACTCGAGTTGTCGCTACCATATACTATACTTTCAAAATACTCGTTTTTGATCCGTGTGCGACAGTGGATCAGCAATCATGGCATTTGCATTGCATGCATTGGTTCATTTTTCAGCTGCAGACAAATGAGAGAGGATAAACACTTTGGTGTTAATGCTTGCCTTCAGATTCCAGAAAGCGCTCCCCCAGTTGGAAGTTCAGAGGAGAGAAAAGAAAAAGAAAGAAAGAGAAAAGAGAAAAGAGAAAAGAGAAAGAGAAGAGAAAAGAAAAAGAAAAAGAAAAGAAAAAGAAAAGAGAGAAACAGAAAAGAAAAGAAAGAAAAAGAGACGAAAGAAAAGAAAGGAGAGCGCTCAGACGCGCATTGCAGTTTGGAGCCCAGAGAGATCATCGCTCCTTCTCGCCTGTGTCTTACGTCGTGGTACGAGTTAACGCGATGGACCGCAACCCATGTGAGCGCAACGGAATAGTTGTATCAAGCCTAAGATACGATGGACGCCGCGTGCATTGATCTCGTATATCGCCCGGCCGATAACGATCCCCCGCCGCCGAAAAGGCCACGTAAAGCGTGCTCCTCAAAGCCACGTGCAAACTCGGATTCGTCAAGAGTTCGTTTAAGGATTACAGGTTTTAGGCAGCCTGGACATTTTACCGCTTTCTGCACGCAAGTGCCCATTTTATCGCCGCACGCAAGTGCCCATTTTACCGCCGCACGCGCGCAAGTGCCCATTTTACTTTTTCATCGTCGCACGCAGAAGTGTCCATTTTACCGCGCGCACGCAAGTGCCCATTTTACTTTTTCTATCTCGCACGTAAGTGTCCATTTTACCTTTTCTCGTCGCGCGTCGGTGTTCATTTTTTTTGCGATCGACACGAAAGTGTCTATCTTTACGAAAAAAGACAAAAGAGAAGAGAAAAATAGAAAAAATGGGAAAAGGGAAAAAATTCGGGTTTTTCCAAGGAGACAAAATCGGTATAATTTCCGAATTCTTTATTTCTATTTTGCCTCGAAATACGTCTCGGCCAATTCATATTTCTTGCCAAAATCTAAATAAAGAGGGGCAGCTGTCATACCCTGATTTTGTCCGTCTAGGTCAAAACCCTAATTTTTAACCAAAAATAAATAAATCAAAGTTTGGCATTAACTTCAAAGGTTGTAAAGAGCATCATGCATGCATTTTAGGATTTTAGAAATCATTTTAGGATTAGGAAAGCATTTTAAGGCATTTTAAAGCAAATTAGGGTTTTTAGGGCAAAAGGGCATTTTGGTCATTTTACACAAAAGGGGTAATTTTTCACCAAAAATCATTGGGCAGTGTTAGAGGATTTCATTGTGGGGCAAATTATTTGAATTGCATGTGTGTTGTGCATGTAATGTTGATTTTGTGCAAAAAGTCAAACTTAAAAAAGTCAACAAAAAAGGGGATATTCTTCAAAAATGCAATGAGAGGTTTTATATCATTTTTGGGCATAGTGATCTCATGAAAATGGCCCATTCATTTATATTCCTAGTATTTGGCCCAATATGGTTAGATTTTATGAAATTATCTTGAGAAGAATAATAAAAAAAATGGATATTTGGAAGGGTCTCACAATAGTACAATAGTACAAGATGACAACTTGCAAAACTTGGGCACCACTCTCCCTCTCAATCATGACCCTCCATTCAAATTAAGATGCAAATCTCCACCATTCATTCATAGTTAATGGCAATCTTGTAATATGCAATTGTGGAGAAACATTTTTGGAAATTCACACCCTCTCCACTCCCCTCATGAGCTGCACATATACAGCCATTCACTCCCTCATTTGTGCTTTCTCAATGTCCTCAATCCATGTGATCATCAATCCTAGCCTTTGATTCAAAATTAAGGTCCAATCCTAGAGCACAACTAGAATGCAAGGACCAAAACACCCTCAACCCTAATTGCATTATATAAATACCTTGTTAAGCCCATCTCTCACAATCTTTGGCCTCTCATTTCTCACTCACATAAACCCTAACACACTCCCTCTCCTCTCCCACTCTCTTGGCAGAAAACAACCCACCACCACGACTTCTCCATTCTTCAATTTTTCACCATCAAATCCTCAATTTCTTTGATTCCTACACTAGATCATCTTCTACCATTCTATTCAATTCAAGGTTTCATCATCAAATCTCCAAGATCTAGCTATTTTTGAAGTTCAAGAGTAGATCCAAGTTTGTTCTTGAGTTCATTTCATATATTTCTTCATTTATTTGTGAGATTTTGAGGTAAGCCTTGAATCTTTGCATCTAGTCTTTAAATTCTTGCATAATCTCTCTTCTCCTCAACTCAACTCCTTCATATTGTTGTTGTTGCTTTGAGGAGCCACTTCAAACTCTATTGACAATCACCTAGGGAGGCTTGAGGGTTTGAGGTGGCTCCTTGGCTTTGGAGGAGTTGTTCTTGTGTTTTCTTGCATTTCCTTGCATATCCATCTTGTTTGCATAATTTTTGGTCAAATAAAACTCATTTTTCATGCTCATTAGCTTCGGCCAAGAAGGGAAAAATAGGGTTCTTATGTGTTCTTGCTTATTTCATGAGTTGTAGTTGAATAATTGCTTGATTGTGGGTATGTGTGGCCTCAGGTTCAAGCTCAAGAATAAGGGTTTGTGTTTTCTTTTGATTCCTTTGATTTTTGTGTGAATAAAATGCATGATTTTCTTGATGTCTTATCTTAGAACCTTGCATGATAGATCAGGGTTATATCTTGTGATGTTTTGTTTGTTAATTTGTCAATTTTTGCATGAAATAAGTTGATGATTCAATGCACAATTGCATTCGGCCATGACTAGGGTTTTTGCCCCTTTTGATTGCTTGAAAATTGTCATTTTGATTGTGTTTGAGTAAATGCAAGTTGTGCAATTGTGTTTGTTCACTTTTTACCATTTTACTTTACCACTTCATTAACTTTTTACCAAAAAAACATTTTACCACTTTGGTTTTTACCATTTCACTTAGTTTTTACCAAAACATTTTCACTTCACCTCATAAAACATTTTTACCCTCTTGCATTCATAAACTTTTACCAAAACTTTGCCCCAACTTTTTACTTTAACTTGCTTGTTTAGTTAAGTTATTTAGTGAAATAATAAGAAGGTCTTCACCCCTTCATGTGCTTCGCACACTTCAAAAGAATTAGGGTTTAGGTTTGTTCCTAAATGTTTGCTTTAATAAACTTGTCTTTGTTGATGATTGGCAAGAGGATTCACACTTGTGCACTTGTGCACTCTAATTTAAGTGTCGAGGATTGACCAAAGTGATTTAACATACTTTGATGCTTTGATTGCTAAGATGACTTGCTTGTTTATGGTTTGCCAATGATCATACTTGAGGCTACTCTTTTGAATTCATTGTGCCTACAACTTCCTTGTCTACTCTCATGTGGTATCATCAATACTTAGATAGGTCCATTCCTTACATTGCATCTTCCACTAGATGTGCATTTAGATTCCCTTGTGTTTTGTAGAAATGTTTGAGTATGGTCCTCGCCTAGCATCTTCCATTAGATGTGCATTTAGGTTCAATCTTGTCTACTCTTGCATTTTTGCTTAATGCCCAATTCAAGTTCATTCTTTCCCTATTTATGTGTTGTGGTCTAATATGTGTAGTCTAGGCTAATATTTGCTCAAGAATTCAAATGAGATTAGTTGCAAGTTATGTCCATGTTGTTGCGTGCCTAAGGATTCGATTTCAATGATTGTGCCATGCTTGAATCTCCAAATCTTCTTGCATTCATTGTTTTCTTTTCTAAAAAGCTTAGCATGAAAATGGTGACTAGTGATAATCACCCATAACCTTTGTTAGTTTGGTCGTCATGAGAGCCTAAATTTCAAAAAAAGATGTTTTCATATGCATAAGCTACTAGCGATAATCACCCATAACCTTTGTTAGTTTGATTATCATGAACGCTTTCAATTTCAAAAGATATTTTCCTAAGCATCAAAAGTTATGGCAAGTTGTTAGTGATGACCACCCATAACCTTTGTTAGTTTGGTCATCATGAAGGCTTTCATTTTTCAAAAGAGATTTTTACATGCATTTAAGTGAGTTTGTAGTAATAATCACCCATAACCTTTGTTAGTTTGATCATTATGAACGCCCTTCACTTTTCAAAACCAAAGCAAAAAGACTTTCACTTTCAAGGCTCGTTAGAACTACGTGGCTTTGATTCCCATTTGGGATACGTAGGAGTGAGCCACATTCTCGTCAAGCGCAACCATAAAAATTAGCATTTGCATAACAAAAAACAAAAGAGTTATTTTCATAACAAAAAAAGAATCACTTTCGCAAACCAAGATCATTTTCAGAACAAAAACATTCTCCTTTCAAGAATCATTTTCAAACCCATTGTCGCTAGTGGCTAATTAGAACCTTTGTTCGTCTAGCCATTGGTAGCGATGTCTTTTTCCCAAAAGAACAATAAGCGATGATTACTCATAACTGTAACACCCCCTTTTTCTAATTATAGTTAAACACGCAATTATCAGAGTCACCACGAGGGCGCTACATTTTTCACCACATAAAAACTCCAATTGATTTAAAATAAATCCTCAAAAATGTAAATAATGAATCTCTATGCAGAGGATTCATAAATTCATTTAACATCTCCAAAAGTAAATAAACATTAAGCCAAAACTCCAAAAATAACAGTAATGGTTCGAAAACGGTAACTAAAATCCTCCCTATTTAACTAAAATACTCCCTCTTTATTTACTACACTCCACTCCTTATTTAAATTAATTACCTTATTATTATTTTAATATGGCCAACTAAAATATTATTTAATTAAATTATTTAAATAATCACTTAATCATTTTTGGGGCGTTATAATTCTCCCCCACTTAGGACATTTTCGTCCTCGAAAATTTAACTATTATGGACATTGCACACTTCAATCACTTACCACAGCAAACAATAGATTCTAGCAGAGTACCCTAAACGAAACACGTACCTCTAAATGCAACCATCATTCTTCCGTAGGCTCTGCACTGCCAGACAAACACCCTCCCGCTAGACCTCTCCTTTTTCGGCTTTGGACACTTGGTACTAATGTGCCCCATTTCTCCACAACAGTAGCGGCACCACATCTTGCTTCTCACACTTAGCGCCTATATGACCTTCTTTACCACACTTGAAGCACTTGTTGACCATGCAATTTGGACTCTTATGTCCCGGCTTACCACACTTGTGACACACAATGCCCGCAGTAGCGTCTCCCCCACTTGGCGTCTTGCCCGAACTCTCTTCTCCCTTGCCCTTCCCACCTGCAACATCATAGGGCTTCCCACGAAACTGAGAACCTCTCTTCTCCTTCACTATCTTGTATGAACGATTGCTATCCTCCTCGAAAATCCTGCAGCCTATCCACCGTGTCATTAAACACCCTTATCTTCTGGTAACCAATCGCCTTCTTGATGTCATGCCTTAGCCCGTTCTCAAACTTGATACACTTCGAAAATTCCAAGGTAGCATCATTAGTGTAATGAGGATAAAACTTAGACAGCTCCACAAACTTTGCCGCATACGTACTCTGCCACAGACTTATCTCCTTGCTTCAGCTCCAAAAACTCCAGCTCCTTCGTTCCTCTCACATCCTCTGGGTAGTACTTCCTCATGAACTCACCCTTAAACACCTCCCATGTGACTTCCCCGCCAGCAGCTTCCAATCTCTCCAGAGTTCCCAGCCACCAATCATCGGCTTCTTCAAATAACATGTGAGTACCATACCTCACCTTCTGCGCAGGCGTACAATCCATAACCCGGAAAATCCTCTCGATCTCCTTCAACCATGCCAAAGCTCCATCAGGATCATACCGACCTTTGAAAGTAGGCGGATTCTCCCTTTGGAACGTGGCCAAATTACGAGTCCCAGCATTCTCACCACCATTCTGCTGGTTCCCCATCGCCTGAGCTATAGCTTGCAAAGCCTCAGCAAGAGCAGCATCAACTCTCCTAGCCATTTCAACCTAACACTGCAGCATTAACAACATTTCAGAACCAGACTATCACTACCTAGTTGTCATATACACTATGACAGACAAACTTGGCCGGACAGACCGAACTATTTGCTCTGATACCACTAATGTAACACCCCCTTTTTCTAATTATAGTTAAACACGCAATTATCAGAGTCACCACGAGGGCGCTACATTTTTCACCACATAAAAACTCCAATTGATTTAAAATAAATCCTCAAAAATGTAAATAATGAATCTTTAAGCAGCGGATTCATAAATTTATTTAACATCTCCAAAAATAAATAAACATTAAGCCAAAACTCCAAAAATAACAGTAATGGTTCGAAAACAGTAACTAAAACCCTCCCTATTTAACTAAAATACTCCCTCTTTATTTACTACACTCCACTCCTTATTTAATTAATTACCTTATTATTATTTTAATATTGCCAACTAAAATACTATTTAATTAAATTATTTAAATAATCACTTAATCATTTTTGGGGCGTTACAATAACCTTTGTTAGTTTGATCATTCGTGCCAATCAATCTCTTTCGAAAACCATCACAAAAGAGCTAATAAAAACGAAGTTGCTACTAATAGTCAATCAGAACCTTTGTTCGTCTGACTAGTGGTAGTGACTCTCATTTTCAAGAGTACTTAGCGGTGATTACTCATAACCTTTGTTAGTTTAATAATTCACTAAATGCTCGTCCTATTTCGAAAACTCACTAAAAAGATAAAAGACAAAAACCTTTTCAAAGAAAAGATAAAGAAGAACTACGTAGCTTTGAGTTCTCCATCGCACCGGGAGATACGTAGGAGCGGGTCTAATCCCGTCAAGCACTCTTTCTAAAAAACCTTTTTTCTCCTTTTTTTCATAATAAATGAGATTTTCATTAAGACTTTTTTCAATAAGAAGTAGAGAAGCAAAATTAAGTATTTTTAAATCAACACACTAAAACCACGCATTTAATTAAAGGTACCCACTCAGTAGAGAGGACGTGTGGGGTGCTAATACCTTCCCCGTGCGTAACTGACCCCTGAATCCAAATCTCTCAGTTTTCAAAGGCCATCCGCTTTTCCAAAAAGGTTTTTCTAATACTTTCCAAAAATAAGTATTGTAAACGAGGAAGGTTCTCCCTCGGGGACTTTTTCGGGCGCGACATAGTCATTGGGTTTTTACCCTTGTAGTTGTTGCTGTAGGCATATTTCTTCGACACTATTGTCTTGCCCTGATTTGCAGCGCTTGAACTTCCCCTCTCTTTTGTAGAACGGTAGCCTGCATTCTTTCCCCTTGAGTGCACCCAATTCTCGACGGAGAGATTTTAGTGAACCCATTTTCCAACTAGCGAAGCCATTGGTGGTACATAGGTCTTAATCTGTACTTTTCTCGGGTGTTTTGTTGAAGGAACCACTTTGTATGGAATTTCCTCTTGTTGAAGTTGAACTTAGGCCTTTTATCGACCCACTTTGCTTTTCTCTTCGGTTGAGGAGTAAATCCTTCCAAACTTTTAGCAGCCTCTTTGTCGAACACAGAACTGCACCTTAGACACAGCATAACCTCAGAGTTGTTGATCTCACAACGATTAAGGAAGTCAATGAGTTCCTCTTCAGCCTTAGGGTAAACTACTTCCATCTTTTCATTATATTGGTCTTCGGTAACCACTTCGACATCAACCTTTGGGCTCTCAGTGATTGCTTTAACACTATTGTTTGCAGTAGTAACCTCTACAACTTCAACCATATGAATTTTAAATGGCTCAAAGATAGAAGGAAGCCGTTGGTTGGAAGAGGATCGGTGTCAATCTTCATTGGAGTCTTTGATTTGTCTCCAAACTTGACCTTCCTTCATTCAATGCTTTTGGACTAGGTCCCCGAAAAGAACACATTGAGAGGTATTATGGCCTAAGTAATTATGATATTTGCAATAACATCTTTTCTTTTGTTGTTCTAATGGTGGTATTTTTAGGCCCTCAGGCACAATTGTAACACCCCTTATCTACCCCTTAATTTCCAACGTCATTATCTGAGTATTCCAATGTTCAAAAATATTAATTAAGTAGTAGAAAGAAATGTTACGTCTTCATCAAATTAACCTCATCGTATGCACCATTAAATTTGTGCAACAACACATACATCGTAAAGTTAAAACTTCAAAAATCATCTTATCACAAATGAAATAAATATTGACTCTTTGGTCCACTCAAACACGCCTCATAATCCTCAAATAAACCTCATACACGCTTAAGTAATTTAACATCAAATCCCAAAAATACGCCCCTAGGTGCTACGGTATCGAGAGCGACACAAACAGAGACTTTCCGACAACTAACAAGAAGGCGGCTAGACCTTCACTGCATGAGCACTGCAGCGTTGCCACCATAGAGCAACATTCCAAGCGTAGAAGGGTGAGAATTTCAATAAAATATAATCGGATACATAATAGAGAAATGAGCGCAGCAATCACACAAGATCATCATCATCACCACTTCATGATCACACAACACCAGCTCCAACCACAAACAAAGAATAATTCACATTTATAATTATGTATGAAAGTGCAACCCCCACCAGGGCATAATGCATGATGGTACCATATTCATCATAATTAAGAGGCCGAAGCCTATTCTTCACTGGAGGCCGAAGCCTATTCTTCGCAAGAGGCCGAAGCCTATTCTTCACAATTATGCACATGCCATGAGATTCTATATACACATGTGCATTTCATCAAAATACTCACCATCATCATCATCATAAAACACTCATAGGTGTATTCGCTGCAATTCATCACTCATAAGTATCACATCATCATAATCACTCATAGAGTGAACTCATCACGTTTCACACAATTCATAATACAACACCATCATAAATATACTCATAGAGAACATTCACCGCAACTCATCAAAAGCATACACACCAACATCATTTAAAGTATATATATTTTTCAGTTATCTTTTGGTTTAGTGTGTTATAAAATAGTGAACTGATTGACTATGGGATTACTCGTAATCGATACTACTTGCAATGTGCATTGGCCACCTTTGCAAGACTCTCAGTGATGCCCTTGTAAATACACCAGCGAAAGAAATTCTGACCTTAGTGGTAAACCACAATTTAGCCATAGTCAATTAGCACACTAATAGTATAACATTTCATTCTCATATCAACTACCACAAAACAGTTTATTTTTCCTTAAAAGTAGAATATTCAGTTAGGCCTCTGAATAAGCTTTCCAACGCATCTTAGAACACCTCAATCGGGTTCCCGATTCGCAAGATATGAATTTTTCAAAAGCGCGTAAAAAGTGAAAAAAAAGCAGCAAAACAAGGACGTGACATGAGCGAAAGCGCGAGTCGCGCGCGATCGGGCGCTGGATTGGCAGAGGACATCAGGTTTGTGCGCAGCTCACTGCGTTGCGTGCAGCGCCACTCAGCCGCGATCGCGCGCTGGATTGGCAAGCAGAGATCGATTGCGTGTAAACAACCAATTGTGCAGAATTTCATGTTTTATTTACCAATTCGGTCATCAAACACTTCCAATTCATCAAATTCATCAAAACAACACCGAAATCATTCAACAATATATATTCTTCCCACGACATCAATCTCTTAAAAATCAACCAACTCTTCAAACATTCATCAAGAATCATCGAATTCATTCAAGTAATCATCAGCATTTATCAATCACTCAAACAACATCAAACTCAATAGGAATTTCGATTTCATCAAAACGTCACAAACCTCACCAATCATCAACAACTTCAGATTTCATCAAGACATCATAATTAATATCGATTCATCAACAATATCTAACTCACAAAATCCCATAAAACCCTACCTATACCCAATTATGTTAAACGAAACACTCACCCTTACCTTGAATTTTTCGATGTTCCGGAAAGCGATGGTTAAGAGAATCACGTGCAAGAACTCAGCAACACCACGAATGAAACGTCTCCTTCCTCCTTCGAAACCGAAATCTCACTCAACTTCTTGATCAACGAGGAATCAATACAATGGAGGTTAGGAATTGAAGGCTACAACACGCCAGGAAAAGGAAGAAAAACGGCATAAAAGGATTACGAACTCTTACCTACCGAAAACTTGAGAAGATTCCCCTTCCTTCCTCTCCTTTAGCGCAGCTCTCCCTACTTCTCACTCTCTCTAAATTCTGATTTCTTTCTCTGTTCTTGCACAATGGGGCGCAAACCCTAACCCCTTAGCGCCTAAGGAGCTTAAGCTATCGGGCTTGGGCTTCTTGGGCCATTCTTCACCACTCCGGAGTTACCAATATTACCCCCTTCAATTAAATTACACCCACCACTCCTTATTATATAAACACTCCCCTTCAAATACATTCACCACCTAATTATTGGTCAACACCACTCCCTAGATCTAACTAGATACCATATTATTATTTCTAATATTTCTCCGCAAGCTAATTCCCTCTAATTAGTTAAATAATTAACCGGTTATTTTTGGGGCGTTACAACAATTATCTGACCATCAGCAACTAAAAGATCACAAATTTGATCACATTTAGAAACATCAAAGGTATAGGTTTTTGCAACAAATCTATCATTTTTAGGCTCGATGAGATTCTTTCCCTTCAAGGATTTAATAATTTACAAGCATAGGTACTGGGTTTTAATTCAGCAACATTAACCTCTTCTTCGACATCTTCATAAGAAATGTAGAACTCTTGGTCGCTACCATATGATTCGACATAGGTGACCTTTTCTTTTTTTCCGAACTTACTAGTTCTAGTTTTTTCAGCCTTTAGTCTTTCGACTTGTCGAACTCTATCAGTAAGTTGTGCCATATCTCTTAAGTGTGAAGTATCTAACTTCTTTCTTATAGAGTAGTCTAATCCACCAACGGCCATTTCTACTAACTCATGTTCAGGCACTTGAGTAAAGCACATTGCTTTGAGAAGTCTAAACCTATTGAGATAATCATCAATAGACTCAGCCACTTTACGTTGAGCACTGGCCAGTTCTTTTAAGGCTAATTTTTGACTGACCCATGTAGAATTGCTCATGGAATGCTTTTTCTAATTTCCCCCAGTTAAATATAGAGTGTGGGGGAAGGGTAGTAAACCAAGTAAACACATTCTTTGTTAGAGAATTTGGGAAATACTTTAGCCTCAAGTTCTCATTATGGGCCAAATCCCTTGCCTCAGTCAAATAACGGGCAACATGTTCGACAGTAGATTCGCTGGTTTCCCCAGCAAATTTTGTGAACTTAGGGATTTTCCAACCTCTAGGTAATTTAGTTTGTAGCACATACTCTGACAAAGGTGAAACAGAATTGGGTCTGTGCAGGCCTAAATTTAGATTCTGCGCTAGAATTGTTTCGACAAGATTGGTTAAGTTGTTTTGGAGACCAAAATTGTTTTGTTGAACTTGTCTAATCACTTCATCAGCATTTTGACGCCTATTAACAAACACTATCTCGGATTTGCTTCAACTTCCCCGCCACACAGTTGTTCATTAACACTGGTTGTGCTCGATTTATAGGAAATTCAACAAGCCTATTAATATGAATTTATGGCACTGGTTGATTTTGCACTGGCGGAGTACCAAAGAAGTCTGCAATCCTGCCAATCTGGTTAGCCAACATTTGATAACTTTGATTTGTGTTCTGAATCAAAGGATTGAACACAGTGCCTATTTATTGGGTCAACATATTGACCATATCATGATTACTATCATCCATTTGCTGCCTTAGCGCTAGCAAAGACGACGTTGTCAAGGCTGGTTGGGCGTTTTGACCTAAAATGCTTTCTGGGGAACCATGAATTGACGAAATTGTTGTTCCCACAGTGTCTGCATACGGTGACGTATTTGTTTGTAGGCCTGCCATCATAGTCGTTGGCATACCGTACGGATAACCTCTAAACTGAGAGAGATTTTGAAATCTTGTGTCAAAAGAACTCCCAACCAAAGCATTCACCATCAAAGGGCTCGTCGAAGGCCCTATTACCAATGGTTGTGATATTGCTACAGTACCTGACACAGATACAAGAGCAGTTACCCCTACCAATGTTGAAGAAGGCATAGGAGTTGTTGCTCCTACGACATTTGCAACATAAGCATCACCCTGTGACGCTTGTTCTTGTGAACTTTGTGGATTTTGTGCATTTGACGTCGAAGCATTGTTTGAACTTGAACGTGTCATTGTAGAAATTGTTTTTCCACTTCTCAAATGCATATAACAAACCACGAATTGCTCATGCAAGTATCAATAAAATCAACACAAACGCCCCACCGAGCGTGCCAATTTGTTTATGGTGATTTTTGGTAAACAACTGGTCCAATTATTAACTTGCGAGATCAACCAGTGAATCTCATGAGCATATTGTGTTAATTTATTGGAGGATTTTGTGTGAACACTCCTCATGTTCTTCATTAATCACCAGAAAATTAAAAGAAAAGAAAAAGACGAATTGCCTTGAACGCCAAGGAATCCTCAAAAGAAAAAGAAAGATAAAGGAAAGTTTAAAGAAATAAACTTAAATTGCATAAAAGTGTAAAAGGGTGGTGCACAGATCCATACATTTGCTTCTGATTCTCAGTCTTCTCTGTCGCTAGAATTTTGAGCGTAAGAATGTGTATGTTGGGATTGTGACCCGTTTTCCTTCTCAGGAAAAACTATATATACTAAGAAGAGTGAAATAAACTGCCTACAACAGTTAAAACATTCGAAATTTAAACTAAGAACCGCTAACTCTTCGACAGCTTGATCACCATGGTCTTCGACAACACTGAAACAGCTTTCTTCGATGCCATCTTCCAAGCTTAAGCTTGCCATTGTTCTTCGCCTTCGTCTTCACGTTGAAATGTACCTTTCACGCCGAACTTGATAAATCCCTTCGTTGATCGAAACATGCCTTTGACATTACCCTCTTAGTGTCGAAGGCTCAAACTGCTTTCTTCGAAGCACACGGTCACACACCATTGGCTGCTTTTATTTAGCCTGTCGAAAATACAGGCTAACAGTATGTTTAATTGTGTACCTACGATCAAACGTTGAAGTGAGGCTCATAGCCGCTCGAGCATTATAGTGAGTTAGGAAATAACGCAAGTGTATGAACTTAGCTGAGAGAGAGGTAAAGAGGTCGAGATGACCGGCAGATGAGCGCCGAGGCGGCAGGCTCATTGTCTTTATAAGATAGGAAGACCGTTGTCGGTCCCCTTCTCCTTCTTCTTGCCGATGCCGGCTGTGGGCGATCGGCCTTGGTACCGGAGCTGTAGGGGTGCCCGGCCTTCACTTTCATCCTACCGAGGCCGTTGTGGGCTTATCACCTTCTTACCGAGGTTGTAATAGACGCTTGGCCTTCTTAACGATTGTCGCGTGAGACGCCCGCCTTCTCTACCGGTGTCACGTAAGGTCGCCCGCGCCGGGCGAGACCGCCTAATGGGTCTCCTTCTTTGGCCTCTTGATGGAACTCGTCAGTTCAGGCATCAAGAGGGAAGGTTGGGCTCGCATAAAGCGAAATTGGGAAACCGTTCGACCCGCGACGGAACTCGTCAGTTCGCATCGGGAGGAAGGGCAAACTAGGCGGACTCTCTGGTGG
This sequence comes from Oxytropis ochrocephala, assembly GCA_020916435.1. Taxonomy (NCBI): domain Eukaryota; kingdom Viridiplantae; phylum Streptophyta; class Magnoliopsida; order Fabales; family Fabaceae; genus Oxytropis; species Oxytropis ochrocephala. Next base: position 73,647,278 of record CM037092.1, read on the forward strand.
AGTGTTAGACTCAACAAGCCAGAGAATCGTTGAGGCTGCCGAGGGCCATTCTGCAAGAGCTCAGAAGCGAGCTGTTGAAGCCAGATAAGGCTATTGAGCGACGAGCTCTGCTCGAAGCGGTGTTGAAGCGATTAGGTTATTCAAATGACGAGCTCTCTGAGCGAGCTGTTGAAGCCAGATTAGGCTATTCAGCGACGAGCTTGGTCACATTAATTCTAGCTAGAGTTCATCCGAGGTCGTCGCCGATATATGCCCAAAGGGGCCGATTGCAAATATGAGTCCAGGAAGATAGTGATTGGCCTCCAACTGTGGTCGCCATTGTTCGGTACCTAGACTTTGGAATGACTCCTCGATCCGGGGTACTTGAAAGGAATTCCAGTATAGGGTGGAGAATATACGCTCGGCTACTCGTGCCTTGAGCTCAGTATGATGAAGATCCTCGGGCGTTCCAAGTAGGTCCACATCGGGTGGGGGGTACCTGCAAGACACTCCGACACTCAAGTCAGTATGTGGCTAAGGTAAAGGAAAGTAGGAAAAAGAGGGAGAGAGAGAGAGAGAGAGCAGAAGGGTGTACCGTAGCCGTCGGATCTTGAGGGAGGATCCTGACCGTCGGCCTAGTGGGAACCGAGAGGGTCACGCTGAGATGTCTTTGGGCCATCGTTAACTGAGATGTATTCGGCCGGCCCAATATCCAGCGTGGCTTCGTAGCCAAGGTCGGAACAAATCCCATCATTATATGGTACAGACTTGGATTTAGAAGTCCGGTCTTGGGAGCTTCAAAGATAGACCCATGAAGATAATTAACCATGAACTTGTTTCGGCATTTGTGGATAGGTGGCATCCCAAAACTACTTCGTTTCACCTACTATTTGGTGAAATGACTATCACATTGAATGACGTGTTCAACCTACTGCATTTGCCCATCTTTGGGTCATTTTTCCTCCCAAATACATTTACTACTAATGATGCTATTAAGGCGGGGGTTTATTTGTTGGGGTTACCATGTGCGTCTTGTGTGACTGAGTGTAGACAAACTCGAGGAGGGTATTTCAGGTTTAGACTTTTAGCGAATTCCTACAGAACACACCTGGCAGAGGGTAAATATGATTTTGGTGGGTTATAGCATCTTTGCAGACAAGAGTGCCACGTGCATACCGGTCAAGAGGGAGATGCTTTTTGAGACCTTTGATGATTGTGAGCAGTGGGCGTGGGCCCCAGCTGCGTTGGCCTTTTTGTACAAGCAGCTGAATGAAGCAGCTTATTGGAATACCTCTCAGTGTGGAGGGTACGCTACTTTGATCCAGGTAAAATTTATTCATAACTTTATTATTATTTAACTTTAATTCTTCTAATATATTATTAAGTCGTCTTACTATTATTCCAGACTTGGATCTATGAGTACTTTCCCAACTTTGTTGATCGAAAAGACTTAGGTCCGTCTCATGTGCCACGTGCTGTGAGGTGGCTAAATAAAAAGGATGACACCCTCAAACTCCAAAAAATTTGGAGGAACTTAAAGGTTGAGGATGTCATCTTTAACCCTTGGAACAACCACAGGCAGTTCAGAGCGTTTGAAAAGATTGTGCTTTATAGAGGAATTTTTCCCTAGGGTGACATTCAGGTTTCTTACATGCTAGATAGGTGTTTATTGCAGTTTGGCTATGTCCAGGACATTTCACATGTTCCGATTTTGTCAATGGGTACTGTTAGAAACATGATTGGGATGTGGATGTATGACCCCAATAAAGGTCGACAAATGTCATCGGGAGGCTACTAGTGGTCAGTTCCTTGGTCGGATTTTACGAGACATACCGCCATTGTTCTTGCAGTATTGATTTCTGCCTCAACGTGCCTTTGGTGTATCAGGATCAACACATTCCATCTCAGGATAAACCAGCAGGCGCTAGAGGTCCACTGACTGTTGGCGAGGAATTGGAATTGGGGGCTGCACGTATACGAGAGATTATTGCACATCAGGACATTAAGCCTAACACTCATGTATATAGGGCTCTTTGGAATGTTTTGAGTTTGTTGGAGGGAGGAGACCCTTGATGTATTTTATATATGCATTTGTTGAACATTTTTCGTATTTCTGTTATTTTGTACTTTTGATATTGTCTATTTATGTGAAAGTTTATTTCACCGTTGATCAAAAGTGTCAGCAACATCTCGTGTGTTGATCAAAAGTGTTGGCAACATCGAGGCCGTCAAATATATTATAGTATTAATAATAAGTTTACAACATTGAGGGGCTCGAACATCAATGCAAAAATATTAAAATATTACATCACCTTAAATCTATTACATCAATGGGGCCCATGTATGGAATAGGGTTTGGAACTACAGCATTCCATAGTTGGTTACGACCAACATATGGACCTAAACATGATCTAGCATCATCTAATGCATACTGTAACACCCCTTCTATACTACTACTATTTATTTAAAATAAAAATAATAAAATGAATCAAAGTTCTTCAAAAACAACTCACAATAGAGTGTTACATTTCAACTTCATGAAAACCAACTAGCCACAATGGGGCAAAACAACATTATATAGCAAGATAAAGGCACCTCGGCCAAAGGGACAAGCCCACAAATCATATGTTTTTAGTTTATACACAATGGAATTAAAACATGTTTTATAATATCGATGAAGTTACGGATCAAGAACCAAATCAAAATGACTACTATCCTACTCGGCCCTCAAAGTTGTTACACTACTGCAGAGCAAGACTCCATAACTCGACGTAAAAGGAAGAACCTTCACTGGGATACCCGCACGTTGCCAACATGAGAAGCAACATAAAAGCAGCTGAGGTGAGTCTCTTTACATAAATAATAAAATGTATGATAAATCTTATGATAGAGAAAACACCACACACCCTCAAAACAACTCGGCTAAGACAACAACACGCCACTTAGCAACTCGGCCAAGACAACAAACATACCTCACCAAGGTAGGACACTTCAACTCATAAACAACAAGAACATCATCACAATCAGATATGTTTATGCATGAATGCAACCCAACAACAAGGGTATAATGCATGTGGTACCAATCAACGTAATAAGCCTTTGTGGCTTCAACTTTCAACGCCGAGCAAAGCTCTAGGACCATGAGCCCACAACAACGTAATATGCTTATGTCATGCATGAGGACTCTATGAACATCAACCCGTAAACATCAACACATACAATGCGACATGCGCAACAACGCTCAACACCAACATCATCAACGTGCGGTCTTAATTGACTTACCTCAACAACATCAACGCATTAGCCTTATTAGACTCAACACACAACGCCAACGTAATTAGCCTATTTAGACTCAACACAACTCATCAACGCATGCTCGCCCAGTAGCCCCATGGCTAACCTCAACACATAGGTCTATCCACCTTTTGTCACGAGACCCACCACGCTCAACATCACCCACGCAACACCGGGCGCACTCGAACCCGACGATGGCGCCTCCGAGTTCAACACCCAAACTAGCCTAGTAGCCCCTGCGTTATTCTGGCATTAGCGCAACACCTCGGCACCCTCACTGAACTTCGGCGCGCACCAACTTCACCTCACCTCGCCACGTATTCACCTCTCCTTGCCTCGTCACGTATTCACCTCTCCTTGCCTCGTCATGTACTCTATTACTACACTGGCGTCGACATGTATACCTCTCAACTCGGCCACTACACCTCGGTATCCCTACTCTACACTTCGGCAATTACACATCGACTCCCACGCCACGTTTCGTCACGTCTAAACGACGACACTTAAACTCCAATACTTCCACACCTCAACCCATACGCCTCGGTTCATCTACCCTACACCTCAGCCACTACAATTCAACTCAACCCCCTACCATACAACACACCTACACTTGACGAACACTACCTTGGTATATATACATACGCTACACCTCATCATCCACACTTACGCTTTCTCACTTAGCCATTACTCACCTAGGTACTAACCACCTCGGTTACTCTTGGGGACGACACCTTATCACACTTCAACTCGCCTACTACTCCTTGGTCACTCGTAATGACAACACCTCGTCACCACCCATCTCGGCTACTACCTCGTTACTCTAGGAAACCACATTCCTTCGTCATTCACCTTTGGTTGATGGCTACGGTGACACCACACTTCTACGCACACTCCTTCGACTCATGTATATGTCGACACACACATCTCTCTCGGCACTTACATACTTCGACACACACATCTCTCGACACTTACATACTTGACACACACATCTCTCGACACTTACATACTTCGACACACACACTTCTCTCGACACTTACATACTTCGACACACAATGAGTTTAGATACACTTGTAGATAGGCATCTACACCTCGACCATTAGGTCTCTACACGCCTAGTCTACCTCTTCGTTCCCTCTCTAGTTCTCACGCTATGATCATACTTAGCCAACTACTAAACACTTTCCCTTCACAACTAGTCCAACACTCATTAAGGACTTCACGAAGGTTACAACACCCACCCAAGCTCACTGGGACTGAGAGTTTCTCAGCTCCCGTTCCTCTCCGTTGTCTCTCATAGGATCTACTTCAACATCAATACATCACAACTCCACTGGAGTGGAACTAAGACACAACTTCAAACACATCAAACACACGAAACATACAAGGCAGCTCAGAAATCATTCCTAGAGTCTACTCACACATAACACACATCATATAATCTATTATAGATGAAAGAGAGAGCCCCCTAACCTTAGATTTGGAGCAACGAGCGCTCTTTCTACTCCACGCTTCAAGATCCCCTACCAGCTAGCTCTTCTCCCTCGGATTTGAGCTTTCCACGCCAAGCTTCTTCTTCTTCTCTCTAAAGAAGATCTCACCTACCACTTCTCTCTCTTACTCTACTTTTTCTTTGAATTATGGTAGAAATGGTCTCCTTTCCTACGGCATGTCCCTTATATTAAGGACTTGGGCCAGCCTAAGGATAATGGGCCTCTAATCTCACCTTATCCATTACTTACACACCTCTTAAAAGAAAAGAAACTCCCAATACTCATTTGACTTAATTACAATGTCGTAAACCATAAATACCCAATTACATAAATAATTGAATTATTTTGGGGTGTTACACATACTACTCCCAAGACTCATGAACAGTAGGTAACGGGCTTTCATTCTTCAAGTTAACCTATAATTGAAACATGTTATAACAACACCTTAGGTACTATAAACACACTACTCAATATATGGAATAAAGTAATTACCAGCGCCCAATGAAAATTGTTGACAAAAACAACACCGGTCGATGTGTTCTGACTAGTTCGGCAAGAGCCTCTCAGTGGTAAAAAGGTCCATGACACTCCAACTGTCGACGAGAACGTAACTAGAGTTATTTGATACCTGGTTGTAATAACATATCCCACATTAGGCAACGTCATCCACTTCTCAACCGATTGGGGCCTCCTATCTCAGAATAAATAATGAATCCTCAAGTTTCAAGGTTATCACCAAACAATAATATAGACCCCAATGTCCATTAATTTTCTTATGTAGCTCTTGTTGAACTAGCGGCCAACTCTCATATCCAAGACCAAGTGCAGCAGCGATACATCGGTACCCACAGTTTCCATCTCCTTCTACATTAATAATTTCTTCAATGTAGTCGTGCATATGAGGAGGAATATAGTTGACTAAATTCATGTCATGTTGTGCTCGCTCCTTTGCTGACCGTTGTGAGGGTAATTAGGAAAGTTGTTGTGAGGATGTCTGTTGCTTTGATGACCTCTGGGAGGGCTGCTTTGATGACCACTGGGAGGATTTTCTAACTGAAGTCTGGGTGTCATTCTTCACTGCCTCGTCCACATTCTCAAAGAAGGAAGGATCTCGTTTCACATCTTACTGTTTCTGCTTCTTTGGTGCAGCTTAAGTCTTCACTTTCGACGGAGGAGCAATAATAGATGTTGTGCTACGAAAGCCAAATGGCATAAGACCTTTCTTCAATATCATTATAATGGCTCCATATTGCCTTCATAATAAAACTAATTTCACAATCAGCCGATGCCTTCTTCTTGAGTTCCCCATCCATACCCTCCAAAGTAATCTTCATCCAATGCATGTCAACAACCTCCAATGGGATTGGACGACCTCCAATGTGCATATAACCAAGCTCACAAGAACACGGTAATCTATGAGTAACTATAATCATACAACCACATCGAGCTTTATTTGTACCCACACCAGACAATGTTTTCGGTAGAAATACGGTTCAATGTGTTTACCGATACAAAACCCCGTAGATTCTGGTAGAGAGGAGTGTTGTGTTTCACATCCACACAGTCAATACTCTTTTGTAATGACTCAACTATTTTATCAACCTGTCCATTTATCATACCATGCATTGACACCCAACATCTGGACAAGTCAACAACACTAAAGCCCAAAGCCCTCTTTAATGCCCAATGTGCACTTCCAACCCTAATATTAAACCAAATTAAAAATAAACACAACTATTTGTAAATAAACTAATAATCTAACAAATAAATAAAGACAATAACGTTACATACCTATTTGTTGTTGTATTCCCAAAGTGTCTCCTCTTATTAATCCACGCCAAGACAAATCTGTCCTTGTGACAAACCAATTGTGTGTTGTTCACGTAACTCACAAGCTGGTGCAGATCAACACATGATTGCTCGAACTCAAGGACCCGCTGATAAAACTCTTCCTCATCAACTGAGTCAACTATACTCACCCACAGATACATCACTAACTTTGTCTATCCTTCATCACCACCTGTTTACACTTAGCATTCACATTCTTGCTTATGTGATACCGACAAAGCAAATTGAAACTTTCCGGGAACACCACCTCTATGACACTCATCTGTCCAATATCTCTATCAGTGATAAACAGTTCAAGAAGCGCGATATCTACCACCAACATTTCTCTCAGCGTCTGCAATACCCATCTAAAGTTGTCATACTGCTCATTCGACAAATAAGCAAAGCAAACCGTGAATGTGAACTCGGTGGAAGTCAATCCAACAATCTACAAGAGAGGCTATTTATACTTGTTAATTTTGTCGGTGTTGTCCATAATCAAAATCCTAGGGAACATCCTCAATTGGTTGATAGACTCAGGGTGTGCCCACATGATGTCACCAACAACATCAGAGTTCTCAACTCTTCTGATCCAACACAAATAGTGTTCAAAATCTATCAACCTCATAAGCTCTTGGATCTCAGTGTTAGGACCTCTGAGACCCGTCTGAAACATCACGTGCTGCCTATACAATTGCGTGATACTACTCAAGTTCCCCAGAATCTCTTTTTCAATGCTTCCAGACTCTTTTGTGGTTTGACATTTAACATTGTATGCTCATCCACCATACAACGTTCTTCCCTAGTGAATCGCCCAAATATTGGAAGTCTGATATATGATGGAGTTGGCTTATGATTGTATACTCCACACCTAACCTCTACTTTCCAGTCTCCAACTTGAGGATTCAGAGGTTTATCTTTTAGCTTGAATGGGAAATCACACTTCTTTGAAGACCTCATTCTACCTTTAGAACAACCAACATCTACTCCGGCGTGTCTGCAATGTTTCGCGCAACGCAAAATAATCTTATTTTTTATCCCACTTTTACCAATTGCTTTATCTGATCTAAGGATAACAAAAATTGTGCAGTTGGCTTTTCCAATCTATCTAGCCCAACATGCGAGATCATCACAGATAGGAAAAATCTACAAATAATTTACATTATCATTGTTATCAGATTCAATTAAATTATAATTACTAGTAAAAGATATTAAAATATTAATCATAGATATGCATCTTGTTAGTTGCAAATGCATCCATTAAATCCATGGTAAAAAAAAGATCCCATTAGCCGTAGCCATAACTGTTTAATTTATAAATAAAAAAATAACTAAAAAAATAATTAACTAAATAAATAAATAAATAAAAGTCCTAATTTATCCATTCAACATATTTTTGGAGTCAAAAATTCTCTAAATCCGGAAATACCTATACGACGTAATTCCGTAAAAATTCAACATTATTTAACTCCGGATTTATCAAAATCACATAAATCCGGTTCACAATTTAAAACCCTAGAACCATAATTCTTTACATCCGGATTAATCAATCAAAGATAATTCGGGGAAAAAATTTTTAAATAAAATAATAACTCCGGATTTAGCTTGTAATGTGTAAGTCCGGGAAAGGTGAAAATTTTGGAGCGTCTAGGTAATTTTTGGTGAAAATGAGAGGGGTATTTTGATATTAAATTCACTTAGGGGTATGGAATCCAATGTGGGGGAACAAAAATCAAAAATCGCAACCCTATATTATGACCAATAAGATGTTTTTTTTGACAACATTATGACCAATAAGATAAAAAGCCCAAAACTATAAGCCCAATTAAAGCATATTATCATAAAGTCCATCTAATTAAGGGTATTTTTTTCAACCCCCACTAGTAGCCAATATACCCTCACCAAAATGCGTATTCCAAATTTAACCCTACCCAAAATCCAAAATGGATTTACAACAGAAGGGACATAAATCCGTTTTGGCAAAATTTGGCCAACGGATTTATGATAAATCCGAGTGAACTTTTAAATGGCCATCAGATTTATCTTTTAAAGAGATAAATATGTAGTTAAAAAATAACAAAACGGATTTATCTTTTAAAAGATAAATCTGACGACTAAAACTAGACTACTGATTTATCTCTAAAAAGGATATATTTGTTTTGTTAAATTTTATCTACAGATTTATCCTTTTTTGAGATAAATCTGTTAAAGAAAATTCCCAAATCTAACGGTCAGGATCCCACCAACAGTTTTAACTCAATTATGGAGATTATGGATGTGCTTATTGGTCATCCATGGAGGTGATAACTGATGCAATTACGAGTTATGTTGGACACCCATGACATGTGGCGGAGTCGTAGTCCTTTGCAGTTGTACGTGGAAACACAACGGACTATCAACGAGATCATACGTCATTGTTATGTTGGAAAACAGATAGACTTGTAGTTCTTTCGAGGAGTATTTGTTTCTGTTATGTTTTAGTTTTTATGTTTTGTTGTGTTGTTTTTTCAATGTATTTCGCTTTTGCATCAATTAAAATAAAAGTTTAGTGCAACGATTATAAACATAGAAACAACTAAAAATAAATACATAAATCAACCATTGTTTAAAATGTTATAGAGTACACAAAATATAATCAAGGGATCCCACCCTCTGCCAAATGAATGACACCCCAGATTTGTGTGTAAGATGTTGAGCCAGGATGAATCTCATGTAACTGCAGCACACTTCGTAAATGTTGGGCAACAATCATCAGCCTCTCCCCAGGCCCCATCCCTCCTGGTGCTTGCTCTAGCTAGTGATGGTCCCAAGAGACGGGGGAACAAATATGTGCAAGCACCATGGTAGGTAAGGCCCATGCATCTCACCTGGATACTCGACTCTCCTAGTGGGCTAATAGTTTCTGCAACCCTGCTACTCAAGTTGGCAATCTGGATCATCACGCCCCGATACCGTGGAAGACCTCAAGTAGAGCACGGGGATGGTGCGGATGTATACAAACCGCAAGAAGATCCTATCAGGCATGTACTTAACAGTAATGTTACCCAAAATAATGAACCCCCTATATAACCAGAACTGATTGAACACATGCCGATGGTCCTCAAAGGGTGTCCAAATCATGTCCTCTAGAGTCAAATCATCTATCCTCCTACGATACTCGCTCGTCAATAATGATGTCGGTCTTCTTCCTCTTACACCCCCACAACATGGATCGTCAGGTACAAATGATCCAAACTATCGAACACAGATGTTAGGGAAATACTCAAATATCCACGTTTGAAATAAACAAAAATTTACAAACACGTTATTAAAACACAACATATAAATACCATATAATTTTATAATTCATAAGCATATAAATTTTACCATAAGCAGTGTCCCGTACCCCCCCTAGTTGGGTGCTATCAGTCAGAGATGCAAAGTTCAGTTGATCATAAAGATAGGCCGATGCAGATGAACCCCAAGCCCATGAACCAACTTGCTCCATGTCCTCCAACACTACCAACCACTTCCCCTCCACTCTGTTCCCCGTCTTGTTGCAAAAGATGCCCATCCTCAACGACAACAATAAAAAGGCTCTAGGAGCAAAAACCTCACGGCCTTCCCAAATGTGCTCATTGCAGAACTCTGATAGCCACTCGAACTGGAAATAGCCTCCCTTGGCTTCAATGGACTCTGCAGTGGCTTGAGTAACAGTCACCCCCAACAAATTAACTGCCAGTTGAAAGACATTGTCAACAAAGTGATGATCGAATCGGGGCGAGAGTAGTTGCCCGACCTTTGGTAGATACAATTTGAAACAAAATGTCATCCAAGGTGATGGTCATCTCACCGAATGGTAGGTGGAATGAAGACGTCTCAAGATGCCATCTCTCAACAAAAGTTGATATCAACTCGTGATCAATCGTTACCATATTTGAATGGACCGGGAGGGATAAACCTGATCGAACTACATACTGATAGAAATCCGGAGCCTGGTCATGCTCTGCCTGGTGTTGCTGCTCCTCCTGCTTCTCTTGAGCATGTTGCTGCTGTTGGGGGCCTTATCGTGCCCGAACAAGTCTGTCCCAGGCAGAAGCATGGTCGGCGACACGCGTCTGATCACGTCTCCTCACCAGAGTAATATCATCATGTGCACGGCCACACCCCCCGTAAGGCCCCTCCACGATATCTCGTATAAACCACTTCAGAAGCATTAAGAAATAAAAATTATTAGAAAAAAACTATATTCTAAAACGGATTTACGCAAAAAAACATAAATCTGTAGTCTATTTTTTTCTGAAACAGATTTACATGTAAGTCTGTCAGTAGCCATCGAATTTACATGTAAATCCATTTCAGAAAAAAATAGACTACGTATTTATGGTTTTTTTATGTATAAATCTATTTTGGGAAAAAAACAAAGCTGTCAGATTTATGATAAACCAGTTTTGGAAAAAATATAACGATGGAATTACTTACTTTTGTCGCGTCGGAAGTATGATAAATCTGTGTGAAGAAAAGAGAGAATGCGCTGAGAGAGAGTTGAAAAAATAAGAATGATTTCTTCCATAACAATACATTCTTACATTACATTAATGTATTTTGATTGGTTTTTGTAGAGAGAAAATCAAAAATTGATTAAAAGTTGGATAAATTGTGGGACCCAAAGTAAGTTCTTTTTTTTTTGTTTTGGTCAAACCAAAGCTTAAGAGGTTCACCATTGAAACAAATATTGGATATAGTTGTTAAAAGTGTTGTAGAGCAGTAGTCCCTACTTAAAAATGGGTTCATGGTTGGATATGCTCTTAGTAGCTTATAGGGGATAGTTTATAGTAGATGAACATCTTGCAAGTGTTTGACAATGATGAGCTTAGCCTTATAGTTTTTTTTGAAAAGCTCTTGATGTAGCGTTTGAACTTATAGCATTTTGTTTTTCTCAAGTTTTTACCCCTATTTCTTTAATTAAATTCCCCATTTATCTCCCATTAAATGAATATTATCTCTCATATTTCAATAATAAATATGCATGTCTATTTATGTTATTATAGTATATAATTTATTTTAACCGTTAATTTTACCAAACACTTTAAATTCAATTTGATAAATTTTATCATTTATCGCCTATCCGCTATAAAGTCATCCATTATAAATTTAGTTTATCGCTTCATCGCTAGTTTTTACCAAATAGAGCCTATGCCAAATTATCATTCTCTCACAACTTATCCTCACAGATTTCCTATTGGAATATATTTAGCTATTACGCTCACTAAGTTTAGCAATCGCGATTCTCGCCACTTATTTGATTTTCATTGCTTTGCTTCCAACGACAACAAAGAAAATATACTATTACTCTTTTTCAAGTAAAATACATTACTCCTCTGTCTCAATTTAACTCTGGTTTGTTTGTCATTTTTCTCTGTCTCAAATTATTTTTTACTTTAAAATACTAATACTATATTTATTATATTTTCTAATATATAATACCTCATTACTTTTTTAGGTGAGTTTGCTTTAACCATGAAACAAGAAAAGTGAGGTAACCATATTAATATAAGAGTATTTAGTTTTACCATATTTTTTTACCATAAAAGTTATTATATCCAATTATTTTCTTAACAGTCATGCATAACTTTAAACAACATTTAAATTGAGGTGGAGGGAGTATTATTTATCGATTAATCACTTTTTTGAATCAAATAAATTAATTAATCACTACAACTAAGTATCCCAAATATTTTCATATTCCAATTAATCTATTAGAGTTACCTCTTGGGTAAAACCTAACTTCACAACGAAAAGTATTCCAAGAAAAGAGAGGAACCTGGGATGGACAAATATTTGGATAATCCCGATGAACGGTGCGATGTGTCTGTTCAAAAAAGGAGAATGCGAAAGGCCTGCAGCATTTAAAAGCGAGATAGATGTTGCATTCCTCTTTATTGATCGCTTCACAGGTGTCCCTTCTTCTAGGAAAGTTTAGAAAATGTGCACCATGGGAAAGTAGACTTTTAACCTGCTAGAGGCAGTTACCCAGTGTTTGAACTATTTATACTTTGACCCAGTTTATTCTGTTAAATTGTAAAAGAAAACCTAGTAGGGTCCAACATATAGTAATAATTTTTTTTTGGGTCCAAATAGTAATAAATTATTTGTGTTTATTGAATCCAGTATTGCTTCTCTTCTCTTCTCTCCTCTGAATGTTTTTCCTGAAAGAAAAGTGCAAATACTTAGCATTTTAGATACATCCTTTAAAAATTAAAATCAGATAATTATCTTGCTTACCAGTGAAGGTAGAATGAGTCTGGCCATTGATAAGGAGACCAAAGGGTAGAGATTTTCCAGCATCTAAAGATTGGCACAATGTCTACAAACAAGAAGACATAATTAATGTAAGTTAACATGATAATAAACAAAAGGAAATTTAAATTTCACTATAATCTCATATTTTAGGTGGCGAATTTCAATTCTAACTTTGATTCTCACACTCATCTACGTTAGGAATGCATTCCTAGTCCTACCTTGATCTAATTTTCCATACCTACATTTAATTTAATTTAATTTACTTTAATTTAATCAGATTTTTTCAAACAAAGTACTCAAATATTTTTTTAAATTAAATCTTTAATTTTTTTCAAACAATTTTTTCAATAATTGTTTTTTAAAATTAAATCTTTAATTTTTCAAACAATTTTTTTAATTAACTATCGTTTCTCGGGTGTATCAAGAAATACGAGGATCGCCTAATCAAAGAACTAGGCTGCGGCCCGCCCAATTTAATTCGGACGCCCAACACGCCGCTTGAGCGCAACTCGCCGCCGAAAATCTCGCGAAAGCGGTCGGACCTCGCAGTATATATACGCCATTCGCATATGGCATCAGCACGTTCTCTAACCTTGTGCTATCGCGCGAGCGACCTCTCACTAGATCGTCGGAGTGTCTTTGCGGTACCACCCGAGGTGCTCAACGCGTGAAGCGCAGGACCTGGTCCCTTTCACCCATTCAACGACCGCCCATCGGCGAAGCAACAACTACTTCAACACTTCATTGGTCAAGGTACGATCAATTGGCGACCACGGTGGGAGGCCCGCGCGCTATCCTACCTAATTCATGGCTCCACGCGACCGCCCCCGCACGCGGGCCACTTTCGACTCAATCCTCCGGCGAGAATCGCAGCAGCACCGGAGGGCGTGGCGTCACACCACCACGAGTCTCAAGGACTTCCACGACAAGAACCCCGGTGCACAACCCGGCCGCGGACCGTCCTCCAACAGATTCAACCGCCGTTCTCGGAGACTTGCCGCCCGAGCTAATTGAAGCGGGCATTCAGAACCTCACCAGGACCATGTTACTCAAGCCGTTTTGCAAATCTTGCAAAACAAAAATCAGTGATCGCGCATGAGACGCGCTCATCTCTCGTATGAAAAGAGGTCAATTAGGGCCGCTGCGTGCGCGAAGGCGGAAGACGAGATAACGCTTCGCGCCGACCGGCGCGAAGACACCGCTCCCCCCCTCGAAGGAGCATTTCTCGCCGAGAGAGCACTACTCATCGTTCTCCGGCAAGAAGAAGCAGGGCACGCAGATCGCCCCCGAGCAGGAACGAGCGTAGACGCCGTTCAATGTCCTATGACTATGAAGATTCTAGCTACCGCCCTGACACCGGCCGCTCGCCCACGAGGTACTCCTCCAATGAGTCGTCCGGGTCACGTCGGTCGAGAAGCAGATCTTGGGATTCTCGAGAAGAGTTGGAAGATTACAGAGATGGAAGAATCAGGGACGTTTCGCATCGGCCGAGGAGAGGCCAAAGCGAGCGACCCAGAAGGCCTCCTCAACTTCCACCAACTGGCCCATCCGGAGGATTTTATGGAATGCCGGGCAACGAGGCATGCCTCGCAATGCAACCCTTTGGGTCGAACGGCATTCAGAACGAGCACGGACCGTTCTCCAGGGAGATCAGGCGTTACAAAATTCCGAGAGATCTACGTAAGCCGCCCAATCTCAACAAGTTTGACGGCCGAGGGGATCCAGACAAACATCTCTGTTACTTCAATAACTATTGATGTTATAGGGAATTGGGGCCGACCATGAAATGCAGGCTTTTTCCCCAGTCGTTGGACGGCCGAGCATTGGAATGGTGGGAGTCTCTTCGACCCAATTCCATCTCATCATGGGAAGACTTGATAAGAATCTTCTTGTCTCACTACACTGCAAACCGCTGTCAATATCGGTATGAAGAATACGGATTACGTTGTTCGAGGCATAACGAGGCGGCGAGCGATATATCGACCGATTTAACTGCGAGGCCGAAGTTCATTGCGTGACTTGTCGACAAGGACAAGTTGAAATATCGAGCGTGGTATTCGACCGGACCACCGGTTCGTCGAAGAGTTTACATTGAATCATTACCAAGATCTCAGCTACTTCTTAACGAGGGCTAACGTCCACATGGCATATGAAGAGACTCTGGCAGCGAGAAAGGCCGTCCGTGCACGACCTAAAGAAGAGAACAGCAAGCCGGCCAAAGGACATGAAGGTCGCCGCGACAATCGGGTCGACTTTCGTGATAAGAAGTTCGATCATCGCACTCGGCTAAACACCTCTATTGCGCAGATCTATAGCGAGTGCCAAAATAATGAGTTTGTGGGAGTAAAGCGGCTGATCCACTCGTGCTCAAGAAGGGGCACGACCGACTAAAAGATATCGCTGCGTTACCACAAGAGCAAGGGCCATGATACTAACGATCGTATGGCCTCAAAGATGATATTGAAGAGCTCATTCGAAAGGCAAGTCGGGAAAGTATGTGAGAGAGGTCGGAGGAAGGCGACCGACCTCAAGAGAAGCGAAAGAAGTTCGATCCGCATGAGGAAGGGTGCTCTAGTTGTTTGGCGCGCCAAGACAAAGACCGTCTCGAAGATCGAGAAGCTCCACGGTCCCGCAGGTCGCAACGTTGCAATGGTCATTCACGGTGGAAACCCGTTGGACCGTAGAGAATCGAATAAAGCCACAAAAGGAAGTGGGACGAGCTCACGATGGTGGTTCGACGTCAACAGCCCCACCGGTCTCGAATGCAGACCCCATCTCGTTCGGAGATAGCGACCGCACGATGGCGAGCCAAGCGCTTATGTTCGATTTGGTAATCAGGCGATTATGGCCAATCACGAAGTTCAAAGAATTCTAGTCGAGCAGGTAGCTCGGCCGACATCATGTTTGAAGGCTTGATTGACAAGATCAAGGTTGATCGGAGCGAGATAATTCCCGTGCCGAGCCTACTCCCTAACGGGCTTCAATGGAGCGGTCCACCACCCGTTGGGGACGATCGAACTCATGGTCACATTTGGTGGCGACACCGAGATAGCACTTTATACCGGACGGTCCGCACGACGTTCCTCGTACTACCCCTCAAATCATGCTATCGATTGTATCATTGGTAGCCGACCACGGGGCAAGCTAGAGGCCGTGGCGTCAACAAAGACATCCGAAGATGAAATTTACGGCAAAGAGCGACCGGTAGTTACCACGGCGCCGACCTAGAGAGCGCGCAAAGCGAAGTCACGATCCGTACCAAGCAAATTTGCGATGAGGTAGACCTTGGCCCAAATGTTCAAAGCACCGGTGAAGGCCATCAAGTCAACGCCATCGATTTGGATGCTCGGTATGATCCGCATAAACACCCAGAGGATAACGATGATGACTTAGCCCGAGAGCCGAAAAACAAAGTTGAAAAGCGCCGAACCTCATGGAGAACTAATAGATGTACAGTTGGGAGACGACCCAACAAAGATAGTTAAGCTCGGTAGCGACCTACCAGAGCAAGTAAAGCAAGACCTTGTGCAATGTTTGAGAGACTATGCTGACCTGTTCGCATGGCAGGCATCAGACATGCCCGGCATTCCTATCGAAATAGCCTGCCATCGACTTTGATCGATGAAGGGAAATTGGCTTGGCCGCTCAAAGAAGACGTATCGTAACGAGGAAAAATCTCAAGCCGCCGCAGCGCCGTTGAGGACCTCATAAAGGCCAATTTCATAGAAGAGATCAAGTACACGACCTGGCTATCCAATGTCGTATTGGTCAAAAAGAAGAATGGCAAATGGAGGATGTGTGTAGACTATACCGATCTGAATAAGGCATGCCCGAAGGATGCCTTCCCCGTACCCAACATTGACAAATTGGTCGATGGGGCCTCGGGCTACAAACTATTGTCCTTTTTGGACGCTTATTCTGGATACAATCAGATCACGATGTATCCGCCCGATCGACACAAGACGGCCTTCATGACCGATCGGGGAAATTTTCAGTACAAGGTGATGCCTTTCGGCCTCAAGAACGCTGGAGCGACCTACCAGCGGATGATGAACAAAATTTTCAAGAGGCAGATCGGTCGAATCTCGGAGGTGTACTTGGACGACATGATCATCAAAAGTGGGACCGACCCAGATCATGTGAACGACCTCAGGGAAATATTTGAAGAAGCCATGAAGAACTCACTCAGACTGAATCCTAAGAAGTGTACCTTTGGGGTGAGGGCCGGCAGATTTCTGGGCTTCCACCTAACTGAAAGAGGGATAGAAGCAAACCCTGAGAAGTGCAGGGCGGTCGCCGATATGAGGCCGCCCACAACTAAAAAAGAAATACAACAGCTGAACGGCATGGTAGCCGCCTCTATCCAGTTCATTCCCAAAGCGGCTCGCAAGTCGCCTCCACATCGTTTAGGCTTTGAAGAAAGAGGTGGATTTTGAGTGGACCGACCAATGCCAGCGTGCATTGGATGAATTGAAGCAAGCATTGATCAACCCACCGATTATGACCAAGCCGCTGCCGGGCGAGACATTGTATTTATACTTGGCCATAACAGAAGAAGTCCTAAGTGCGGTGCTGGTCAGGGAAAATGACCTGAAGCAAAATCCGGTCTATTTCATTAGTAAAGTGCTGCAAGGGCCCGAACTGAGATATCAGAAAATAGAGAAGTTTGCCCTTGCACTCCTAATAGTTGCTAGAAGATTGAGACCATACTTTGTGGCCCATCAGGTCGTGGTAAGGACCGACCAGCCTATCAGGCAAGTCCTCCATCGGCCAGACCTGGCGGGACGAATGATAAAGTGGGCAGTAGAGCTCAGTGAATTTGGAATTAAATTCGAATCCAGATCGGCCGCAAAAGCGCAGGTGTTGGCCGACTTTATTGCTGAAATGACTCCAATCCCAGAAGACCAAGCCGAACGACACGGATCTTGCGTGAGCGGGTCGTCCAATAGCAGAGAGAGGAGCCGGCCTAATACTAGAAAATTCAGAAGGCCTTGCAGTGGAGGTCTCTTTAACTTTTGCGTTCCACACTTCGAACAATCAGGCCGAATATGAGGCGTGCATAGCTGGCCTACAACTCGCCAGAGATTTTGGGGTCGACCAAGTCGAGCTCAGATCAGATTCATTGCTTGTAGTCTCGCAGATCAAAGAATTATACGATGCCAAGGATGACGTGCTGAAAAGTTATCTGGCCAGAGTAAGAGAGCTGCTCAAGCAGTTCGACCGAGCTGAAGTTCTGCACGTGCCTCGGACCGAAAATGTTCGAGAAGATATACTATCAAAGCTGGCAAGTACAAAGACTCCGGGAAATCACAGAAGTCTGATTCAGGAGACGCTAAACCGGCCGAGCGTGTCAACCAAACCAAGTCAGTCGTTGGCCGTTCTGTGTGTCAATACAGATTCAGATTGGATCGCCCCTATCCTGAGATACATTGTTGAAGGGGAAGAACCGAGCGATCCGAAGCAAGCAAAGTTGGTCAGGCTTAGAGCGACCAAGTACTCGGTAATAGAAGGAAAGTTGTACAGAAGAGGATTCTCCTCTCCATTGTTAAGGTGTCTTACATCGGTCGAAGCCGACCATGTGCTAAGGGACATTCATGGAGGTGTTTGTGGAAGTCACCAAGGCGCTCGTTCCATAGCTAAGAAGGCTCTCAGGGCCGGCTATTATTGGCCGACCATGGACGAGGATGCCAAGAAGCTTGTTCAGAAGTGCAAGAAATGTCAAGTACATGCCGATGTCCACATTGCACCATCCTCGAATTACAAAGCCTTGTCTCACCTTGGCGTTCGCTTGGTGGGGCATGGATTTGCTAGGCCCGCTTCCACCGCTCCGGGCCGGTTCAAGTTCTTGATCGTGGCGGTCGATTATTTCACAAAGTGGATCGAGGCCGAGCCTCTTGCAACCATCACCTCGGCAAAAGTGAGCAAATTTTTCGGCCGGTGCGTGTTGGCCCGTTTTGGGATCCTCAAAGAACTAATAAGCGACAACGGCACCCAATTCACGCAGACAAGAGATTCGAGAAATGTTGGCCGACTTAGGGGTAAAGCGTTTCACCTCGGTCGAGCACCCTCGGACAAGCGGCCAGGTCAAGCGCCAGCGAGTTATCGCGCGGGTTGGAAGCGAAGGCTCGATGAAGCGAAAGGGAATTGGGTCGAAGAGCTGCAGTCCGTTCTTTGGGCCTACAGGACGACCCCTCATTCAACGACCGGGGAGTCCCCCTTCGGACTAGTATATGGGACCCGTCTTTGTCATACCCATAGAAATGGGTGAATCGAATCGAGAACCTCAAATCCCCTACAGTGGTCGACAACGACCGAGCTATTCGAGAAGAATTGGACCTGATTGAAGAGCTGCGCACCCAAGCGTCACTAAGAGAGCAATTGATCAAGCAGAAGGTCGCAGTCAGATACAATACTCGCGTTCACGGTCGGTCAGCTCGTTCTAAGACGGGCCGACGTAGGAAACAAGAATGCACGCCAAGGTAAACTGGCACCAAATTGGGAAGGTCCGTACAGGGTCATCAAGAAGACTGGAAAGGGGGCTTACGAGTTGGAAACCATGGATGGGGCGACTATCCCCAGAACATGGAATGCAGAGAAGCTCAGAAAATATTACGTTTGAATGTAATGACCAATTTGAATGTAATGAACGACCGACCTATTAATGAAAAGCAGGCAGGCGCTCTTTTTCCCACTGGGTTTTTTACAGAGGCCTGACCTTTAGAAATATGATGTGTTCTTTACTTTCTCGCAAGAATGTATGACCGGTCGCTCAAGATTGCCCGTGGCAAAGGAGCGATCGAAGATTTATCGAAGTTGATCGGATCGTCGAACGATCTACCTCGAAACCATCGAAATGGCCCAAGGGTTAGATAACCCGCAAACTCGTGTCGTCGAAGCGATGCATGGCGTGTGCCACCGAGCCGGCACAAACGATGGTCACCGAGTTGACTCGAACGAGCGCCATCGAAAATGGCCCAAGGGTTACGTTATAACCCATCGCAATAGGCCGTCGAAACGACCTACCTCGAGAGATCATCGAAATGATCCCAACAGGTGCCATCGAAGTGGCCCAATCGAGTGCCATCGAAATGGCCCAACCATGAACGAGCACTTCGGAGTAGCGCGAAAAGCGTCGCCGAGCGGCCTATACATTCGAAAGGAACTTAGACAAATAAATGTACGAAACAGCGACCTAAGTCTAAAGTTCGTAAGCTTTGAAAAATAGATGCGAAACAATCAGATTCAAGTAAACAAGCAAATTAAATGAAAAGAAATTGTCATTACAAACACGGGACGCCCGGTCGAAGCCGAGCGCCCACTAACTGAAAACTGCACGAAGGCAGGAAAATTGTTGTGCCCGAAGGCAAGTTAAACAATTACAAGAATTACACCGCTCGCAGGCGGGCTTCAGAGGCTTCAGAAAAGAACGGTGGCCGGTCGAACAACATTTCCCTGTTCGTCAACTTGCTCAGGCAACATGATCTTGTTGTCCACAACGTAATGGGCGGGCTTGATCATCTTCTCGTCGAAGTTAATCTTGAGATCGCATTCGGGCCCGCGCTGAGCAAGAGCGTTGTAGAAGCGCCGATCGCCGCCTCCCGACCGGCACAGGCCACCATTTGGATCTTCGCGCCACTCGGCATTCTCGGCCTCGGCTGGCCTTATCCTTCTCTACGGATTCAAGGTCGGCCAGATTTATTCACACGGCGCCAGAAGCTCCTTATTCCTCTTGGCGAGTTTGGCCCTGTCCTCCTCCGCCCGTGAAGAGCTTCTTTCTTGGCCTTGGCAAGCTTGTCGTACTTCACTGCGGCTCGATCAAAGACTCCTTAGCTTGCGCGAGCCCTCCTGCAAACAGAGATCGTCCGGCTATTAGTCGGTCGATCTAAGACAAAAGAAATAACTGATTTGAAAAAGTAAAGTACCTTCGCGCCTTCGCCCCAAGCTCGGTCATGATTTTGTCTATCCCCAGCGAGAGAAGCCGCAGACCTCCATCCGGCTTCTTCCGAACCACTCGAGCTCGACTGGCCTAATTGCTCGGCGAGAGAATAGGAGAGGTCGGCCTTGGCGGAATCCATGTTCGATCGTCGAGCCTTATCCGCTTGGCGGGAGCGATCATCGCGACGTAGGGGCGATCGAACAGTGGCTTTTTCTTTGGGCCCTTGGGAGTGGGGGCACCTTGGAGGGCGATTCGGGGACATCCTGGCCGAGATCCGTCATACCTCTTAGCTCCCGGAATTGCGGCGGGGTTCAGAATCGGACGATCACGCCCCGATTTTTACCGGCCATTCTTTCGCAAAATAACGAGTTATGAGTTAGAAGAAAAGATTGACGACAAAAATATAAAGGCAAAGTTCAAAAGCAAACCGATTTTGGCCTCGGTGCTCGGCCTCGAGCAAGACAAAGGGGCGACAAGGTATGTCGCCTTTAAGTGCAGGCGCATCATGCCCGCTAGCGACTTGATCTTTTCCAGGGATTCCAGGTCGGCCTCGCCCAAGTCCTTGACAGTGTAAATGTAATCCCCAGGCCGCCGGCAGAAGTGAGCCTCGTTCCACATGATGGGAAGTAAGGGACCGAGCATTCCGTCCGGTTGGACCTCCGATCACGGCCTTACCAGCCTCCTCGGTGGGAAGCGATCCAAAAGTCTTCGACTTCTCCGGGCCGCTCCCAAGGATTCTTGATATGCTTTGAAGAACCGGTGATGAGTCTTACGCATCTTAAAGGAGACTGCTCCCTCTTCTCCTTGTTAGCCTTCTCCCGAGCATTTCATTTCAAAGAGAGTAAAGAATAGCATGATCGACACGTAGCCGACCCAGCTTAGTCAAGAGGACTTCGAAAGTTTTCAGAAACTGTAACGCCCCGAAAATAATTTGAATATTTATTTAATTAATTACTTAAGAGCTAAGTGGTTAGTCATATTTAATTAAATGGATGAGGGTTTTAATTAAATTAGGAGGTGAGAGTTAGTAAATAAGATGTGGTGATATTATTAAGTTGGGAGTAGTTGAATTAGTTGAGGAGGGTGCGAATAGAGGCCCAACCCATTGGGCCCAATTGTTTTGTGGGTTTAATGAAAGAAAAGAAATGAATTAAGAGGAGAAAGAAAAGAAGTGAACCGAGAGAGAGAGAAGAAAGGAAGCGAGAGAGAGAGGAAAGGAGGAGGAGCGCGACGGTGAGGAGAGGGAAGGAGGTGGAGATCTTCTCCATCTTGGCACTAGGTAAGGGGCTTTTTAGCTCATTCTCTCCCATTTTTCCTCCTACAGCTATTGATGTTAGTTTCAATCCCTAATCCCTATTTATTGTTGTTTTACCATTGTTGGAGAGCTTGAAGCTCAAAGTGGAATTGTGGTGTTTGTTGAGTTTTGGAGGATAGGAGAGCTTGCATTCTTCAATTGCAAAGGTTAGGGGTCTTTTCATTCATAATAGCTTGTAAGATTTGTATTGTATGAAGGTTAGGGTCTTAAAATGATTATTGATTATTTGGTGAAGATGATGAATAGTGATTAGTAATTATATGTTGATTGAGGTGTATTTGGATTGATTGGTGAACATGATTTGCTTGATTTTGTGTTGATTAAGTGTGTCTTGATTGATTAAGTGTTGTTGTGATGCACTTTGATTGATTATTGAGTTGTTGAATTGATTTGATGATTGGTTGATGGTGTTGTGACTTAAAATCACATTTTGAGCTTTATGTGAGTTTTAGGGTTTGGTGAATTTGGTGATTTGGGTGAAAGTGGTGCTCAAAAATCAAATTTTGAAGTTTATGTGTGTTTAGGGTTTTGATGGAAATGGTGATTGAAAAATGAAGTTTTATTATTTGAGGTGTTAATAAGTTATTTGAAGTGGTTTGGTGTGGATTTGAGTGTTGAAATTGGTTTGGAAAAGTTATTGTGAAAATTGGGTTTTGGGGGTTGGTGTGCTAAGGGGGCCAAATCAGTGCTGCCTGGCGCCCATTGGCGCCTAGCCGCAGGCGCCAAAATGGCTGCCCTTGGCGCCTGGTGAGGCGCCTGCGTGCTAGTGTGTGCGTATGTGGGTGTGGCGCGCAACATGGCGCCAGTGTTGCGTGTTTTTGGCGCCTGTGTGTGTGCCGGTGTGTTGTGCGTGTCTGGCAGGAGCGCGGATTGCCTGCGTTTTGGCGCCTGTGTGTGCGCTTGGGTGTGTGTGTGGTGCAGGGGCGCCATTTTGGTTGCCACTGGCGCCATTGGCGCTGGTTCTTTGTTGTCTTTGGTGGGGCGCCAATGTTCTAGGCATTTGGCGCTAGGTGTGCTCTTTAAACCCAAAATCTTTGTTTTGGTCCCTAATTGTTCTGTTGGTCCCTAGAGGCGTGTTTTTGGTCGGTGTGTGGGAAATTAGTCCTTGGTGTGATCTAATCCACTGACTGTGATGTGTAAAAATTATTGTTGGCCCACAAGGCTATTTTTGATGATGGCAATAATGATGATGTTGATTCTTATGATGTTGAATTTGATGATGGTAATTAAATTGATGATGGATCTATGGTGTTTGAGATTCATGTATGATGTATCCGTGTGATATAAATTATGACGTTGGAATTAATGATGATGATAATTCCGGTATGAGGTGATGATGATGATTGATGCATTGTTTATCGATTCTCATGATTCACATGCATCAAAAGTGAGCGTTGTTGTCTTTATGGCAATGGTAAGGGGCGTTGTTGTCTTTATGGCAATGGTAAGGGGCGTTGTTGCCTATATGGCAATGGAATATGATGATTATTGGTACCACATGCATATGCCCTAGGTGTGAAGGGGTTGCATTCATGCATTTCACTCATGAATTTGGTGTTGTTCATTCGTGTGATATGTGATGAGTTGTTGATGTGTTTTATCGTGTGATACGATATGGCCGAAGCTGTGAAATGACACATAAGGTGATATTGTTGTAAATTGGTGTTGCTTGGGTGTTTGCTGAATATAATATTTATCTTATTGGCTATTATTTGTGTAAAGAGACTCACCCTAGCATTTTTATGTTGCTCGCTCTCGTGGCGACAAAGCGGTGTTGTGCGGTGATCACGAGAGAAGGTTCTTCTTCCTCGGTCTTGTTGTGGCGTCTTGCTCTGTGACGTCAAACCGGAAAGCGGGTAGTCTAGTAGTTGTTTAAGATTAGTACTTGTTGTATTAGAATATGAGGTTCGCCCATTTAAGTCGTGATATGTAACACGCAATTATAATTTATTAATGAAAGAGTATTGTTGACTAATTTTAAGTCATATGTATGGTGAGCGTAGCATTCCCTCGAGGATGTATCTTTTAAAGAAAAACGATTTTTGAACTCGATTTTAATTAAATATTTCAAGAGAGTAAGGGGGTGTTACAAGTTGGTATCAGAGCAAAAGTTCGGTCTGTCCGGCCAAGTTTGTCCAGTCGTAGTGTCTCAGAGATTCCTTGTCGATCTCCAACAGAGACTTTGTTAGAGATTTTATTTGGTTGGTTGTAGCTGTTGATTGTGACATTGTTGGTAATTGCTTGTGACTGTTGGATTGTATTAAGTGAGGTATGTGTGATTAGAAGAGCATTTTAACGACGTCCAAGGAGTAGGAATCGTGACGACGCCTTCGTACTCTGGACTGCGTTAAAAAGCCCTTCAATGTGAAAGGTGTGAATTTTGAAAAGACGTAGTTTTGTGACCTTAATTAGTTGGATGCGTGAGTAGGAGGGACTGATCACCCCGATAACTCATTCCCAATGAAAGAGGTGACAATAACTCGTAATTATTATAAATTTTGAATATATACTAATTTCAACTTGATTGATTGAGTGGTGTGTGCAAGTTTGGTTGACTATTAATTTTTAGATAAATAGGGCCTTATGGAAGGTTGAGTTTGATTTGGGGTTTGATAGTAGGGAGATGTCAAAATAAGGATTTACACTTTGGATTTGAAGTTAATGCAAAGAAAATAGAGCGTGCCTTTTGGAAAAAAGTTTAGAAATATGGTTTCTGGAAAGCCTAAGGTAGAGAAATTGTTCTTAAAAGTTTGGTAGTCGAGGGAGTACCTATATAGGATCTAGATGATAGTGTGTAACTTTGATGATTAGATGATTAAAAATTCGGTCACGAAGAGTAGGAATCTTGAAATTTGAGGAAGGCATTGTTTGTAGTTGGATATGGATTGACGTAAGATAGGAGCATTAGTACTTAAATGATTGTCATGGCGTAGTTCCCTAACGATCAATTAATGGTGTTTGGATAATCGAGTGAGACTTTGGTGACCTGAAAATAGAGTTTTTGGTACAAAGTAAAAGGTGTAGATTAAGTATGCCTAAGGGTAGCTATTTGGGTTAGGTGTATTATGATCAAGGTATGTTCTGTCAAGGTGAAGAGGTATTAAGGGTGTTGTAACCTTCGTGAAATTCTTAATGAGTGTTGGACTAGTTGGGAAGGGCAAGTGTTTAGTAGTTGGCTTGGGTATGATCATAGTATGAAGATCAAAGGAAAGGAGAAAAGGAAGGTTAAGTACATAGGACTACGTAGGAACTGAGGTGTAGTTGCTTAACCATAGGTGTGTTGAAGTGTAATATGCATGCGACATAGTATGTGAGAGTCAAGGTATGTAGTACCGAGGTTTAGGTACGTTTGAATAGTAAGTGTAGGGAAGCTTAGCGTGACGTAGTGTAGAGAACCGAGGTACCAAAAGAGTGTACCGAGGTGTTGTGTAGTATAATGGCCGAGGTTAGGGAGTGCTTAGGTGTAGTGTGCCTAAGTGTAATATTCAAGGGTGAAGTGACTAAGTGTAGATGATGAAGTGAGTTGTGAATAAGCCTAAGTGTAATGGATAGACAATATTTGAAGGATTGCTTGTGAATATTGTTACCTTTGATTGACAGTTTTGCTATAGGTTGATTGTTTCGTGATGCACATGAGTTTAATTTTGATTTGTGCTAAATTGTTTTGAAGTTATGTACTGAAATGAAATGCGGTGCTTGGTTATAACAATTAAGGTTAGGATTCGCGTATAGTCTCCTTTTTGGCAAAGATGAAATTATTGACTTTTCAAACTTCTGAGTTTATGTCGGAAACTAAATTTTGAAAATAATAAGTGGTTGTTTGTGTGGCAACATGTTCGTGTTATAATAAGATTTGGGGTTGCGTATAGTTTTCCCTTTTTGGACAAAACCGTGAGTTATATGATTTTAAAAAAGAAACGGTACTTGGAAAATTCTGTGTTTTTAGGAATGAATGTAATGTCAAGATTTGTGTTAAAGTCTGTTCCAAGTTGTTTAGAACTTTATTACGAGATGTGACATGATTTTAGCCTTAGGACCGACTAGGTCATGGATTGATGTTGTTTAAAAATGACGAGGTCTTACAATAATTTCATGGCTTGACGAGATAAAATCTTTTGAAAACAAAAAGGTGAGTTTTACTCACGTTTAGAGAATTTTAAAAGGTGTTGGTGTGTTTATGTGTTGTCATGTGTTTATTTACTGTGATGGAAAGTTTAGTTACGGAGAAAGTGCAAATTTCACGAAATTGGAAATTTTACGGTTTTTGAGCATGTTTTGGTTTGTGATTTTGTAACTCGAATGTGCTTGAGTGAATTGGTGAAATTATGCCTTAATTGTAGGTAAAACATGTGTTAGAAAATTTGGTTGTTTAATTCCGATAACGTTTGCTATGTTAAAGGAATTGTCGAAGTTTATGAACCACTGCTGAAAATCTATTGCACCTATATTGTCTATTGAAATGTATGATATGTTCTGGTTTTAAAATTGATGTCCTGGACTGGTTATACAGGTAAAAATTATTTTTTTGGGATGTCCATATTTCAGAGGAAACTCTGCCGAATTTTCGTTAGGAATTTTTATACATG
Source organism: Oxytropis ochrocephala (assembly GCA_020916435.1). Lineage (NCBI taxonomy): Eukaryota > Viridiplantae > Streptophyta > Magnoliopsida > Fabales > Fabaceae > Oxytropis > Oxytropis ochrocephala. Next base: position 73,673,987 of record CM037092.1, read on the forward strand.
TTAGAGTGGTGTTAACTAAGTATGGATGAGTCGAAATGTAAGCATGGTCGAAGAGCAGAGTTGTTGAAATAGGTGTAAGTATCTAAGTGAAGAGTATGTCTGTTGAAGTATATATTGTCGAATCTAGTATTGTACAGTTGTGGAGATATGGAGGTAAAGTGTAAGTTGTCGAAATATATATAATGTCTAAGTGTATTTCTCTAAGTTAGAGTGGAAGTGTCGAAATATTGAAGTTGTAGAAGTATAGTGTGATGTATATAAACTTAAGTGTAAAGGAGTGGGTGTAACGTATGGAAGCCTAAATTAGTATTGCTGAGATGTAAGTATTTCTGTAGAATGAGAGACGAGTCGAGCCTAGTAATGTTGAAATATAGCGGTGTCGAAGTGTTGTATAGGTAAGTCGGAGGGTAAATCCATGGGAGTCGAGGTGTAGTGGCTGTAGTGCAGACGTTAAGTTATACTGTATATCTACCGAGATGAAATGTTGCGTTTAAGAGTGATGTGCTCAAGTGTAGTGTAACCAAGGTGAGTGGCGAAGGAGTAAGAAGCGGTAATTGCCGTAGTGTGCATATACCTAAATACGATGCCGAGAGATCAGTGAGTGTGCCGAGATGCCGTTTGGCGTTAACATGGTTCGAGATTGTTGCTAAAGCCTTTGGGAGTGCGGTTGTTATGGAACTCGATGTGGAATTATTAGTAATGACGACGAGTAGGTCAATTAGATGAATGAGATAGGTTGGATTAGGAGATCAAGTTCGGAAGTGAGCACCAGAGATTGGAAACTTAAAGAGGGTAAGCTAATCGCAAATCGTAGTTGAGGGTATAGTGTCCCTGCATCGGAATAGATGGTATTTGAGTAGTCGAGTAGGATCTAGATACCCTACGGGTTAGAATATCCGCTAAAGGGTAAGAGTGTAGAGAAGGTGTGTGGTTTGTTACCTTAGTGTATGATAGATTATGATGAGTACGGTTAGAGGTGTAAAGAAGGTGGGGTATTGCTTCGTGAGTATTTTCGAGGACGAAAATATTCTAAGTGGGGGAGAGTTGTAACGCCCCGAAAATAATTTGAATATTTATTTAATTAATTACTTAAGAGCTAAGTGGTTAGTCATATTTAATTAAATGGATGAGGGGTTTTAATTAAATTAGGAGGTGAGAGTTAGTAAATAAGATGTGGTGATATTATTAAGTTAGGGAGTAGTTGAATTAGTTGAGGAGGGGTGCGAATAGAGGCCCAACCCATTGGGCCCAATTGTTTTGTGGGTTTAATGAAAGAAAAGAAATGAATTAAGAGGAGAAAGAAAAGAAGTGAACCGAGAGAGAGAAGAAAGGAACGCGCGCGAGAGAGAGGAAAGGAGGAGGAGAGGCGACGGTGAGGAGAGGGAAGGAGGTGGAGATCTTCTCCATCTTGGCACTAGGTAAGGGGCTTTTTAGCTCATTCTCTCCCATTTTTCCTCCTCTAGCTATTGATGTTAGTTTCAATCCCTAATCCCTATTTATTGTTGTTTTACCATTGTTGGAGAGCTTGAAGCTCAAAGTGGAATTGTGGTGTTTGTTGAGTTTTGGAGGATAGGAGAGCTTGCATTCTTCAATTGCAAAGGTTAGGGGGTCTTTTTCATTCATAATAGCTTGTAAGATTTGTATTGTATGAAGGTTAGGGTCTTAAAATGATTATTGATTATTTGGTGAAGATGATGAATAGTGATTAGTAATTATATGTTGATTGAGGTGTATTTGGATTGATTGGTGAACATGATTTGCTTGATTTTGTGTTGATTAAGTGTGTCTTGATTGATTAAGTGTTGTTGTGATGCACTTTGATTGATTATTGAGTTGTTGAATTGATTTGATGATTGGTTGATGGTGTTGTGACTTAAAATCACATTTTGAGCTTTATGTGAGTTTTAGGGTTTGGTGAATTTGGTGATTTGGGTGAAAGTGGTGCTCAAAAATCAAATTTTGAAGTTTATGTGTGTTTAGGGTTTTGATGGAAATGGTGATTGAAAAATGAAATTTTATTATTTGAGGTGTTAATAAGTTATTTGAAGTGGTTTGGTGTGGATTTGAGTGTTGAAATTGGTTTGGAAAAGTTATTGTGAAAATTGGGTTTTGGGGTTGGTGTGCTAAGGGGGCGCAAATCAGCTGCCCAGCGCCCATTGGGGCCCAGCACGGTGGTGCCAAAAATGAGCTGCCCTTGGCGCTGGTGAGGCGCTGCGTGCTAGTGTGTGCGTATGTGGGTGTGGTGCGCAACAGGCGCCGTGTGTTGCGTGTGTTTTGCGCGCTGTGTGTGTGTGCGGTGTGTTGTGCGTGTTCGCGCAGAGCGCGGATTACTGCGTTTTGGCGCTGTGTGTGTGCGCTGGTGTGTGTGTGGTGTGCGGGCGCCATTTTGGTTGCCCTGGCGCCCATTGGCGCTGGTTCTTTGTTTGTCTTTGGTGGGGCGCCAATGTTCTAGGCATTTGGCGCCTAGGTGTGCTCTTTAAACCCAAAATCTTTGTTTTGGTCCCTAATTGTTCTGTTGGTCCCTAGGGCGTGTTTTTGGTCCCGGTGTGGGAAATTAGTCCTTGGTGTGATCTAATCCACTGACTGTGATGTGTAAAAATTATTGTTGGCCCACAAGGCTATTTTTGATGATGGCAATAATGATGATGTTGATTCTTATGATGTTGAATTTGATGATGGTAATTAAATTGATGATGGATCTATGGTGTTTGAGATTCATGTATAGCGTATCCGTGTGATATAAATTATGACGTTGGAATTAATGATGATGATAATTCCGGTATGAGGTGATGATGATGATTGATGCATTGTTTATCGATTCTCATGATTCACATGCATCAAAAGTGACGTTGTTGTCTTTATGGCAATGGTAAGGGACGTTGTTGTCTTTATGGCAATGGTAAGGGACGTTGTTGCCTATATGGCAATGGAATATGATGATTATTGGTACCACATGCATATGCCCTAGGTGTGAAGGGGTTGCATTCATGCATTTCACTCATGAATTTGGTGTTGTTCATTCGTGTGATATGTGATGAGTTGTTGATGTGTTTTATCTGTGTGATACCTGATATGGCTGAACTGTGAAATGACACATAAGGTGATATTGTTGTAAATTGGTGTTGCTTGGGTGTTTGCCTGAATATAATATTTATCTTATTGGCTATTATTTGTGTAAAGAGACTCACCCTAGCATTTTATATGTTTACGCTCTCGTGGCGACAAACAGGTGTTGTGCAGGTGATCCTGAGAGAAGGTTCTTCTTCCCTCAGTCTTGTTGTGGCGTCTTGCTCTGTGACGTCAAACTGGGAAGCCGGGTAGTCTAGTAGTTGTTTAAGATTAGTACTGTTGTATTAGAATATGAGGGTTCGCCCATTTAAGTCGTGATATGTAACACGCAATTATAATTTATTAATGAAAGAGTATTGTTGACTAATTTTAAGTCATATGTATGGTGAACGTAGCATTCCCTTGAGGATGTATCTTTTAAAAGAAAAACGATTTTTGAACTCTGATTTTAATTAAATATTTCAAGAGAGTAAGGGGGTGTTACAGAAACGCCCATGCGTTAGGATGTAGTTGAGAAGGGGCGACCCCGATGTGACGCAGGACGTCACGTTGAAATTCAGTAAAAGGAGGGGTGATATTCATCCTCTCGAACACGAGACGGCTCCGCAGGTCGGGCAAAGCGACGTGGCCGACAGTAATAATGCTCCTATGAGAGCGAAGAGTTTCCGATACCCAAGACATGTCGATACATCTCGGGCTACATCTCGCTTGAACTTCGCCGACCGACCGCCCGTTCGATCCTCCGATGTTTACCTCCGGACGAGAACTCACGGCCGGGGTGAACCACCTCTTCCCCCGTGGACTTCTCGGCTCGGCCGCCCGGCCTCCACCATCTCCTCGTCCACGACGGGGCGGCACTCTGCGCTTCATCATCATCAATGATAATCATATAGACATCTTCTTCACCTCCTCCGCTCGAGAAACAATGTCCTCTGGCGGGGGAGTGTTGCACAACCGCTCCTCGAGAATGGACGGACACGGAACCCAGCTCTTTGAGTGGCCGATCCTCGGCCGGAAGAGCGAGAACTCGAGCTCGTCTTGCTCAAGAAGCGCTTGAAGAGCTAGAACCTTTGTCGCCGAAGAGGCGACTTAGACTCGCCTCGTGGGGATTGGGCTCGCCGGCCTCGACATATATGTAGCAAAGGATTGCGGTGGTTTTCAGGGAATACGGGCGGTCGATTTCGTCGGGGCATGCAAAACACACTGTGATAGAGGAGCGAGTCGGTCGATCGAGCGAGAACACTCATGAGAGGGGCGATTTGGCCATCCTCGACCGACACCCCTATCACGAGGCGTGGAAAAGTACGAAATACTTTCAAAGAAAAACTCAAGTTCGAGAAAGTAAAAGTAAAGATCGATCCATACCTTGAATAGATGTTGTGGATCGGTCGCGCGGTAAACAGCGACTATGAATGCAAGTCGGCGGCAGACGCGAGTCGATCATTGTGAGCGATTCTTGGAAGTGTGAGAAATGAACTCGCAGAAGGGCTATTTATAGTGCGGACTCATGGCGCGAAGGGGACCAGGATACGAAGCGTCACAACGTTTCGTCTTCTCACCAATGGTTGTCTCCAGACAACCTCGGAAACACCAAACGTCATGTCTGGAATGTCAGTGAAGACCAACCGTCGCGTCAGCACGGCCGATGGTTGGCGAGCGGTCGACACCGCCCTATCAAAAAAGCAAACGGCCGCGTCCGTTTCGTCAAGGTAACCTCACTCCTGGGGGCATCAATTCAAGCCTCAGCCCGCTCTTAAGCGACCTAGGCTTGGGGGGCAACTGTTCCTGGGTGTATCAGCAAATACGAGGATCGCCGCGCAAGAACTAGGCTCGCGCCCGGCCCAGTCGATCGGCCCAACACGCGCTTGAGCGCATTTCGCCGGCGAAAATCTCGCAAAACGGTCGGACCTCGCAGTATATATACGCCATTCGCATATGGCATCAGGTACGTTCTCTAACCTTGTGCTATCTGCCCGAGATTCCTCTCACTAGATCGTCGGAGTGTCTTTGCAGGTACCACCCGAGGTGCTCAACGCGTGAAGCCAGGACCGGTCCTTTCACCCATTCAACGACCGGCCCATCTGACGAAGCAACAACTACTTCAACACTTCATTGGTCAAGGTACGATCAACTACAAACTTTTCCTTTTAATATCATTATACAAACTAACAACTACTACTTTATTAAATCTTTTTAAAAAATTACGTTTTACAATTATTAGTAATATTTTTTTAACATTTTTACGTTTAATTAGACACATATTACGTTATTATATATGCCAATCATATTAACAACGTCACTTCCATTTTTACAAATGAATCACTATTTTAAAATTTTATCACAACAACACTATGCCACAATATACATATATAATATTTTAATACACATTCAGAATATATAATTATTTCAACAATTGAACCCATCTCTGCAAATACATAAATATACACATTTAATTCCCTTACCAGGTTGCCTATACTTCATCTCCACCATCCATATATAATATTGTTAAATCTATGGTGTTTGAGTAACTTTCCCATACTACACAAGTTTTTAAACTTTCCTAGAAGAAGGGGCGCCCGCTTCACATACTCGAAAATGGCTCCAATATAGTACTTCCATTGATAACTAAATTGAAACCTGAACTAAAACAATGAATCAATAACAGTGCTAAGTAAGACCAGAGTCTTTTAAAAGACGTTTTAAATTTTTAACATCTTCCCAAGTGTGAGTCACCTACATCACTATACTTAATTCTAACTAGATCCACTACCCGCTCCCCCACCAAGCTGAACCATGGCTCTGATACCACTTGTTGGGGAGTCCAGAGGAGCTCCAAGAGCATCAATTCTTCCATACTCATTGAGTTTTGATGAGTATGATACCTTGTCGCAAAATTAGTACAATATTTAAATTTATTTTAAAATATCTAAATATAAAAAAGGAGGTGTTATTGAGTGATTGAATGTTGGGTAGATACCTAACAAATCTCAATGGATATGGAGTGTTCACCTTTTCAGATCAGTGTTATTAAACCCGGACCGACCCGGTCGGTCGGACCGGTTGTACCGTGACCCAGTCCCAAACTAGGTATGACCCGATCAGTTTACGCGTTGGCCCGGTAGATGAACCGACCCGTAACGGGTTGTGCACCAAACCAGCAACTCATGGAAATGTCGTATATATTTAAAAATAATGTCTGTGGGAATCGAACCCAAGACATATACCATGCACAACCAATTGGTTTACCACTAAGCCACTGCCAAATTGTTGAAATCCAATGCAATTGTAATGTCTATAGCATTTATTCTTTGGTTAAAAAGCATTTATTTAATGAGTTAATGATATTGTAACATAAATGTTTACACAAAAATCTTAAAAAATATATTTTTAAACAAAATTGTTTTCTAAAATTTTAAAAAATATATTTATAATTATTAATATGTGTTATTGAAATGTCTAATTGTGTATCTTAGACTATGAAAAAATTAAAAAAAGACTATGAAATAAATTAAAAAAAGATTATGAAATCAATAATAAGATTAAAAACATTTTTTTAGGCATTTTTAAGGTATGAAAAAAATCATAGTTCTGTAATGTGCGAATTTCTACACATTATGCAATTTTTAGTAGTGTTACGGGTCATGCGAGCTAACAAGTGACCCCCCGGTCCGCCCATTGACCCAGTGACCCGGTGACTTGACCGAGTTGATCACCGGGTCGTTTTTAATAACATTGTTTCAGATAGTTACAAAAAAATCATATAGAGTAAAACAACCTCGTTGTATAATCAGAATCCAAAAATGAATAGGGAAGTAGAGCATTTATATCAAACAATTAAATTACTATCAAACAATAACAAAAATCATATAGAATTTCAATCTTTTAAAACCTAAACAATTGAGTAAGATATATAATCATTATAGTAGGCTAAAGATGAACAAGAAATAGATGAAGAGAAGTAGAGAATGATAGAAGAGCATTTATATTCTACTCTTGAAGTGTGTTATTTACAATGTCATATGAGTCCTATTTGTAGGATACAAGTCTTGTAACCTACAAGTGAATTAAAGTCTAACATAATCTGAATTTAACATATACAATGAAGAACAATTACAAGGAATGAAGACTTTTTACAAATGGGAGTTACAAGAACAACATAGAAATACTAAGATACGTCCAATTCGCTGTCGGATCGTCGAGACCATGGTCGGAGATACTGTTTCCTTTGGCGATATCACCAATCTTTCCTTGAATTCGATGTTACCCCTTGTCATACCCCAATTTTGTCCGGCTTAGGTCAAAACCCTAATTTTCCCCAAAAAATAAATAAATAGAAGAGAGAAGAGCAGCATGCATTGCATTTAAGTTTCTAAAAGTCATTCCAAAGCTTCTAAAATCATTTTTGGAGTTGGAATGCACTTTTTGGACAAACTAGGGTTTTTCAGTGCAAAAGGGTATTTTAGTCATTTCGCAAATAAGGGACAATTCCTCAGGATAAGTCATTCAACATGCATTTTAAGGTAGTAGAGGTCATTCGTGGGGTGAAAAGTCATTTTTGAAGTGAAAATGTGCTTCAGGCAAAGAACTAGGGATTTTAAGGTGAAAGGGCATTTTGGTCATTTCACAATAAAACGGTCTTTCATCCCAAATCACTGAGCAATCATCAATGATTTATTTGAGGAATATTTGTGCCTATTTGTGATTGTTTTTTGCGCATAAATATTAAACTTTTGGCATAAAATTAAATCTTTGGATAGAAGGGTAAAATGGTCATTTCCTTTGAGGTGGGGTCAACAAATCAAATTTGGGATTGGTGAGATCATAAAATTCAGAGTCGAATCATTGAATCATGGGACATGGCCCAAAATGGCATGAATTTAGAAGATTTATCTTGAAAGGAATAATCAATATTCCTTTGAATTTTGAAAGGTCAAGTATAGTACAATAGTACAAGTTGAAATTCCACTCACTCTTTCTCCCTAAGCTGCGCACACACCAGCCCTTATCCACCCAATTTTGATTTATTTTTATTGGTTGCAAATTGTGTTTAAATCATGGCCTTCCATTCAAGTTTTAAGTACAATCTTCACCTTTCATTTGAATTAAAATGACACTTGTGTAATAAGCTTCATGGAAAAATACAATTTTGTAAATGAGCTTATCCTTCACCACCCTTCTTAAGCTGCGCCCTCAGCCCCCTCTCTCCTCACTTTGTGCTTTTTAATTGCCCTTAATCCATGTGACATTGCATCTTGACCATTGATTCAAATTTTATCTCAAATCCTATTGGTTTGCAATAAGCACATTGTCATAAATACCCTTAAGTTTGCACCCCATATAAAACCCAAAAATAAGAGACAATAAAGAGGAGACTCTCATTTTACCCTAGCAACCAACCTCTCCTCCTCTCCTCCCTCTCTAGGCCGAATTCCTCTCCCTCTCCTCCTCCATTTTCTTTTCAACTTTCATCCACCAAACTACCTCAAACTCACTCTATATTCATATATCTTCTTCCTTCCATCCTGAATTCCATTTTTATACCACTAAAGAGCTTGCTTTCTTCAAGTTTGTGTGACCATAGTTGTTGATTTGTGAAGATTGTTGGTGATTTGTTCTTGATCTTCATTTTCTACTCTTGTGTAGTTTTGATCTTGAGGTAAACATCTTATCTCTTGCATTTTTAACTATTAGCATGTGAATCTTTCTTCTACTCCTCTTTCCTCTCTCAAAGAGGCTTAGAAGGCTCATTTCAAACACTATGTCAAGGACATTGGGAGCCTTGGGTGTTTGAAGTGAGCCCTTGGCCTTGAAGAGAGTGTTCTTGTGTTTTAACCATATGTTTTGCATTTTCACACTCATTTCTTTTTCACTTTTCCATGAATAAAGAATTTTTCACATATTATATGCATCTTCTTGTTCATGTCATAACTTGCAAGTTGAGCTTTGGTTTGATTCATGAGTGTAGGGGTTTCGGTTTTAAGCCTTAGAATTTAGGGTTTTTTGTTGCTTCCTTTTCACTCTTTGAGTTATGTAAATAAAATACATGATGTACTTGATTTGCATGATTTGTTCTATGTGTTGATTATAAGTTTTGGCATGAAATAATGTATTGTTTTGTGCATATAAGATTTCGGCCTTAGAGGCCCCTTTTAGGGTTCACTTGTGTGCTTAAAATGTGTGTTTGATCTTGTGTAGAGGTGTATAATAGTGTTAATGTGTTTTTTTTTTCACTTTTAACCACACATTCATGTTTTTACCTTACCACTCATTAACTTTTTACCAAAACTAAAAAAAACATTTTAACTTTTTACTTTACCATCTCATTAAATAATTACCATTCACCTCATGCATTTTTACTTTACCATTCACTAACTTTTTACTAAAAGTTTTACCACTTACCAATTTGCAAAAATACCCAAAACATTTTCTTACTTGTATTTCCCACTTTTTATCTTCATAAAATAAACCCCAAAACATTTTTACCACTTTCAAAACAAAAACATGTCATCTCATTTCCTAAACACCAAAACCCACAAACATTTTACCACTTCCTTACCTAAACTTTTTACCCTTTCTTACCAAAGCACTTGCACATATATGCATCTTCCTTCATCCTTAGTCTATACAACACTCTCATGCATTCTCATATGTTTATGTCCCTTGCATCCTTTTATGCACCCTTGTATGCCACTCATTCATAAATAAAATGCTAGTCATTCATTCACTTGTATACTTTGCATCCATTCCTAAATGCTCATGCAGTCCTTTATACCATGTCTTGCATTCAAAAATGCACATTCATTCCTTGTATATTCATGCGTTCCCATGCTTGCCTAATCATGCATCCAATAATGACATGCCTTGCATTCTACAATGCGCATTCATCTATTGTATACTCATGCATTCACATGCTTACTTAATCATACATCCTTGCTTATATGTTCAATCATCCAATTAGGAATATCTTATGCCTATTGTACTCTCATACTCTCTTACATGTTCATGCATCCATTAATATCATGTCTTGCATTCATTATTATATGATCATGCATTCATTTTCACATGTTCATGCACTCATTAACACTATGTCTTGCACTCTTTTTAAATTGCTCTTACATCCAATAATACTATGCCTCGCATTCCATAATTGCATATTCATGCACTCACATGCTTGCTTAATCATGTACTCCATTGTCCATAGCAACTTGTGAATACTCTTTATGATTGCTATGCTTGTGTTCTTATTGTTGCTTCGGTTTTGACTTGAAAAAGGATTTTTAAGGTTCTACTTCTTTTCAAACTCGCAATTAAATGTTTCTTCCAAATAAAAACCCTAAGGCATTTTCTTAAACAAATCATTAGTCATCACTCGAAGCCTTTGCTTGTTTGATCGCTAATGAGAAGTTATTAGTGGTAGTCACTCGAAGCCTCTATTTGTTTGACTACTATGAAAACTCCCACACCTTAATAAATACCAATTAACTCAAATTTCAAAATAACGTGAGTTATTAGTGATAATTATCACCGATGCTCGCCTTTTTCAAAACAATTACAAAAAGTAATACAATGTTGTCACTAGTAATCACTCGAAGCCTTTGCTTGTTTGATTACCGGTTTCAACTCGCTTTTCTTTCAAGTTAGTAATGAACGCCACTCGAAGCCTCTGCTTGTTTGGTGTTCGTGAACACATGAGTCTTATTTCAAAAGCTCCAAAATACAAAAGCCGTTTTCAGCTCGCTTTTCTTTCGCCGGTCCGTACGAAGTAACATGTGGCCCAGTTTTTTTAAAGGGAAGGGAAAGAGTTGCCGCTGTAGCCTTTCTCTTACCTGGTCCATATGAAGCAACGTGCGGTCTGAGTTTTCAAAAAAAAAATAACTTGAATTATGCCCAAATAAAGATTTTGCCTTAATTTGCATTTGCATAAAGCATCGTCCTCATTTTGCATGCATCTCCGCATTGCATTTAACATAAGCTTTTATGGCTCATACACGCATCATTTTCATCTCACTAAAGTTTGTTTGCCGATTCTCTCGGCATAAGACAAACTAAAACTAACACTCATTTGCATTGCATGCATTGCATTCATTAATGTCAATGCTCATACAGAATGTTTCGTCAGAACAAGTAAGGCAAGCTGGTTCACTGCCACCGATACTTCACCCGATTGCAAGCTAGGCTGATGGCTAATCATCCAGAGGATCCGATCATTGAGACTATTGAAGCCGAAAGCAATTCAGAACACAAAGATTTGGGCGTGCAAATTTTGAACCCTGAGCAGCTGGCTCAGGAGTACCAAGTGCTTAAGGATAAGGTTGGGGCAATGGAGGCCCAGATGTATGAGATGATGGTTATGTTGCAAAGTTTGAAGAGTGGGACAGCTGCTAAAGGTGTCGCCGTAGTGGGTCCAGATGGTGTCACTTCTTTTGTTCCTCTTCCAGTGTTAGTAAATGCTACAGCCATAGCTCCTCCGGGATCCGGAGTCAGTAATCCTGTCTTTGTTTCAAGAGTGAATGTACCGAATCAATACACTTTACAAAGATACCCTTGGGGTATGCCTGCTGAGTACATGCCGCAAACTGTTGGATCTATTCCTACCGGTGTGGATGTGCCTAATCAAGTCAACGTTGTCGTCGTGCTGCGAGGAGCTTAGGAGGACCGCAGATCCAGATTTCTAGTTTTCCTGCTGCGCTCGGTCCTACTCCGGGGCTGGTGGCACTACCTCACAATGCTCCTCAGCCTGGATGGTATTATTACGGTATGGGGAGTCACCCCCAAGGACACATGTTTGAGGGGTCGCAGCCAAATGACCCAATTTGTGCACTCGAAGGAAGAGTAAGGGCGATGGAGAGTGCTGTTTGTCGAGCCAAGGAGGCTGTGAGTGTGTTTGGTCCCAGATTTGGTTTGCCACCAAAATTCAAAGCTCCCGAGGTGGACAAATACTGAGGAACTGGATGTCCGGTGAGTCGCATTACGATGTTTGATCACAAGGCTCAGGGTTATCAGTACAAGAAACGAATCAGTTTTGATCCAATACCAATGACATATACTGAGTTGTTTGATTACTTAACTTGCAAGAACTTAGTCAACACTCGACCAATGAAAGTTGTTCAGCCGCCATTTCCTAGAGGTTACAATGCTAATGCTACCTGCAGTTTCCATGAAAGCGGGGTTGGTCATCTTGTGGAGGAGTGTAAAGCCTTCAAGCATCTTTGTCTGCAAGACCTAATCGATGCCAATTTGATTTCATTCAAGCAAAATGGTCCAAGCATAATATGCAAACCCATTGCCGGGACACGAGAGGCCAACTACTAATGCCGTAGAAGATTTTACTGGGCAAGTAATAAGAAAGATTGCTAAAATCATGATGGATCAAGGGTATAAGGTTGGGTCCGGCTTGGGAAAATCTGGACAAGGAATTCTTGCGCCCGTCCAGCTAAAAAGGAACAAGGATCGTTGCGGGTTGGGATACAATCCAAGTCTAGCCAAAAGAAGGAAAGTGGCAGAGGAAAGAAGCGGCGGATGGTTGGCTGAGTCAAAAGGCCAAGATCCCTGGCCTCAGAGCATTCATGTCTGTGACATCCGCCAGAGCTTCGTGAGTGCAGGTTTGCTTAATCACAACCAAATTGCTGCCATCTGTGGTGGGTGCGAAAGCAGAAGAAGGTGGGTGCAGTGCGGTTCGTCATTTGTCTTCTTGGAAAAGAGGTGAAGAATTGGGAAAGCGCTGATTTCCGTGACCTTTTAACTCAAAGTAATTAGTTGTAATGCAACCACGTGGCTCTGCCAAGGCCATAGGACAAGTTGTTGAGAGGCACGCATGTTTTTATTTTCGAACCATCATCATCAATAAAAACGTTGTTTTTGAATTTCCATCAATAAAAATCATTTCTCTTCATTTCATGTGTCCTTTTTCCTGTTTCATTATTGTTTGCTTGTTTGTTTTGCTTTTCCTTCTGCTTTTTCGCTCCGGCAAAAGCGGATCCACAACAATAGTCTCTCAAAACAGCAGCAGTCTTGAAGCGATCCGTATTTTGACTTTGATTACCCTATCAATCAAGCTGAGGGGGATATTGAGGAAGACTGGGAAACTCCTCCAGAACTCATGAGGTTAATGCAACAGGAAGAAAAGGTAATTCAGCCACACGGAGAATTTACTGAAATGATCAACTTGGGTACAGCTGAGAACAAGAAAGAGGTCAAAGTGGGTACCGCCATGAATGACGAAGATCGCATGAAGTTGGTTCAGCTGTTGCACGATTATGTGGATGTGTTTGCATGGTCCTATCAAGATATGCCAGGTTGGACATCGACATTGTGGTACACAAGCTGCCAGTCAAGCCTGAATGCCCGCCTGTCAAACAGAAGTTGAGAAGGATGAAGCCAGAGATGTCCCTCAAAATCAGAGATGAAGTGAAGAAGCAATTTGATGCAGGGTTCCTAGCGGTGGCCAAGTACCACAGTGGGTTGCCAATATTGTCCCGGTCCCAAAGAAGGACGGGCATGTCAGAATGTGCATTGACTACAGAGATCTGAATCATGCTGGTCCCAAATATGATTTTCTCCTTCAAAAAAAAAAAGAGGGGGCAAATATATAGGAGTAGATAAATTATTGTCCTTGGGTTAATTTTTGAGAAAACGAGCAATCATGATTTGAAATAAAGTTTGACCATTTTCCCATATTCTCGAAAAAACTATGCTACCCACTGCAAGCCAAAAAATCCAAAAATCACCCTAGACAAGGATCACCTCAAAAATCAAAAAAGGTGCGTCACTTTTTATCAGCTCACCCGAGTCAAAATAAAAAAACCAAAAAAAAAAAAATCAAAAAATCAAAAAAGAAAAAAGAAAAAAAAAAAAGGGGATTTAAAATGAAAATCCCAAAAATACGAAAGAAATGTAAGTGGTGAGCTGATACACGTTTCCACAAAACACAAGAGATCCTTGTCTCAATAAACTGCAAATACTTCCCTTTGACCTCGGCATCCCGCCCTCCACCAACCCTTAGCCAGGAATAAAACTTCCAAACACCTCATCAAGCCAAATAACCATCATAAATCATCAAACGTCAGCCAACGCCGAATAAAAATCATCCTACCATTAGCTTCAAGCACTTCACTAAACCCAATCATCCTTTCTCCACAAAGACCCACAATCTCCAAAAATCCATTCCGATCAATGATGGATTGCTTTTGTTTTCTCAGAGTTTTAGCTTTAGGACAAATAAGTTTATTTATTTAAATATGTTTGTCCAGAAAAAAAATCTCAAAAAAAAAACAAAAACAAAAAAAAGGGGAAAGAAAATCAAAAGGCTTGCACTCCAAGATTCATTCAAGTTACAATTACATCAAGGCAAAGTTTTAGAGATCACCAAGTGGGTTGAAGGCGCCTCATACTCAAAGATATAACTTGGTTCGATGGTTGCCAAATTTGTGAAGAAAGATCTCGATTTGCCGTTATGGTCTTCCAAACAAGATCATCACCGATAATTGCAAAAGAACTCGAACAACAAATGATGAAGGACCTGTGTGCAGAGTTCAAAATCCAAAGCATCATAATTCTTCTCCTTACCGCCCGAAGATGAATGGGGCAGTCAAAGCAGCCAACAAGAACATCAAGAAGATTGTGCAAAAGATTGTGGTAACCTACAAGGATTGGCATGAGATGCTTCCTTTTGCTTTGCATGGCTACCGAACTTCAGTACGCACTTCAACTGGGGCAAATCCCTTCTCTCTGGTATATGGGTCGGAAGCAGTCCTCCCTATTGAGGTTGAGATACCCTCCTGCGCGGTCTTGATGGAAACCAAGTTAGAAGAAGCAAAATGGGTTCAAGCCCGTCTGGATCAGCTAAACCTCATTGAAGAAAAAAGAATTGCAGCCTTGTGTCATGGGCAGTTGTACCAACAGAGAATGAGAACGGCTTTTGACAAGAAAGTCCGACCACGTGAATTCAAGCAAGGTGATCTGGTGCTTAAGAAGATCTTGCCTATCCAGACTGATCCCCATGGGAAGTGGACTCCAAGCTATGACGGCCCATATATAGTCAAGAAACCCTTTTCTGGAGGAGTGCTGATACTCACAAACATGGACGGAGAAGATTTAAGGAACCCAGTCAATTCCGATCAAGTGAAGAAGTATTATGCCTGAAAGAAAAGTGAAAAAAGAGAAAGACGAGCCAAGTAAGAATTAGCTCTCTAGGTTGAAAACCCGCAAAGGGCGATCCAGGCAAAAATTAGGGTCGGAAAACTTGAGCATGAAAAGTAAAGAAAGGCATACAGCTCCCCTGAGGACTTGGATGAGGGAGTGACCAAAGTCAAGGACATAAATGTTTAGCACTGTTCCACAGAGACGGACAGTTAGAGATCAGCTTCTTTCCTTTTTCGTGTCTTTTTGTAGTTTAAACCTTCAAATGTATTGAACAGTCGGCGTAACTTTCTGTGCGACCGATTTCCACGTCAATAAAGCTCAAACTTTCTCATGTCTGTTTGTTGATTATTTTCTGCTTTTTCTGCTCAAATTAAACGTTTTATGATGATGGTGATCCTGAACTGTAAAACATGTGCATACATCATATAGCATTGCAAATCATTATAAAATTCTTAAAAGTCACAGAAAGAGGCAGTTCCCCAAAACAAGTTAGTCATGCAAGAGAAAGTGATTGAGCCCAAGATTGCTTCGAACGACAAAGTTAAAGCCCACCTGCACCTGGCCCATGAGCCCCGCAAGTTCAATATATTCCTCAGTCTCGTGCCATGAGTGTCGCGGATTGGCTGAACCAGCAAGAAGATAAGCCAACAGGGCAAAAGAGCAAGAGAGCAAAAAGGAAAACAAACGATCAGAAAAAAGAAAGCTGACCAAAGAAAATTAATCTTACAAAGAAGGTTGCACTCACAAACCATTCCAGATGGCGAACCATAAAGCAAACTTGCATTCGATCCATGAACCCTGCAGTTTTCATCGGCCTCTCAGTCTTGTGCCAGGAGTATCAGGAGCCGGTTGAACCAGTAAAAGAATAAGCCTTTGTCAAAAAGCAAAAATAAATGATCAGAAGAAAGAAAGCTGATTGGGGAAAAACACGAAAAAAAACAAATGACCAGAAAAAAGAAAGCTGGTCGAAAAAAAATCAAATAAAATAAAAACAAAAGAAAACAGTCTACCACATTCATCGTCACACCAAAATCATAGCATTGCATGCACTCGCATAACATACTCCTGCATAACATGCCCTTGCATAACATGCATTCACATTCCATGCACCATGCATTTGCATACCGCTAACATGTGCAGTACACATTACTGAGATAAAGTCGAAGAAAAGCCCGCTACCCGAAGCGAGCGCCCTCAATCCGAGACACCAAAGATCGGCCTTCTCAATCGGTCAAGCAGCGAGATTTGCGAATCCGCCGGAGACATGTCCCTTCGGGACCAATGCGTCCGCCAGATCCCGTCGTTATCGAGCACCGATTTAATCATCGGACTCTTGGGTCTCCGGTTTAGTTCAAATCAACACCCAAACGGCGACTTTGAACTCGACCTTCATTTCGCCAAGTCATCACCGAGCATGACGGATCGGCCCCTCAAACCTCGTGTCCTTCATTTTGCCAAGTCACCACTGAGCTTGACGGATCGGCCCTCCAGACTTCGTGTCCTTCAGACTAGCTGTGTCGGTATAAAGCATAGCGTAAGTCCATCAAGGTAAATGTATCAATTCCATAACATGATATTGAACCTCAGGCCGCTCGAACAGGCCACCTTCAGAACCCAAGTGTTCCCTCAGAGCCACGAGCGCTCCTTCTTTACCGCATTCTTTATCACTTTCTTTATTCCCTGCCAGTGTCGGCCTACTAGAGGTCGATGCCTTCTTTACTGTTTTCTTTACCGCTTGATTTCTTGCTGCTTTTGCCGCCTGAGGGTTGGCACCAATCTATTTCCTGCTTTTGTTGGCTTACTGAGGGTTAACACTTCATTCATTTCTTGCATTCATTATTATATGATCATGCATTCATTTTCACATGTTCATGCACTCATTAACACTATGTCTTGTGTAACACCCCTTTTCTACCCCTTAATTTCCAACGTCATTATCAGAGTATTCTAATGTTTTCAAAATATTATTTAAGTAGTAGAAAGAAATGTTACGTCTTCATTAAATTAAACTCATCTTATGCACCATTAAGTTTGTGCAACAACACATACATCATAACGTTAAAACTTCAAAAATCATCTCATCACAGCGGAAATAAATATTGACTCACTAGTCCACTCAAACACGTCTCATAATCCTCAAATAAACCTCATACAGTTAAGTAATTTAACATCCAATCCCAAAATACGCCCCTAGGTGCTACGGTATCCAGAGAGCGACAAAACAGACTTCCCGACCACTAACAAAGAAGCCGCTAGACATTCACTCGCCGGTTACCTGCAGCGTTGCCACAATAGAGCAACATTCCAAGCGGAAGGGTGAGAATTTCAATAAAACACAATCAGTACATAATAGAGAAATGAGAAGCGAGGCAATCACACAAAGATCACTCAAATCACAAACAACAACAATTCACAGTCATCCTGTAACACCCCTTTTCTACCCCATAAATTACACGTCATTTATCAGAGTAAATTGTTTTCGCATAAATTAATTTAACTGAAAAGAAAAGAAGTGCCACATCGTCATAAATAAAAGTCGTCATTTTTACTCGTCAAGGTTTGTGCGACATAGCACTCGTCATAAAATTTAAACTTCAAAAATTTCATCACAAATGAATAGAAATAGTAACTCGCCAAAGTCACTCAAACACATCTCAAAACATCAATAAAATCATTAAATGACTAGTTAAATAATTTAACAACTTCAACCACGCCCCTAGGTGCTCACGGTATCGAGAGCGACTCAAAACATCCCAACGACTACTAAGGAAGGCGTGAGAACCTTCACTCGCGGTGACTGCGAGCGTTGCCACAATGGAGCAACATTCCAAGCGAGAAGGGTGAGTCTTCAAAGCAAGATAAGAGCATATATAATAATCAATATATTAGAGGACAATATCTATAACTACCATAGCACACTTAACGTCGCATTACAACCATCACAGAGCAACATCGGCAACCAACATCGAAAACAAATCACAAGCAACTAAGTCGTTTTTATGCATATGTATGAAAATGCAACCCACGTCATGGGCATATGCATGAGGTACCATCGTCGCAAAAAATACAATCGCCGCTTATCGTCGCTTTGAGCATAGCTCGGCCAAGAGCCCACATCGTCGCAGAACGCGTGACATGACATGTATGAGACACTATGCATCACTCATCTAATCACTCAACAAAGATCAACAACTAATTCATCATGATACAACTTCATCAACGCCGCTTTTGGCCATAACCGAGGCCAACAATATTATTATCATCACTTTGGTCATAATGACCCACACATCAACTTCGCATCATCATTTAGTCAACACACAACACACTCACATCAACTTCACATCATCATCTAGTCAACACACAACACACTCACATCAACTTCACATCATCATTTAGTCAACACACAACACACTCACATCATCATAGGTAACTTGGCATAATTGACACGTCGTTATATTTATCATTAGTTGTATACATTGGACATCGCAACATAGAAGCATCGACAATTAAGCGCTAAACAACAACAATTACTGTAAAACAGCAACTTGAAAGATAGGGGAAACAACACTTTAAAATATGGCGAAATAGCACCTTTACATTTAAACACAAGACTTTAATTTAAGAAGGACAACACACTTCAATTTAGGAAAACATCACTTTTAAAAATAATAGACAACACCTTTAAAAATAAGGAGACATCACATTTAAAATCAAGAAGACATCACATTTAAAATTCGGGTAACAACACATTTAAAATTCTGAGTAACCACGCATTTAAATTTAGAAAAACGTCACATTTAAATTTAGAAAACCACATATTTTCAAAGTAGTAAACATCAGTCCTTTTTACTTATAAAGACAGCCACATTAACGCGCCCTTTTCATTTACATAACGCAGAAAGTTCAGTTCTCAAACAGCAGTATTTTTCTTCATAAAAACGACAGCTCAGGTATAAAGATAACAACAAAAACCAAGAACTTTTGGTGCGCTAGAACAGCAGAAAGATGACAGTAAAAACAGCAACAATAAGACAGTTTATTTTGCCTTAAAAATAGAATATTCAGTTAGGCCTCTGAATAAGCTTTCCAACGCATTTTAGAACACCTCAATCGGATTCCCGGTTCGAAAAATATCCACTTTATAAAAACAGTAACAACACACTTACAACATAAAAACAGCAGCCCATTTTTGTAAAACAGCAACACTAAAACAGTGACAGCAACTCTTAATTTTAGAAAGACAACAACATCAATTTGATCCACCTTAAATCACCAATTTTTCGATCTATTCGCACAAATCCCCAAACACCCGACAATCATTATATTTTCTCTCTCAATTCTTGTTGAACCATTACAACACATACCTTATATGCACCTTTATCCTCATATTCCCCTTAACACCAATTAACATAGAAGTCACCAATTTGAATTCAACAAGTGGTTTATCATAACAACACATCTCAATTTAATCAACAACACAGCAAATCAATTATCAATACAACAAATCCATCAATAACAAACATCTCAATTTAATTAACAACACAACACAACAAATCAATTATCAATACAACAAATCAATCAATAACACATATATTTGCATGCTTCATTCAAACGTATCCACAAACATCACCTAAGCATCATAGAACTACCCTCCTACATACTAACCATTATATAAACCCTTATAATGCGAGACTCCCCTTACCTTGAAAACGTGAGCTCCAAGACCACGATGAAGACGACACAAACGAAACCACGGCAACACACGATCTCCTCTTCTCTTTCTCTCCCTTCCCTTTGCGCCAACTCCTTCTCCTCCTTCTCTCTCTCTCTCTCTCTCTCTCTCTCTTTCTCCTAGTCGTCTCTCCCTCTCCCTCACGCACGCTCCCTCTCTTCTTTTCTTCTTTTCTTTTCTTTCTCTCCAAGTTTCTAATAACTAACCCTAGCTTAAGTCATCTGTTCTCTTAACTTGGGCCCTTCTCACCACCCGGTTGATTACTAATGCTACTCCTTTTTCCTAGTTAAATTACCACTCACTTCTTTACTATTCACCACTCTTCCTTTAAGTTAATTACTCTATTATTATTTTAAAACAACCCACCAAACACTACTTAATTAATTAATTACCTTATTCTTAATTTGATTTTTAATTTCCAACCATACGCTACTTTTCCTCCTACTTTTCCTCCCTCCCATAACCACTTTGGTTTTCCCTAGAAACTTGCTCTTAATAATAACAATAGTAATATTAATAATAATAATAATAATAATAATCTTATATTAAGTATTTCTAACATCAATTTTAGTCCTTCTCAACATGGTCCCTATGCCAAAAACTCTCCAATTTGGTCCACTATCCTATCAAATCAACTCCAAATAATTTCTAATAAAATTTGGGGCGTTACACATGCTACAACAACAATTCACAGATCATGCTTATGTATGAAAATGCAACCCACACAAGGGCATATGCATGATGGTACCATATTCATCACAATTAAGAGGCCGAAGCCTATTATTCTTCACCGGAGTCGAAGCCTATTCTTCACAATTATGCACATGCCATGAGATTCTATGTACACATGTGCATTTCATCGAAATACCCACCATCATCATCATAAAACACTCATAGAGTGTATTCTTTCATGATTCATCACTCATAGATATCACATCGTCCCTAATCACTCATAGAGTGAACTCGTCACATTTCACACAATTCATACTACAACATCATCATAATTATAATCATCTAGTCAACACACAACACACTCACATCAACTTCACATCATCATTTAGTCAACACACAACACACTCACATCATCATAGGTAACTTGGCATAATTGACACGTCGTTATATTTATCATTAGTTGTATACATTGGACATCGCAACATAGAAGCATCGACAATTAAGCGCTAAACAACAACAATTCATCAGTAAAACAAAGAACTTGAAAGATAGGGAAACAACACTTTAAAATATGGCGAAATAGCACCTTTACATTTAAGAAACAGCACCCTTAATTTAAGAAGGACAACACACTTCAATTTAGGAAAACATCACTTTTAAAAATAATAGACAACACCTTTAAAAATAAGGAGACATCACATTTAAAATCAAGAAGACATCACATTTAAAATTCGGGTAACAACACATTTAAAATTCTGAGTAACCACGCATTTAAATTTAGAAAAACGTCACATTTAAATTTAGAAAACCACATATTTTCAAAGTAGTAAACATCAGTCCTTTTTACTTATAAAGACAGCCACATTAACGCGCCCTTTTCATTTACATAACGCAGAAAGTTCAGTTCTCAAACAGCAGTATTTTCTTCATAAAGCAGCAAACTCGGTATAAAGATAACAGCAAAAACAGCAACTTTTGGTGCGCTAGAACAACAGAAAGATGACAGTAAAAACAGCAACAATAAGACAGTTTATTTTGCCTTAAAAATAGAATATTCAGTTAGGCCTCTGAATAAGCTTTCCAACGCATTTTAGAACACCTCAATCGGATTCCCGGTTCGAAAAATATCCACTTTATAAAAACAGTAACAACACACTTACAACATAAAAACAGCAGCCCATTTTTGTAAAACAGCAACACTAAAACAGTGACAGCAACTCTTAATTTTAGAAAGACAACAACATCAATTTCGATCCACCTTAAATCACCAATTTTTCGATCAATTCGCACAAATCCCCAAACACCCGCAATCATTATATTTTTCTCTCAATTCTTGTTGAACCATTACAACACATACCTTATATGCACACCTTTATCCTCATATTCCCTTAACACCAATTAACATAGAAGTCACCAATTTGAATTCAACAAGTGGTTTATCATAACAACACATCTCAATTTAATCAACAAACAAACAAATCAATTATCAATACAACAAATCCATCAATAACAAACATCTCAATTTAATTAACAACACAACACAACAAATCAATTATCAATACAACAAATCAATCAATAACACATATATTTGCATGCTTCATTCAAACGTATCCACAAACATCACCTAAGCATCATAGAACTACCCTCCTACATACTAACCATTATATAAACCCTTATAATGCGAGACTCCCTTACCTTGAAAACGTGAGCTCCAAGACCACGATGAAGACGACACAAACGAAACCACGGCAACACACGATCTCCTCTTCTCTTTCTCTCCTTCCCTTTGCTCCAACTCCTTCTCCTCCTCTCTCTCTCTCTCTCTCTCTCTCTCTCTTTCTCCTAGTCGTCCTCCCTCTCCCTCACGCACGCTCCTCTCTTCTTTTCTTCTTTTCTTTTCTTTCTCTCCAAGTTTCTAATAACTAACCCTAGCTTAAGTCATCTGTTCTCTTAACTGGGCCCTTCTCACCACCCAGGTTGATTACTAATGCTACTCCTTTTCCTAGTTAAATTACCACTCACTTCTTTACTATTCACCACTCTTCCTTTAAGTTAATTACTCTATTATTATTTTAAAACAACCCACCAAACACTACTTAATTAATTAATTACCTTATTCTTAATTTGATTTTTAATTTCCAACCATACGCTACTTTTCCTCCTACTTTTCCTCCCTCCCATAACCACTTTGGTTTTCCCTAGAAACTTGCTCTTAATAATAACAATAGTAATATTAATAATAATAATAATAATAATAATCTTATATTAAGTATTTCTAACATCAATTTTAGTCCTTCTCAACATGGTCCCTATGCCAAAAACTCTCCAATTTGGTCCACTATCCTATCAAATCAACTCCAAATAATTTCTAATAAAATTTGGGGCGTTACACATGCTACAACAACAATTCACAGTCATGCTTATGTATGAAAATGCAACCCACACAAGGGCATATGCATGATGGTACCATATTCATCACAATTAAGAGGCCGAAGCCTATTCTTCACTGGAGGCCGAAGCCTATTCTTCACAATTATGCACATGCCATGAGATTCTATGTACACATGTGCATTTCATCAGAATACCCACCATCATCATCATAAAACACTCATAGAGTGTATTCTTCGCAGTTCATCACTCATAGATATCACATCGTCCTAATCACTCATAGAGTGAACTCGTCACATTTCACACAATTCATACTACAACATCATCATAATTATACTCATAGTGAACATTCACCGCAAATCATCATAATCGTACACACCAACATCATTATAGGATATATATATATATATATATATATATATATATATATATATATATATATATATATATATATATATATATATATATATATATATATATATATTCAGATTATCCTTTGGTTTAGGGTGCTATAAAATAGTGTCTTGATTGACTATGGGATTTCTCGGACAAGTTACAACTCACCACAGGCATTTGCCACCGGAAGAATTTATTTTCTGAAAGTTGGTGAGGTTCACATGGTAGCCAAACAGAGAAAATACACCAGCGAATGAATTTCTGACCTTAGTGGTGAACCACAGTCTAGCCATAGTCAATTAGCACACTAGTAGTATAACATTTTACCGAGACTCATTTATATAAACATAGCATCACGAATTTTTTTTTTGTTAAGAATCGTCACGTTTCAATTCGGGAAAACACCTAAGATTTTCAAAAGAGTAATCGATTCATAGCTACTTGTTTTCAAAAGAGGAATTGATTCAGTAGCTTTCATTTTTAAAGAGGAATCGATTCATGGCCTTCATTTTCAAAGAGGGAAATTGATTCCTTGTTTTTGTTTTAAAGGGGGAATCGATTCCTTGCTTCCATTTTGAAGTGGGAAATCGATTCCTTGCTTCCATTTTGAAGTGGGAAATCGATTCCTTGCTTACATTTGAAGTGGGAAATCGATTTCTTGCTTACATTTTCTAAAGAGGGAAATCGATTTTCTTGCTCATGTGTCTAAAGGAGGAAATCGATTTCTCAGCTTCAGATAGAGCCACGAATCGATTTCAAGCTTCACTTTGGAGAAAAAAATAATCGATTCTTCTATTTGTTTAAGAATCACAATTACAAACGTAACAGTTCAGAATCATCCAGACACACTCAATCAATCACATACATCAAACAACATCAATTTTCAGCAAGTCAACATCAAATTCAGTAGGAATTTCGATCTCATCAACTCATCATAATTAATATCAATTCATCAACAACATCTAACTCACAACACCCCATAAAACCCTACCTATACCCAATTATGTTAAACGAAACGCTCACCCTTACCTTAAATTTTTCGATGTTCGGAACGCACCTTTGGTTAAGAGAATCACGTGCAAGAACCCAAAGAACACCACGAACGAAGCTTCCCCTTCTCCCTTTGAAACCGTAGTCACGCTCACCTCTTTAATCACCGAGGAATCAACACAATGAATGTTAGGAATTGAAGGCTACATCACTAGGAAAAGGAAGAAAACGACATAAAAAGAATTACGAACTCTTACCTACAGAAAACTTGAGAAGATTTCCCCTCCTTCCTCTCCTTTAGCGCAGCGCTTCTCACTTCTCACTCTCTCTCAAATTCTGATTTCTTTCTCTCTTCTTGCACAATGGGCGCAACCCTAACCCCTTAGCGCCTCAGGAGCTTAAGCTATCGGGCTTGGCTTCTTGGGCCATTCTCCACCACCCTCTTTACTCGTTCCACCTCCTGAACATCACCCATCACTTTAATACTATGGCTCGCATTCCATAATTGCATATTCATGCACTCACATGCTTGCTTAATCATGTACTCAATTGTCCATAGCAACTTGTGAATACTCTTTATGATTGCTATGCTTGTGTTCTTATCGTTGCTTCGGTTTTGACTTGAAAAAGGATTTGTAAGGTTCTACTTCTTTTCAAACTCGCAATTAAATGTTTCTTCCAAATAAAAACCCTAAGGCATTTTCTTAAACAAATCATTAGTCATCACTCGAAGCCTTTGCTTGTTTGATCGCTAATGAGGAGTTATTAGTGGAAGTCACTCGAAGCCTCTGTTTGTTTGACTACTATGAAAACTCCCACGCCTTAATAAATACCAATTAACTCAAATTTCAAAATAACGTGAGTTATTGGTGATAATTATCACCGATGCTCGCCTTTTTCAAAACAATTACAAAAAGTAATACAACGTTGTCACTAGTAATCACTCGAAGCCTTTGCTTGTTTGATTACCGGTTTCAACTCGCTTTTCTTTCAAGTTAGTAATGAACGCCACTCGAAGCCTCTGCTTGTTTGGTGTTCGTGAACACATGAGTCTTATTTCAAAAGCTCCAAAATACAAAAGTCGTTTTCAGACGCACAAAAAACGAGAACTACGTAGCTTTGATCCCTCATCCCGTGAGGGTACGTAGGACCGGGTTCATGTCCCGTCAAGCACCCTTTTCAAAAAAATCTTTGTTTTGTTCCGCTTTTCAAAGATACCAAAAACATTTCTTTCCCCTGTTTTTAATAAAACAATTTCTCAAAAGAAAAGAAAAGAAAAGAAGTAGAACGATCGTTTCAAATCAAACATTTCAAAAAACCACAAACAAGTTAATGGTTCCCTTTCGGTAGAGAAAGGGCGTGTGTGGGTGCTAATACCTTCCCCATGCAACCGAACCCCAAACTACATCTCTCTGTGTTTTCAAAAGACCACCCGTTTTCCAAAAAGGTTTTTTCAATGTTTTCCTAAATAAATATTGGTGGCGGCTCTACTATTTTCACGTTGTCAAACTGAAAAGTCCAAACCGGATTTTTCGGGGCGCAACACCCCTATTCACTTTGGAGGGAGGGAGGGAGGGGGAGAGAGAGAGAGAGAGAGAGAGTCAAAGAAATTATGTGGGCTTTGCCTTGGTTTTGGTGTCCGTGTCATGATTACACTTTTCGAGGGTGGTGCCAGCCGTCAATTTTGTCGTTTTAGTTTGCTCTTTATAAATAGGAGAGACTTTCTTCTATTTGTACTTTCGTTGGATTTGTACTTTGGAGTTGCTACCTCGAAAGTTGCCGAGATTAGTCTGACGTTACATCAGGGAGATATTCTGACTTGTCACTTCCTAGGTATGTAGTTGATAACTCTATTTTATATAGAGTTATTCTACATTTAAACTTAGATTATTGTTTATTTTCAAGTATGTTAATATATAAATATAGCTTATTTATTAAGAAACAACATTTTAAGGATTCAAATGGATTAGGAACTTGAATTAGGCAAAATGCATATATCTTGTTAGGTTTGATGTTTTGTTTAGTGCAAAGCTACTGTGTGTACCCACACCGCTCGCTTCTAGGAGTGCCTACACTGCCTACACCTGCTAAACCAACACTTTGCACCAAAACATCCAAGGACCAATTTGATGCTTCAACACATGATATGTGACGTCATGCCTAGTCATATGGAGCAGAGCCACTTGCAGAATTCGGCGACCACTATCAAAGACAAGTTAAGAAGCTCACACAATCAAGGACATGTGGCACTTCTTTATTGGACCACCCCATGTGAACTTTATGAAAACGACCAACTTGAGCAACTTGCTTGATGGGAGGTCTGCAACTAATGACTTTGCAGTAGGAGCAGTCCTAGGGCAATGATATAACAAAGTTTTTCATTCTATATACTATGCTAGCAAAACACTAATTGAAGCTCAAATGAACTACACTGTAACAGAGAAAGAATAATTAGCAGTGGTTTTTGCTTTTGAAAAATTTAGATCATACTTGGTTGGCACCAAAGTAATTGTGTATACAAATCATTCTACAATCAAGTATTTGATTTCCAAACAAGATGCAAAACCAAGGCTAATAAGATGGGTTCTCCTCCTTCAAGAATTTGATCTTGAAATTAGAGATAAGAAGGGGGTGGAGAACCAAGGGGCTAATCATCTCTCTAGACTTGAAAGTGAAAATGCAGGTACAAATGAAGAAATCAAGGAAAGTTTCCCTGATGAGAAATTGCTAGCAATTACCTTGAATGCAGCTAGTGTTTCTGCACTTAGTGTAGCTACAACTCATGCATCAGCACCTTGGTATGCACACATAGTAAACATCCTTATGAGCAAAGTTGTACCAAGTGACATGAATTACCAACAGAAAAGGAGACTCTTCCATATAGTAAAATGATACTATTGGGATGATCCTTATCTTTACAAGATGTGTCCAGATCAAATCATGAGAAAATGCATCCCTGGATGGAGCAAAGCGAGCAAGGGTCGATGCATTGCCATCTTTGCACCATATGGAGGCACTTTGGAAGCCAAAGAAAGCAGCAGCAAAGGTAGTTCAATCAATCTATTTTTGGCCTAGCTCTAAAACCTTTTCCACCTTCTTTTGGCAATGAGTACATCTTAGTATTGTGAGACTATGTGTCCAAATGGGTTGAGGCTGTAGCACTCCCAAATAATGATGCCAAATCAGTTAGTAAATTTCTTCAAAAAAAACATTTTTTCAAGGTTTGGTACTCCAAGAGCAATCACTAATGATGAAGGCTCACATTTTTGCAATAAACTCATTGAAAATCTTCTTGCAAAATATGGGATAAAACACAGATTACATCGCCTATCACCCACAAACTAGTGGACAAGCTGAAGTTTCAAATAGAGAAATAAAAAGAATGCTTGAGAAAATGGTTGGACCAAATAGGAAAGATTGGTCCCTACACTTAGATGAAGCATTATGGGCATATAGAACTGCATTTAAAACTCCATTAGGTATGTCCCCCTATAAGTTAGTTTATGGCAAGGCATGTCATCTCCCTGTTGAATTAGAGAAACAAGTCATATTGGGCTATTAAAAAGCTAAATTTTGATCTCAAAAGGCGGTGAACAAAGGTTTTAGAGCTAAATGAATTAGAGGAACTTAGGCAATTCTCTTATGAGAATGCAAAAATTTATAAAGCAAAAACCAAAGAATGGCATGATAGAAAAATCCAAAGGAGAGATATAGCTAATGTTATTATTTTGTGCAATTTGATGTTTTGTGTATTTTGTAGAAAAACAGGACAACAGAGTAGCCAGTGTAGCCACACTTGATGCAGCCACACTGCCTACACTAGCGTTCATATCTTAGCATCGAAGAAAAGACTTGGGTGAAATTTTTCACTTGCCAGCTCATCAAATTAGTGGAGAACTCTGATTAAGGGCTACATCATGCGTTGTTAAAGCTAATGACTACACGTGTTGGCTTGCATGTTAGTCCACATAGCCTAACGGCTATATTTCTCAACTACCTTCTCCACTAATTCCCTCACTCTTTCATAAAACCACTCACATTCTCACAAGCCACCTTTTCTCACTCTCTCTTGCGAAACCAATCACATTCTCTGAAACACAAAATAATCACCTTCAACCTCTCACCAAATCAATCAAACCTTCTAAATTCCTAACTCAAAAATGGCGAAAAAGCAATCGGCCGCTAAATTTTTATGGGAAAGCACTCAATGCAGGAACACCAGCACAATCAAAGAAATCAAAGGTACATGCATCTATGGACGTGATTCCAGGGAGCGAGCATTTCTGGAATATGAAGTTCTTGCCAGAAAGGGGTATCAACATTGCAAAGGCTCATCACTCATTTCTATCAAATGTGAACAATTTACACTGGGAAAGATTTGTTCAATCTAGAGCCTACTACTTGGAGCAACTAGTTCGTGAGTTCTACTCTGGAATTCAGAACACAAGAGGAGGAACAGCTTTCTATTCAATGGTTAGAGGTAAGAAAGTCTTCTTTGATCCTGCTAGAATAAATAAGCATTTTTATTTAAATTACATTGGAAATGCTTTTGAGGAGAAATTAGAAACATATGGAAAGAAACAAATGGCAAAGATCAAAGATAGAGTAGCAATAGAAGGGTCTAAATGGGAAAAGTTCACAAACACTGAGTTCAAGCTTAAGACTGGTGACTTAGTCCCTACCTATTTATTGATGCATCAATTCTCCCCACCTCACACACATCTACATTATCCAAGGATAGATTGATCCTCATAGATTCAATCTTATGTGAAGATAATGTTGATATTGGGAAATTGATAGCTAGGGAAATTTTAGAGTGTCAAACCAAGAGGTCTGGATTCTTGTATTTCCCTTGCTTAATCACTGAATTATGCCAAAAACAAGGGGTAATAGCTACTGAATTAGAGAAAATTCAAAGAAAGACACCTCCAAGTGGTTTATCTGCAGAAGTAAAAGAAAGAATAAGGTCTGTTAGAGTAAAAAGCACTGCAGAGCTGGAAGTGCAGGAACTCCTAATGCAGAAACTCCAAGTTGTCTGGAAATTTCAGAAATAACAGCATGACTGGTTGAAATTGAAATTGAGTGACCCTAAGACAGAATTAGAGACTCCAATTTTCCCTAATTGGGTAATTGATACTGAGGAGAAAGAAGAAAATGAAGGAGAGGAAGTGGCAGTGGAGAGAGAAAGAAGAACAAAAAGGAAAAGAGATACTCAGAAAGACAAGAAGGGGAAGAAACCAAGAGTGGAAGAAGAGCTTGAAATAGAAAGTGAGGAAGATACTTAGGAAGATGAGGAAGTAAGAGAAGCAGTGAAAAATATTGAGAAAGATGTAGAGGAAGATGAATCAGAATCAATGGAGGCAAGTGAGAGTGAAGATGATGGAAGTAATGACATGGAAGCAAGTGCAAGGAAGAATTATGAAATAAGAAGAAAATCAATCACTCAACCACAGACACAATCACCCCCATCTCAACAACAATCCAACATCCCTTCACCACCACCACAACAGTCCCCCACCACTCACCATTCACCATCTCCAACATCACCACAAATCCCAAAATCACCATCACCACCACCACAAAAACAACCCACCCCTCCACCACAAAAAGAAACCCAAGTCACTAGAGAAGCTACACCATTCCCATTCCAATCTCCAAAAGACAAATCTCCCACCCCTACCACAGAAAAAAATATTGAGCCAACTAACCCTATTGTTGAGAAAGATAATTTGCACGTAATCAATGAGGAGCCTGAGAAAGAGGGAGGTCAAGAAAGTTCTGAGCAGGAGAACCAAGGAGAAACTGTCAAAGAAGTTACTGGTGTGCCTACACCTAGTGCAGGAGCATCTACAGGAGCATCCCAGAAGCTTTCCAAGGTCATGGCAACCAACCCTGAGGCAACAATCCATGAAGTATTGAAGGCCTTAAATGAGAAGAAGGAGATGCTGAGCTACAAGAGAAAAACTATGAAATCCACTCCAACAAAAACAATGTGGACAATGAGCTCACTCTATGGTGTACAGGGTCAAGGAACAACATCTGGTGAGAAGGATGCAACTGAGAATGAAGCTCCCACAGAAGGTAACAAAGAAGCTGAGAAGGTAGCAGAGCAACAACCAGAGGAAATGGTGCAACAAACTGAACAAACTCCAGTGCAGAGTAGTGTATCTCGCACTGAAGTTCCCCACAGTTACACTGAAGTGCACCGCACAAAGCTACACTCGCTGCGAAATACCGGCGACAGTTGAAGATCCTGGTGTGCCTATTGATGCTGCTGTTACTGCCACCAAAGGCAAGCCAAAGAAGATGAGAGCCAAACATGCCCCTGCTGTGAGAGCCAGTCTCAGAATCAAGAAGAAAGAGTAAAATGAATTTCTTAATGTTGTTTCAGTCTTATATTATGCTTATATAGTTATTATATGCTTTAAGTACTATGTGTTAAGTTTCAAGTAATGTTTTAAGTACTTTTGGGAATTCTCCCTACTTTTGGATCCTCTGTTTACTCAACTTAGAGCAGTGGGGACACTGCTCATATTTAAGTTGGGAGGGAGAAATACTTGTGTGATTTGAATTAAGTATGCACTATGTTTCAGTACTGATATATATATATATATATATATGTGTGTGTGTGTGTGTGTGTGTGTGTGTGTGTGTGTGTGTGTGTGTGTGTGTGTGTGTGTGTGTGTGTGTGTGTGTGTGTGTGTGTGTGTGTGTGTGTGTGTGTGTGTGTGTGTGTGTGTGTGTGTGTGTGTGTGTGTGTGTGTGTGTGTGGTATGTGTGTTTAAGTAAATTAATTGGTGTTCAAGTATTGTGTTAGTATTATATGGATATGCAGTATTACTATTTTAGAGGTATTTAACAAGCATGTGATAGCATGATAAATTGTTTTAACAGTGGAAACATTAAGTACATCATGTGTTAGACTTAAAAGATTATGAAGCATGATCAATTCATATGTTTTCTAGAAATAATCAGTTTTATAAATTCTTTGACACAAACAAAATTGAGTTTTTGAAAAGAACCATGCTAGATGGAAAGCTATCTAAAGCCAAGGAATTTTTGAAAAACTAAGGTCAAAAGTAGAATTTTATTAAAATGTAGAAGAGCATAAAGAATTAAGCTTGGGGGAAATTCCATGAATACAAAGGCAAAAGTGTGAGATAGTGGAGAGTTGATGCCATAGAATGTCAAGAGTACTCAAAAAGTGTCACAAAGTTTCAAAAAGCTACACTTACCTGAGTCATATAAACTGAGTTTGTCCCTTAAGTGCAAATAAACTGAAAATGAACAAAAAGTTCAAAGAAATGCATGTGGAGGTCAGTGAGGAGGGCAATGTACGCTACAAATATTCTCAAAGAGTTATAAAAGCGCAGCTACACAAAGTGTACCTGCACCACCTACATCAAATGCACCTACACTAAAACAAGGTGTACTCGCACTCCAGAAAAATGATGTATTTGCACTCACTGTATTGCATCAACAAAAGCAAACACCAAAAGTCTAAATAAGACAATTAGCTCGACAAGTTTGAAACACCAAAAGCCCTTTGTTGTGCTTAAGAGTCCCCCAAATCTTGAAGAAATTGTTAGTCTCGGCTATATTTTGAAAAATCTCTAAAGATGACCAAAAGTGTTCCACATTTTTCAAAAGCTAAAGAAAAACTTTTTATTTAGTTATGGAACCAATTGAGACTCAATTGGGGCACACACTCACACAAATGAGTTTTTATAACTCTGAATGTTTTAAGAAAGCAAAGGCATAGAAAAATTCCTGAAAAAATGAAACTCACAAAAGTATACACTTCGAACACTCTTTTTGAAAAGCATGAGTGGAGATGTCTTCATCATTATAGTAGTCTTGTGTTTATTTCTTGTGTCGTTGCTTGAGGACAAGCAACAATTTAAGTTTGGGGGTGTGATAACTCTATTTTATATAGAGTTATTCATACATTTAAACTTAGATTATTGTTTATTTTCAAGTACGTTAATATATAAATATAGCTTATTTATTAAGAAACAACATTTTAAGGATTCAAATGGATTAGGGCCTTGAATTAGGCAAAATGCATATATCTTGTTAGGTTTGATGTTTTGTTCAAGGCAGCCCCTTCAGGTGTACCCACACTGCCTGCTCTTGGAGTGCCTACACTGCCTACACCTGCTAAACCAACACTTTGCACCAAAACATCAAAAGACCAATTTGATGCTTCAACACTTGATATGTGATGTCATGCCTAGTCATATGGAGCAGATCCACTTGCAGAATTCGGCGACCACTATCAAAGACAAGTTGAGAAGCTCACTCACTCAAGGACATGTGGCGCTTCTTTATTGGACCACCCCATGTGAACTTCATGCAAACGACCAACTTGAGCAACTTACTTGATGGGAGGTCTGCAACTAACCATGGTTACTGATCTCAATTGCAAATTCGCGCCAAAGGAAACCCTTCAAGGGAGGAAAGCTCACTTGCCTATAAATAGAAGCCATCTCTTCACTTGAAAATGATCCTTCATCCAATTCTTAAAGGATCACTTAGTTTATTTGTATTCATAGCTTAGTTTTTGTTTTTATTTAAATTTCTGAAGAGAAGGAAGGTAAGGAGGTGCTTGATAACCACTCCCTTCACTTCTACTTGGAGGAAACTTGTGTAAGGAAATCATCTTGTACTTCAACTTGGGAATCTCATGCAAAAGATCTCTCATTTGTGTAATCTCTATCCTTTTGAGTTCTTTTGTTATATTACTCATTTGATTATGCTCTTTATGATTCTTTCTATTATATTATGAGTAATATGAGCTAAATTCCTTTAGTTGAGATGTTGTAGCCTTGTAATGAACTTCTAAGTAAGTAAATGTGGTTTATGTAGTGTATGCATTTTAACTCTTGTGTAATACTTCTTTTAAAGCTTATTCTGAATTTGATCACTTTAGAATAGGTAGACTTGTAGCAGCACACATGGGTTACATTTAAGAAATCAAGAGTTAATAAGAATGAGTGTTTGTAACAACATCTTTGTTATCTAGCTTTAATAAGGAATTGCTTGTTAAAATAGTGTTAAGTCCTAGACATAGGATAACATAGTTCTTAGGGTGATATAGTGGGAGCTTAAGAGACAGGAGTGAACCTATTTAGCATGCCTATACATAGGAAGCTTGTAATGAAACTCTGAAGAAAGTGATTGAAATGCATATACTATTGCAGCTACATCCAGTGTACCTACACTGCATACTCCACTAAAACTCTTAGAAGTGATTTACTTGGTGAAAACATCTCAACTACTTTATCTCACTGATTCCTTACACACATTTATTGTTTATATTGTTTTTATTCACTTTGTATACCCCAACCAATTGTGAATAGTGTAGACACACTAAGTGTACACTCTAAACTCTACAAAGCTTTACATAATCCCTGTGGGTTCGACCTTTTCTTATCATTATATTACTTGTGTGACTATGTATACTTACATACTATTTTCCACACCAGTAGTCTATATCTTCTGATTTATTTCACTTGTGTGACCTTTGCTTAAGTATTGTTTAAAAGAAAAAACCACCGTCAACTTAGTGTGGCAGAAAGCAGTGGAAGAAGCATTTAATGCGATAAGCCCCTGTATTCACTT
This sequence comes from Oxytropis ochrocephala, assembly GCA_020916435.1. Lineage (NCBI taxonomy): Eukaryota > Viridiplantae > Streptophyta > Magnoliopsida > Fabales > Fabaceae > Oxytropis > Oxytropis ochrocephala. The sequence goes on from CM037092.1 coordinate 73,707,999, forward strand.
TTCAGGTTGATGATTACTTTCATTCCTTCACCAAAATGATACCTTTAAATTCTTCCACACGCTCTCGCTCTTTTTATTCTCAAGTTACTTACCACACAGACACTGTTCAGATCATCACAACAACAGACAAACCAAATAATAATTCATTAAATGCAATCCTCAAAGAATCAAACAAAAAATTGGATAACCATTAATTAAACAAAATGCCAGTGAGCACTTACCGAAGCATAAGACACGTACGATGATCGATTCTATATAGGCCCTGTTTGTCAAAATGTAGTGGATAGCAGATAAACTAACTTATTGCGGATGAGGTAGCTGATAGTGGATGAGGTAGCGGATTGAATTAAAAGTGTTTGGTAAAACTAACGGTTGAATTAGCTTATAAATCTAAAATTACGTAAATAGACATAGGTAATTAATGCTTAAAAAAGATAAAGAAATTCATTTAATGGTGGATAAATTTAATGGTGGATAAATGAGTAATTTAATTATAGTAGTAAAGGTAAAATTGAGAGAAAAAATGAAACGCTATAAAGTCAAACGCTACTTCAAATAGCATTTCAAAAAACGCTATAAACTACTGAAAAAACACTAAGAGATGGTATTGCTAAACACCTACAACTAGTGGCTCCGCTATAAACTATACGCTATAAGATACCGGATCAACTTTTCCAAACATAGCCATAAAAGGCAAAACATCTGTTATGATGACTCGTTACCATACAAATGACACAAAACCTCACCTAAAAGCTTGAGGAACTTAAATGCACAATAGCATAAAAGACTTTGATTATATTTAATCATTAAAAACGTGATGACTGATGAAAAGTGTGAAAATAGACATATCTTAGTCCCAAAAACTTAAAAATGAGAATAAAAAAATACTAACAATGTGTTTTGAAATAATTTAGGTTTCAGAAAAAATTTAGATGTTTAAATACGTAAAGTTTGTTCGTCAATAATCTGTTTGGTGAAAACAAAAAATAATTTCCTCATAAAATACTTAAAGTGTGATGTTAATCAATGAATTTTGCGGGTTTTTAATGTCCTATAAAAACTTACATATCCAATAACACGAAATTTCTTCCTCAATAATCGAGAGGATAGAAGAAGGGAAAAATGAGCGTGAGAGAGATGGAAATAGTATACAGTTTTCTGTTGAGTGGTTGAATTTTCTATGGGGCGCTTTGTACACTACAAGAAAAACATGTTTTAGCCACCAGCAATTGCCACAGAGCTTATTCCGTCAGTAATTTGCCACGGATTTGCGACGGCATGCGTAAAAAATAAGACGCGAAATTTCTCGCTGGTATTTGCCACGGACATGTGAAAGGACAGAAATTTGCCACGAAGATGTCGTGGCAAGTCCGTGGCAACGCATTGATCAAAATAAAACGAGTCTGATCCCTAAAATCAGAACGTCTTTTCCCTAAAACAATCAAACGCTCTCTACGCTCTATCTTCCTCGGTCTCCTCCCTCGACCTCCACCTCGTCCGGCCTCTCTCCGCCCGTCCGCGCTAATCGAGCTCTACGGCCACCGAGAGACACGTTCTCCCTCTTCCACTCTCCATCTCCTCAAAGTGCGTTGTCTCGTGTCAGAAGGTCATCGGAGAAGTACATAGAATTGATGTGAATCCTCCAAAGGGAACACGTGACTTTGCGCTCAAGATATGCGATTTGCAGAATGGCAGCTCTTTAATAATATCAAAGAGGTATTTGATTTTAGAACTAAATTGGTAAATTAAATGTCTGCGTTGATTTTTGCTCAACCTTGATTTCATTGTTTATTTTGGGGATTAGGTTTCGCATCGTATGGGTTTGAGGAGGTTGATTTTCTGTTCTTGATTCGGAGGCATTGTTTATTAGGATAGCGAGGGACGAGATTTAGGACCAGTAACTCTTTCACTTTATTGTTTTTTGTTTACACTTTGTCACTTTCTCCCTCACCTTTAGAAGCTGACTGAGTGCAATATGCTTATAGCTTTCTGTTTGTGGATGCCTTATCTGATGCGCTTGACCCTGATGTTTCACTGTTTCTGTAGTTAGTGCCTTATCTGATACATGCTTATTTGTAACTAGTGAACCAGCTCTATGTGATTCATTTGGATCTCTGGAACACTTATATATTTTGCTTGAAACCATGATTTATTGATCCATTTCCGACTTGTGCTTTGCTTGATAGCATTTTTATGTGTAGTTGTAGTTTTCTGTAACAGAACTCTCTTTTACTTTGCAGTGTTAGAATTTGTCGTTACTTTCTATTGTTTATTCATTGTGATTCTCTATAATGAGGCAACTCATTTTTTTGGCAGTTTAATGACAGGATGGTGCTGGATTCACTCAATTATCTTCGATTGTGTAGGAAGTGTTCGCTATGGTGATCTTCCTCTTGCTGCTGAAACTCTAGCTAACATGAGGCTTTGCTTGTCTGCTGTCGGGGGAGGTATTGATTTCCCCTTTAGTTTATCTGCCTGACTGAAGGAGTTTTGGTTATTAATTTAATTCATTCTGATCTGATGCATAATCCCATCTTAAAATTGCTATTTTCGAGGATTCTCGTAATGCATTGCCTTGTTTTGTGTCTCATGATAAACAAGAAAACTTACTTTAGGTTAGTTTTGATTGAATTAAGTTATTAATTGTACACATGTTGTATGTGCAGAACTTAAACAATGTTTGTTAATAATATTTGTTCCAAAAGAGGAGCTAAACTAACATCTCAACCTCATTTGCATGAATTGTGTCATGTGTGATCTATGACTTGTCTGATATGAGAGAAGCATCATCATGTACTAAGTGAGAATAACTAATTAATTAGTAAATTATTATTTGTTATTGAACTATAATTTTAAGGTTGTTTGAATCTATTAGTATTGGCTAAATTTTGTTGTTGCCTTTTGTTCTAAGGAAATTCTGATCTTGTTCAATCTATTAGTATCTATCAGCTAATGAAAAAAACTTTAGTATGGTTGCCTCATCTCTTTGACTACCACAGGTAAACTGCTCTTATTTCTAGTTTATATATGAAAGGGAAACCCAATAATACAAGTCACACACTCATGCTTAGATACGTGTGGTTTGATGAAAACTACTAATGAATGATCAGGTAACTTGGTTGCTTTCTTGGTGAAGAGAAAAAGAAAAATCTGCACTTTGACCTTTTTAGCAGGTTTTGCTCCTTTATTCACAACTACTTTCTTTGGTGTGGTAGTGAATGAATAATATAATCAAACTGAGTGGTAGTGAATGAATAATATAATCAACCTTCCACTTCAGTGTTTGGTGTGAAGTGATCATTCTTATTGTGAAATGAAGACTTGGAAACTTAGGAATCAATAATATTATTATGGCTTGCTTATTGGTATTAATTTGTTAACTAGGTAGCTGCTTTGTCATTTCCATTATTCCAATGTCCTAAATGCTAACTAGACTTAAATTGTTTCAAAAACCACAAAGATCATTCTAGGCTTGAGGTAATAAACTATTAAAGTTCCTGATTAAAGTTGATCAATTTCTTATTGTTTTTTTGTTACTTCTTGCAGGAATGACTTAGAACCATAGAAGTGTAAAGGGAAAAGCATTTTTTTGCCATTAGTGTTTGGTCAATGATGTTGTTTATACTATTTGGTTAGTTTTAATTTGAAATTGGATTTTATGCAGAGTTTACTCTATATCCCGGTGGAGGTATGAAATGTTTTCAAATTATATATCTGACCAATTACTATGCATTGATTTATGTCTTTTATGATGGTCATTGTGTCAGATTCTATAAAGGACTTCCAGTCCCATACAACTTTGTAGCATTCAATTGTCTCTTTGTTGAAATGTTGTCTTCCTCTTCCACGACTTGATCTGAAAACACATCCTCTGCCTCGAGTTCTTGCAAAGCTTGATACCTGTAGGGCTTGTTCCTCCTCCTTGGGGCCTTGTATCCTCTATTCCTGCACCATAAGACTCCTTTGGAGTTCATTTTATATAGAGTTTGGTCAAGTCATTTGATTCCTCAATCGGATAAACCACATAGTTGAATTTGATTGTCACCGATCTTAACCACTAATAAAAAATGCGTATTAGCGACTGGCACTAGCAAGGGAAAGGGAGTCAGTTGCTAAAATAGGTGTTAGCGAGGGAATTTGTGAGGCAATGTGTGATGTCGTTTCTGCTTCACGTTAGCAACGGACTAGTCCCTCGCTAAGTGGGGGCGGGAATTTGAAAAAAAATAGAACGAAATGAAACAGTTATTAATTTCTTGATAGGAAACAAGTTCAATCATTTTCACAGCTCACTCTACCAGAAGAAATTGGTATGTGTTGGTAGTAGTAGTCTCTCTAAAATTGTTGACATGATTTTATTGTGCAACAGTAACTTCCCCTCCTTAATTATGTTAATTAGTGATTGAGTACTAGTGGGTACTAGTTAGTTATGGCTACTGACAACTTTTTTTCCAAAGGTATGTGGTGTGTATGGACAAAATGCATTGACCAATTTTTTGGAAAGACAATGGGAAGAAAAGAAAAGAAAAGAAAAGAAAGAAACTCCATTTAGCTTATAGATATATAATAGATAATTTGGTTTCTATCTTTTCTTTTAGATTTGAATGATCTGTCGTTAGATCCTAATTGATGACAAGATATTATGGTAAATCGCTATATTATAATATGTTACAATACAATTATTTAAAACTAACTAAACTTAGTTTTTGTAATGTGCGCAGAGGCTTTATAACTCTCTTGTGCATGTTTGTCGCAGATGGAATTGAAAGCGGGAATGTTCACGCAATTGAAGGCCCACTCTTATCAATGTGTTCACGCTCTTGAGGAGATAGGGTAGATGAAACTTTTATATAACACTACGCCATAATTGTAAAAGAGATCGCCACCTTTAGTAGTAGCGTTTATAAAAACGCTACCCATTTTAATAACACGCTACACCCTTAGTAGCGTTTTTAAAGTAAAACGCTACCCATTAGGTAACACGCTAGACGGATCCTAGCGCTTTTACTCAAAACGCTAGCCAATTAGAAAACACGCTAGACGGATCCTCAGCGCTTTTATCCAAAATGCTAGCCAATTAGAAAACACGCTAGATAGATCCCTAGCGTTTTTAGAAAGCGCTAGGTATTTAGAAAATACGCTAGAGCGGATCAAGCAGCGTTTATTCAAAACGCGCTAGCCAATTAGAAAACGCGCTAGATAGATCCTAGCGTTTTTATAAAGCACTAGGTATTTAGTAAACACTCTAGACGGATCCTAGCGCTTTTATTCAAAACGCTAGGTATTTAGAAAACACGCTAGATAGATCCCTAGCGTTTTTAGAAAACGCTAGGTATGGTTAAATAATTTTTTTCATTTCCCATTGAGCTACTTCCTCTCTCACTAACACTCTCATCCGTAAACGCAAAATCACTCACCCGTAAACGCAAAAACCCTAACACCCTAACGCAAATTAACATCATCTCTCTCAACGAAAATCATCTCTCTCAGTGAACATCATCTTTCTCAGCCTCTCACTCAGACGACATCGGTGAGTTTTCTATTCCTTTCTCTGTTTCGGGTTCCTTTATTTCGTTCCTTTCTCTAATTACAATAGTCTCTTGTTGCAATTTTTTCTTGTAAATTACAATTAGGAAATTTGTTAGATATTAATTGTGGGTTCTAGTTTAGAAATATATTAGTTTTGTCACTTGTGCACACTAGACTTTTTTTTTTTTTTTTTTACCACTAGCCTCTTCTTGTTACACATAAATTAAGTTCATTATTTGGAAGACTAGACTATGGTTCCTTTGTCTTGACCAAAGGACCGAGAGAATAGAAATAGAATATGAGATAGATATAGCTTGGGAAAATAAGGAGTGGAATTGAAAAAAATTTAAAAGAGGAAATTTTGTTTGTTTTTTTTTTATATGAATTGATTCTTCATTATATTCGAATTGCTTGATGGGTCATATGTTAAAGTTCTCTTCTCAGGATTTTATTATAAAAATTTGGAAATTATGGATAGAAATTGGATGTCTGCCAATCGTCTGTCCAAGGAGTATGCCGCTGGAGTGGATTATTTTGTGAGCTGTGTTGTTGAACGTTTAGGGACTTCTAGTGGTATGAAATGTCCTTGTTTAAGTTGTTATGTAAAATCAGTTACTAGAGAGGAGTTGGCACGACATTTAAAGGCGAATGGAATTGATCAAAGTTACACTTGTTGGATAATGCACGGTGAGAAAAAAGGTGAATCTTCAAATATGAATGATATTACTAAGAGATATGCGCCGTCGGTTGACACCGGAACACATTCATTTGATGCGAACGAATTGTAAGAGATGGCAAAGGTGGTTGAAGAGGATCTTAATGATTGTCTTGAAATGTTTGAGAAGTTGATAACTGATGCAGAGACACCATTGTATGCGGGTTGTACTGAATTCACAAAATTATTGGCTGTGATCAAGTTGTATAACTTGAAAACTCGCCACGGATGGACGGATAAGAGCTTTACCGATTTACTCGCACTTTTGAAAGAAATGTTGCCGAATGATAATGTGCTTCCTTCTCGGACGTATGATGCAAAGCAAATGTTGGGGTCTATTGGCTTGAAATATGAGAAGATACACGCTTGTCTGAATGATTGCATTTTATTTCGGAATGAACATGCGTTGTTAAAGTCGTGTCCTAAATGTAATGCACCCCGGTATAAGAAGAAAGAGTCTGCTCCAGAAAAGGTGTTGTGGTATTTTCCTATAATTCCTTGATTTAGGCGAATGTATCGTAGTTCAGAAGATGCAAAACACTTGACATGGCATGAGGATGAAAGGATTAAAGATGGTATGCTACGACACCCGGCAGATTCTCCGCAATGGAAAAAAATTAATATTGAGTATCCTAATTTCGGGATGACCGAGAAACCTACGCCTTGCATTGTCTCTGTGATGGATTTAACCCGCACGGTATCGAGTAGCTCCCACGGTACATGGCCCGTAATTTTGGCGATTTATAACTTACCGCCGTGGCTTTGCATGAAACGCAAATATATGATGCTGTCTTTGTTAATTTCTGGGCCCAAACAACCAGAAAATGATTTTGATGTATACTTGGCTCCCACGGCTTTGACGGGTGAACAACTGTTTGAAAATGTGAAAGATTTGAACATTAAATTTGGGAAGCCTTTTGCAGGAGAGGTTGCCAAACGGGGGTGGAAGAAAAAGTCGATTTTCTTTGACTTGCCATACTGGAAGTCATTATATGTAAGGCATTTCATTGATGTGATGCATGTTGAAAAGAATCTCTTCGAAATTGTCATTGGTACCTTACTCAATATGCCGGGTAAGACTAAAGATACCATCAACTCAAGGTTGGATTTGGTTAGTATGGGTTTGAGACCTGAATTGGGTTCGGTAAAGAAGGGTACACGTACATATCTACCTCCGTGACTCATACTCTATCTAGAAAAAGGAGAAAATGTCTTTTGTGAGTTTCTTCATGGAGTTAAAGTTCCAGAGGGATACTATTCAAATGTGGCGACTCTTGTATCGATTAAAGACCTCAAGTTAAAGTCTCTAAAGTCCCACGATTGTCATGTTCTCATGGAGCATTTGCTACCCATTGGTATACGATCCATTTTGCCTAAGAAAGTGCGTCAGACCTTAACCAAACTTTGTTTCTTCTTTAAGGCGATTTGTAGTAGAGTGATTGACCCTGGATAGTTGCCAACATTGCAAAGAGAAATTACTGTCACTTTGTGTGAGCTTGAGATGTATTTCCCACCTTCCTTTTTTGACATAATGATTCATCTAATAGTTCATCTGGTTAGAGAGACACAATTGTGTGACCCATATTACATGAGATGGATGTATCCGTTTGAGCGTTACATGAAGATATTAAAAGGATATGTGAAAAATCGATCACGACCTGAGGGTTGTATTGTTGAGCGCTACATAGTTGAAGAGGCTATTGAGTTTTGCACGGGCTATCTATCTAGTCTTGAATATTCTGTGGGACTGCCAAGGTCTCGTCATGTAGGAAGGATTAGTAAAGGGATGACAAGAACTAAATTAGTGATGGTATCAAGGAAAGAACTAGAGCAAGCACACTTGTACGTTCTTCACAATGATAGTGAGGTTGATTCATATGTTTCCAAACACAAGGAGATTTCTTAAGAGTCAATTCCCGGGAAAAAAGCAAGTTTGGTTAGCAAAAGAACACAATAGGAGTTTCATAGTGTGGCTAAAACATCACATTGATGGTGAGTGTGTTTCGAATCCTACTTCGATTTCAAAAAGATTGAGATGGTTAGCAAAAGGTCCAAATATACATGTCTTCTCTTACAACAGCTATCTAATGAACGAGTGCACTTTCTATACAAAAGAACAAGATGATCAGAGTAAAATGCAAAATAGTGGGGTGACTCTTGTAGCTCATTCTATGCATGCATCCAGTGCCAAAGACAGAAATCCCATATATGCGAATATGTCATACTTTGGCTTCATTGAACACATATGGGAGTTGTTTTACAATATGTTTCAGGAGCCTGTGTTCAAATGTGAATGGGTTGACAAAAATACTGGTTTACAGATTGATGAATCAGGGTTCATGCGGGTGAATTAGATGAACCTTTTACTTTAGCATCGCAAGCTCAACAAGTGTTTTATGTCACTGATCCAGTTAATATCAATTGGTCAATTGTTCTATTGACTGACAAAAAATTTGTGTATAACAATGATGATGATGAAGCACCCGATGATGTTGGTGTTGAGGACGACCCTTTCTTCAGAACATCAGAACCAATAATAGGGGAAAATACTTATATAGAGGATGTTGTATATTTTAGAAAAGATCATAATGATGGAATTACTATTCGTCGGAAAAAAAATACCAAGACGCAAATTGCAAACAAAATTTTATCTAGGAAAAGGAAAAAGTAATATAGACTTAATGATATCTCGTTATTTTTTATTAATAGATAATTATATTGTTTTGGTAAATTTAACAATAACATGGATTATGTTATATTGCAGGTCAGATGGCATCACTTAGTGATCATGAGAGTGGTCAAGACAGTAGTCATGAGGGTTGTGCCGTTATGTTTCTAGCTTTAAATTTGTAGCTACTTTTGAGTTTCATAATGTTAGTTAGTTATTATGTTGTATGATTTGGATATATATTAATTATGTTGTAAGTACTTGTTAGTTTAATATGGTCTTTTGTTGATATGTACATATGTGTGTATCTATATTGGATTGTAATGATATTGGCTGAATTTTGTTGGAATGATATTTGATGAATTTTGTTGGAAGGGAATGAATTTATAGGTTGTAATTAAAAGGGAGAATAAACAAAAAAAAAAAAAAAATATTTAAAAAAAAATCAGTATATAGGTAGCGTTTTAGAAAAAAACGCTACAAATGAAATTAAAAAAAATCAGTCAATACATAGCGTTTTAAGGAGAAAACGCTAGAAATGAAATTAAAAAAATCATTTAATACCTAGCGTTTTATAGAAAAACGCTAGCTATGGACAAAATGCACTAGAGGATTCCTAGCGTTTCGTAAAACGCTAGGTATTGTAAATAGGCGCTAGAGGATCCCTAGCGTCTTACAGAAAACACTAGGAATTGTAAAAATGCGCTAGAGGATCCCTAGCGTTTCTAAAACGCTAGGAATTGTAAAGAGGCGCTACATAGATCCCTAGCGTTTACGTAAAAACGCTAGGAATTGTAATTATAATTTTTCAGCTTCCTAGCGTTTTTCTTGAAAACGCTAGGCATTGTTATTATAAATTTCACAAGGGCGGGCACCAAACTCTTCTCTCTCACACAAACTCACGCAGCGCTCAAGTACATCTCTTCATCTACCTAACTCCTCCCTTGCGAAAACCCAGAAACCTCTTCGTTCATCCCTTTCAGGTGAGACCCAGGAAACCAAACGACCCAGGAAACCCATAACTCTCCCTTGCGAACTCTCAGAAACCTCCACCTCTTCGTTCATCCCTTGCGAACAACCCACACTCCACCTCTTCGTTCATCACCAAGAAACCCAGTAAACGCGACCAGGGACCGAAACCCGAAACCCCAAACGTATCCAGCTCTCCTCTCTCTCTGGTGCTATCTATCTTACCACGCAGCTCCCTCCCATTTGTCTCCTTTTTCTCGCACTCTCTCCCTTTCAAAAGGTATTTCGCACTCACATACTCTCACTGGTTTTTTAATGGTTTGTTATGTAGTTCTCTTTTGTATGGCTTTCTCTGTTACTTAGCTCAATGTTGTATTTAATTAGTTGTTAGTGCATGGCTTTCCTATATATGTTTATTATAATTCATCTGTTTCTTAGTGCATGGTTTTCCTATATATGTTTACTCTAGGTTGTTACAGCTTGACTAGTTGACTCTGATGTTATATGGTTGTGTAGTGGAAAAGTACAATACTAATTTACATGGCATGCATTTCATTAAAACTAAATCAATAATCATCAACAAATTAAAGGCTATGATTGCAAAGACCCTTATTGACTAGTTTGACTTCATTTGCAATTGCCTTAGCTAGCAAGCATTGTTTTTCATAACATTTATATAGCTACTAGTAACTTCCAATATTTCAGTTTCTGTTTATATATGTATTTATAGGTGAGGCGTATGCTTGTTCTATATTTTGTTAAGTGTTTGTTGGTTCTAAACAATTAGAAAGCTAAAACTCACTCAGTCTATTTCATTTGGGCCATTGCAAGTCAGATATGGCATCACTTAGTGATCATGAGAGTAGTCATGAGGGTGGTGATGGGGGTGGTCATAGAAACACAAAGAAGTTCACTCCCCGTGTAATGACAGCGAAAAAGAATATCGTCCATCGGATAAATAAAGGACACGAGAAATATTTAGTAAGTTACTAATTATTAACGTTGTTCTCTACCTTTCAAAGTTATCTAATTATTTAATGATTTAATGCAGGTCAGATGGAGTGTTAAAGGTTTGCCTATTGGAGAACGGCACAAATTTGATTAGTTTTATTGGTACTAAGGTGAAGCAAATGTTTCCAATTTTGATTAAAAGTTGGAATGAGAAAGATAATAGAGTTTTGCGTAAACTGAAAGATGATTTCTTTGCCTTAATACAAGTATATAATTTTAGACCTCTTTAATAATCTTATTTTAGTGATTTTTTAGTTATATTTATTTAATCCATTTTTATGTATAAGTAGAAACACTTTGATGTGGATGAAACCCGAAAAGATTTGATACTCAAGGAGGAGGTGGAAGGTTGCATCGGGCTTATAGAAGCGATGTAGGAAAAAGTATTCGAAACTTCCGATGGGACCATCGCAGACAGAGCCTCCAAACATTGTATTCGGAATTATAACTAAGGAGGATTGGAGCAAATTTGTACATATACGCACTACAGATCCGAATTTCTTGGTTAGTATATTAATTATTTAAGTTATATATATATATATATATATATATATATATATATATATATATATATTTGACAACTAGATATCATTCATTAATTTATACTTATCTTTTTAAATAGAAAAAGAGGAAAGCGAATAAAGAAAGAGCTTCTAATCCCGAGCACCCTTATAGAGGAGGTTCTAGTGGATATCAAATTCTCGAAGAAAGATTGGTAACACACAATTACTTTAATATATTATGATTTAATGAATCTTTTAATTTACAGTTGATTAACAATTATCTTTGTTAAATAGTTACTGCAAGAGGGGAAAAATCCAACTCAAGAATCCCTTGATCGGTGTACTGTGTGGTTAGAGGCCCGAGCGAACAAAGATGGTGACATTGTGGATCCCAAAACTAAGGAGGTCAAGGACAAAATTGTAAGTATTCCAAAATTCAAGTATTGTAATTTTAATTTTAATTTTATGATTCCTAGCAAGTTGGAATTTGTGTCTCATTATAAACTTATGTTTGTGCATCAGCAAAGCATATCACAATCTGTATCATAAGGAGAGTTAACAGATTGTTCTGGTGAACAAGATATCCTTGCTCGTGCCTTGGGAAGGGAAGAGTATAAGGGTCGTATAAGAGGTTATGGATATGGCATTCCTCCTACCATCGTGTTTGGGCCAAAGAGCCATAGCAGAAGTGCGGGCAATGTAAAGTGATGGCGCACAAGTATGACCGATTATCCAAGAATGTTGTTTGTATTAATGGAAGAGAGACGGATGTATAAGCGACTCTTGGCACAATCCATTGCTGCACCATCCCCTACTGCACCACCCCCTGCTGTACCTATATCACCTGCTGCACCCTCACCTGCCCACGTTAGCGCACGAGATAGCTGCACCATCCCTTCAACACAGGTATTTATTATTACTCGACCTGTTTTTTGTACATATGTATTTCATCAAACTATCATGTATATTTATTTTTCTTTATAATTGATTTAGGATAACTGTGAATGTGAGCTATATATTGCAAACCCACATCGAAAGGTTGCAGTGGGCATGTTATGTAACCAATTGAGTGCCACAATGCACAATTTACCCATGCCTGAAAACCATTTGAGAGTTAGAGTAAACTATTCAATTGAGGGGTCTGCACCATTGCCTGTTCCAATTGTTAGTGCGGATATATTTACTGTGGATCAAACACTTAGTACTTTTGTGGCATGGCCTGCACAACTTGTCGTTGTAAGTGACAATATTTTTGTTAATAAGTTAATGACTCATTGTTATATATAATGTGTGCTAACTAACTAATTAATCATTTTTTTAATATATACAGGTACCTCAAGTGTCCCGACCGTCTCCTTCTATTAAAGTGTCCCGACCTTCCCCTTCCACCGACAATACCAAACTGTCCCGACCATCTGCTTCTATTAAACGAAAGGGAATACACCAAGTCGAACATGTTGTTAAATCTCCCAATGATGAATTCGAGAAGTTCATCACTTATGTAAAGGTCCGCGTCACTCAAAAAATGAAGCCCGATGACATTATTATCTTACCGACCGATCAAATTGTGGGAGTGGAATAGGATATGATTCTCAATGTTGAGGATCTGAAAGCTGTATATGACATGGAATGGGCCACTGTGGTTGTTATTAGAGTATATATGAGGTATGTATTAAATTATTTGTACACAATAGTTGTATATATTAGAGTATATATGAGGATCTGAAAGTTGTATATATATATATATTATTTATATGTTTTTGTACAATGAGTTTCTGGTCCCTTCGCAACGGACACAAAAGTTTTTGTTCTTGTGCCCAGAGTGTATCGTTGTATGGGATCAAGGTAAACCAGAGGATATTATGGCTAGGAAGAGTCAAATTGAAAGTTCTATCCTTTCACGCTTCAGGGATGTCCAGCATTATGATCACGAATCTTTATTTTTGGCACCACTCAATATAAGGTGAGAAATTTAGTCTTCAATCACTCGTTTATTTATTTTGAGGATTGTATTATAGTGTAAATGTTACTCATTCGTGATTCATTTACTTGCAGGCAACATTGGGTACTCTTTGCAATAAACCCTAAGAGAAATGCTGTCTACTATCTGGATTCACTTCAAGGCCATTACAAAGTCTACGTAGACTTCGTACAGATAGTTGACAGGTGTGTATGTGTAACCCTCTCATTTTGTATAATTTAATATATGTATTTTGTTTAACTTAGTTATATATATATGTATAACGTTACAGTGTTTTGAGACAATACTGGGGATACTCTACGAGTAAAACAAAATGGATACCCATAACTGTAAGTTTTTTTATCAATATTCTTATAATTTTAATTGAATTTCTGGTCATAAAAATGTGACAATTAATTAACTAATCTTTTGCTTTGTAGTGTCCTAAACAACCAAATAATAATGATTGTGGGTACTACACTATGAGGTATATGAGAGAGATTATCACTCACACCACGAGTAGTAATCCCAATCAAGGTAACTACTTAGATTTCTTTTTTATATTGATATTATAATACTTACTCACATTTAATAACCATTTTAATTCTAATTTTATTTCATTTTATTTTACAGTATTTTCCCAATTGTAATAAGATCCAAAGATTACTCGATGAACAACTTACAATGATGAAGGGGGAGTGGTGCCGTTTTGTTTCTAGCTTTTTGTAGCAAGTTTTGAGTTTCATAATGTTAGTTAGTTACTATATATGTTGTATATATGATTTGGATATATATTATGTTGTAAGTACTTCTTAGAATGATATTGGATTGGAATATTTGATTAATTTTGTTGACTGAATTTTGTTGGAATGATATTGGATTGGAATGATATTTGATGAATTTTGTTGGAAGGGAATGAATTTATAGGTTGTAATTGAAATGGAGAATAAACAAAAATAAAAAAATATTTAAAAAAAAATTCAGTCAATAGGTAGCGTTTTATAAAGAAAACGCTTGAAATGAAATTAAAAAAATTCATTCAATAACTAGCGTTTTAAAGAAAAAACGCTAGCTATGGACAAAATGCACTAGAGGATCCGTAGCATTTTGTAGAAAACGCTAGGTATGGACAAAATGCACTAGAGGATCCCTAGCGTTTTAAAGAAAACGCTAGGAATTGTAAAAAGGCGCTAGAGGATCCCTAGCGTTTTACAGAAAACGCTAGGAATTGTAAAGAGACGCTACAGGATCCCTAGCGTTTTACAGAAAACGCTAGGAATTGTAAAAAGGCGCTGGGTCAATGGCTAGCGTTTTTTATAAAACGCTACATATGTCCAAAACACGTTGGGTCAATGGCTAGCGTTTTTTAAAACGCTACTAATGGAGTGTACGCATCCGTAGCGCCAGCTTCTCTAGCGTTTTAAAACGCTACCAATGCCAAAAAAAACGCTGCAAATCCTTAAATCTGTTGTAGTGTAACCATGTCAAAGTTATGCAATTAACTCATGTTAGTGTGTCTTAGACTAGTATCTCCATAGTGTCTTATATAGTCGTTAATGTGAATATCTAATTGGTGTGTATTTATGTTGTTTGGGATCTGTCTAATTTGAAAGTATGATTTAGTACATGGGGGTTTCTATGTATTAGTTTGAATGGCTGTTGCAGGGGCTGTCTTGAAGTTCAATACTAACAAATTGCTGGATTTTTTTTTTAATTTTTTTTTAAAAAAAAATTGCGACGGATTTCCGACGGAAGGTGTCAGAGTTTGCCACGACTTTGCAACGAAAATTTGCGATGGATTTGCCACGGGTTTGCGACGGAAAAATTTGCCACGGAAAAGTCTGTGGCAAACGATTTGCGACGAGCGTTTTTGCCACCATTTTTGGTCCGTGGCTATGTTGTTTTGCCACAGAAATTTTTACATTTGCGACAGAAATGTCCGTGGCAAATCTGCGATTTTTTTGTAGTGGTAGTTGTTGTCGTCTACGCGAGGAACGATCGCACTGTTGTCACATTTGTGGTGGGGCTTCGAAAGAGGAAGATGACACAACTTGAGAGCAAGAGCCTTTGGGAGATAAAAGAGTTTCAAAAAAAATAGCGAGCTGAAGCAAGTGTATTTAGACATTAGGAATATGCTAGACATTTAGTTCAGAAGTTTTATACAATTAATGGAGACATAGGGAAGATGATAGACATTTAGTTAAAAAAAGTAATTAGAGAGATGAATTTCAAAAATTAATGCAAAATAATAACTTATTTGTTTTGCTAAAAAACTTGGTTTTCATTTTTAGTAGAAATCTAGCTATTTTAAATTTTAACCTCAATACACGTCACTAAACTATTTTGCAATGCTAATAATATATCAGAAAAAAATTGCGACGAATGAAATGAAATACTATATGTGGATATCAAATATATCCATCAATTTTGTAGCATGATTATTAACAAGCACTGCCGTTTTTGGTAAAATGTGTGCACTACCATTTGATCTTGTTGAGATAAAATCCTTTTTGATATATGGTTTTAATGATAACAAACCTTATGAACTAAAGCTTAAGTATTCTGAATGGTGCTCTACTAATGGGTGTCTTGAGTTTGTTGAAAAGAACAGGTTTCTTTCAAGTGGACATGCTAGAAGCAAATTAGATCAATCCATTGCATGCCATTCTCAACAAATTGAAAAATCAGAGTAGCACCAACAAAGTTACAAGAATAGTAATGCAAGCTTCATGAAGACATATTATCTTTACTATTACAATGTGTGGGACTAGGAAATTCACAAAGAGAAAAGAGAAGACATTAGGCAATCAAAGTAAATGCAAATCATCTAAGTGAATTCCTATCAAGAGAGTCCTAATAACCTAATGACTAGATGGATCAAAGGTTTCTACAAGTCTCTACAAATGAGATTCTCATAGTCATTAATCAAAGTTATATTCTACCAATGCTCTCTTACTCAAAGGTTCAAAAGCTTATCAAGAAGCATATCAAAGAGCAAGACTAAAACATGCAAAAAGTCAGGGTAGAAATAAACATAAGAAGGTTCACATATGAGAAGGTTCAATAGTTAAAGAAGGTTAAAATAGTTGGAGAAGGTTCAAAGATAAGAAGGTTCAAATAAGCAACCTACTCTAGGAAACTTCAACAACTAAAGAACAATCACTCTCATTGATGAACTGAAGAAGAGGTACTCAATGATTTTTCCTAAAAGCATCAAAGTTTATTGGGTTGAGGAATAATCATTTGAGAAAGTTTGACTAAGTCAACAGAAGGTTTGACAAAGTCAAGAGAAGGTATTAGAAAAAAGAGAAGGTAATAAATGATTCTTCCTAAGAGCATCAAAGTTCATTTATTTGAGGAATAATCATTTGAGAAGGTTTAACCAAGCCAATACTTAGAAAACTAAGGCTCTACCATGGTCTACAATATTGGAATATTATAAAGGTAGAAAAGCCTTGAGAAGGTTAACTCATGAGAAGCTTAAAAAAAATAAAGTCAACAGAAGGTTTGACATTTCTACAGAAGGTTGACTGAAAGTCAAACAGAAGGTTGACTAAAAGTCAACACAAGGTTGACCAATAGTCAACAGAAAGTTTGATTGAAGTCAACAGAAGGTTGATCTATTCCATAAAAAGGTACAGAAGGTTGATTGAAGAAGCTTAAAAGAAAAAGTAACTTTCTACAGAAGGTTGACTGAAAGTCAAACAGAAGGTTGACTAAAAGTCAACAGAAGGTTGACCAAAAGTCAACAGAAAGTTTGACTGAAGTCAAAAGAAGTTTGAATAACAAAACACCTTGGAAGTATAAGTTCAATGTTAAGAAGGTTAAAGTGAAGGAAGAAACAATGTTCAGAAGGTTGCTGGAAACCATATCAAAATTATCCCAAACACATTAACTCTTCTTGAATGATCATAAGGTAAATCAAATGAAGATTCCAAGTCATAAAATGTGCTAAAAGTTTGAATATAAAAGGAGGTAATGAATGATTATTCATATGGCACATTTGAGGTGTTTATTCATGCTAGGAAGCTTCAGAAGGTTGATTCAAATTAATTCCAGGCTGTCCAACGGATATAACTGAAGCATGGTTGTAGAGTAGACTACTAGAGGAGTACAATGTCAGAAAAAGAAGGTTGAATGTGTCAGTTAAAGCATAAAGACAGACTTCAGAAGGTTCAAAAGCTGTCAACTTTTGTACCTTACTTAAAGTCACTCCTATGGACCAAAGGATACTCCAAAGAGTTCCATTCAAGTTTCTAACGACTCTATTCAACTCCATTCAAATTTCTAACAGCTATATTCAGTCTCCATGGCTATTTAAAGGCTGGAATTCGAAAGTTCAAGGTATGAGTTTGGGTTGGAACCTCTCATCTTTCAAGCTTCTCAAAGAAACATCCAACCTTCTCATCCCACACTCCAAGCTTCTAATGTGAAATTCTGGGATTCTTTTAGTGAGTGTGTGTTAGCTTGATGAGCATCATTGTATACACTTTGTGTAATTTATTCTCAAGCTCTTAAACATCCCAAAACCCCAAAACCCTTATTGTAAACATTATCTTGTAAATATCTCACCAAACTACCTAGAAAGAAAGGTGAGTGTTAATGAGAAAATACAACATGTGTAGTGTTCTATCAAGCTACCTAAGGAGTAGGTGAGTGTTGATGAGAAACTACAATGTGTGTGTTGTTCTATTAAGCTACCTAGGATAGGTGAGTGTTGGTGGTGATTATACTTGATAAGGTGAATCTTAGGTAACTAGTGTAAGAGTGCACTAGGCTGTTGTGTGTGATCAAAGCTAGTGGTGGTGAAGTCTTTTGTGTGTTGATCAAAAGCAAGTGTAATGACTATTTGGAAAATAGTGGAAATACTCACGTGGACGTGGGAGAGGAGTAGCCTGTGTTTGGGTGAACCTCTATAACTCTACTTGTGTTATTTACTAGCTTTCCTTACTATCTTCTAACATGCTATAACATATTCACCATTGTCCAAACTATGAGAAGGTTGATTTATTCAACCTTCAAAACGTGTTTTTAACTAAGAACTTATAATCTATGATTTAATCTCAAAGTTAAAACCAACATATCTCTTACAAGCTATTATTCATGACTATCCTCATCATTAAGAAGTTAGTATCTTATATTGATTATCTATTATTACTAACCTTCTTCATTGAGTAGTTAGTGTTTTATATTGATCATCTATTGTTACTAACCTACTCATGTATTTTATGCATAAATCATATATTGTTTTAAAAGCATTTATAGAAGCTTCAATCTGAAATGATTTCATTCTCATAAGCTTCTCTACATTAAAGAGTTTATCCTTCACATATATATGTCTTGGTAATATGTTCCTCAAGTTATCAAACCCCCGAATTACCATGTTCAACAAAAGGATAAAATTCATTTAATGAACAAAATGTTTCTATGCATAAATACAACACAAGACTCATTATGAATTGAACTTACTTAACTAGAGAAGGTTCATCATGTGGAACCTACTTAAACAAAAAGAAGGTTCAATACATGGAACCTACTCAAGAAGAGTATGTCTTGTGAAATTGTTTTAAGCTAACTATCTCATCTCCAAGTATCAACTTGAGAGGACATTTTCTAAGTTGCAGGATATAAATTTCAAAGGGTCACAATTCAACCCCCCCTTCTTGTGACTCTATATGCCACTTCAATTGGTATCGAGCAATGTGCTCTTAGGGTTGAACACACTTAGTGTGAAGAGATAAGGATTCGGAAGAAGTGATGACCAACATTGGAGATAAAGAACATGTCTCAGAAGGTTGAATTACAAAGAGATTTGTGATATGCAGACAACAATATTGATGATGAAGAAGTTGACAAGGTGGGATAGATGGAAAATGAATATGCCATGATCAACAAGTAAGTCTGTTTTAATCTTTCTTTGAATACTCTATAAGCCATTAGAGATGGAAAACCCTTTTAATCTTTCTTTCCTATGTTTTCCCATTTCAAGTTAGTAGCTAAAAACCCTTTTCAAGTTAGTAGCTAAAAACCCTTTTCAAGTAAGTCTGCTTCATTGATCCTTACATAATGTACTAAAAGGAATGGGGAATTTAAATCCTTTTTCTTTTTGGGTTTTTCTAAAGCAACCTATTATGATAAAAAGTGGTTGAGAGTTGTGTTTTTCAAGAATCTAAAATCTTGCATTATATTGGCAAACATAAGAAAAATGTTTGAGAATGAAAACCAGTGGAGTTTTTGAAATTTGGTGAAGCTTAACATATTGTGCTTTCAAGAAAATCTTTTCTCTTTGGCTTCCAAACTTTTTGTCACTCATTCACAACTCTGAGCATAGTTCTTCAAGACAAGCCAACAATAACATATTGAAAAGAGACTACACAAAGCATCATACAAATGATGCAAACCATCATGGCAAGAGAGATGTCAAGGTAACCTTCATGTGTGATGAATGAAGTTCTCATTTACAAAATGAAAATTCATGAAGGAGCCACATGGACTGAGTCATGTGACAAAGTTAGAACCAATGAACTCAAAATCTTGGAAAGCTCACACTCTACTAAAAATGATCATTACAATGCTTGCCAAGATCCATGAGGTTGCAAAAATGTGGTGAGTTTCATGACAACATGATAGTTAGTGAGGTAAGAGCATTAGAATTTTACATGAAATTTTAATTGTCTATTGTCTTACTCATTGGCTGGCCCTTACATGTTTTATTCATATGCCAAGAAAACATCATGAATGTCTAAGGGCTAGAAATTTGTGATTTATGCAACAAAGGTTATATGCCCCAAACTAACTGTTTCTGGAAAAATATCATTCATATGTATCATCCTTCTTTTTCAGAAACTTGGTAAAAACTTATTGGCTAAACCACATTTATCTCTTGTTACAAAGCAACAAGTCTTGTACTTATTTCTTACATGATTAAAATGACTTTCATTGGCTCTCTCATAAGAAATATTCTCTTTACACTCATGCATAATGTTATCTGAAAAATTGTGCTTTCTAAGATACTAACTCATTCTTTTAAAAAGGAAATTGAATTTTGGGAAAACAAGAAATTGAGTTGAGTATTAACTTGGAAGTTTTTGACAAACAATCTTTATGCATAAAAATGTTCAAAGTGGTTATAATGGGTGATAAGTGCTTAGACAAAAGGAGAAAATGTACACATACTTTCCCAAAGATATGTTTCACAATTATTTGTCAATGATGTATGTTCAAACAAAGTAATATCTTGGTTGAGACCTTATTATGTTACCATGTGAGCAAAAATGCCTAGAGAAGGTATACTAACCCATAAGGACCCAAAAGGAATGGGTACCAAAATCATTTTTGTTTTGTGATGTAGGAATACTCATTGGATGATAAAAGGAGAAGAAAATGCCTCTTGGGAGTTGATAATAAAGAGATAAAGACCAACTCATACAACTCAAAAGATGCTCAGAAGTTTAATTTGAAACTTCATGATAGTACACACATTATGAGATGATGAATGATGAATCTAATAAAATCATGTTGGAAGGACTGAAATCCTTCCTTGGGCTTCAATATGAGAGGATCCAAGCAGCAGAGAAAATTCATAAAGAATCTTGGAATCATCTCAAAAGGGAGAGGGATTGTAGTGTGCCAAAACCAGATTTCATCATCCCCTCAACCTTCTGCAGATATTGATAAGCTTCTGTAAAATTGAAGAAGCTTGATCTGAAGCTTCTCAAAGATGAAAAGTTTGCTCTAAAAGAGATTTCAACAAAGAAATTCAAAGTCCATCTAACATACAAGTGATTGGAAGCTGAAATAGATGAAAGATATTGAGAGATAAACACAAGCCATATCAAGATCAATGAGAAAAATAATCTGGAACAACCATCTTCATCCATCAGTCAAATTTTCACAAAGTACTATGATGATATATGAATGAGCATGAATTGATAATACTACAAAGTCTTTGAGGATGTTCTTATCATAAGAATTCAGTCTTGAAGGAAAGTCATTAAAGGAGGTATACTCAATCTCATCATAATTTTATTTTGATATATATGAATTATGTGTGAATATATGATATGATAAAATTGATTGTTTGTTCCTATGAATGCATGCTAAAATGATTGATGCAATATATGATCTTAAAAGCTTAATTGTATGCATCATCATTTACTTTGAACTTGAATGTGCATGTGCCTAGTTCTACATAAAATATGTTTGCACAATCTCTAGTTCTAAGTTTCTCATACTAATATAGTGATCATAATCAAATTTGCAATTCAGTTGATAATTGATATTATTGCATGATGCTTTAAGCTTTATGAACACATGTTAAAAACCTATTTAAAATGAAGTGTTCTTTAAAAAGTGTTAGATAAGATGTTGCAATGTCAAGTGTCATTCTTTGCAGAAATATAGACTCACATACTATATTAATATCTATGATGTGGTGCTAAATGTTATATGTGTTAATATTTTGAAGTGCAAACTGATCCCCATCTTGTTTAAAATAACAAATAGAATAATTCAATGATTGAAAGAATCTTGTTCCACAACCTTTGATTCTAAACATTCCATATTGCTATAACTTTCGTGAACCTTTTTGGATATATGGTTTTGCAATTAAAGTAATAACTTAAGTTTTGTGTTTGACATTTAGTATCGGTTATTTAAACAACCGATGCTAAATGTATATCTCAAACACATTTAGTATCAGGTTTTTAAACAACCGATGTAACACCCCTTTTCTACCCCTTAATTTCCAACGTCATTATCAGAGTATTCTACTGTTTTCAAAATATTATTTAAGTAGTAGAAAGAAATGTTACGTCTTCATTAAATTAAACTCATCGTATGCACCATTAAGTTTGTGCAACAACACTTACATCATAAAGTAAAACTTCAAAAACCATCTCATCACAGCGGAAATAAATATTGACTCACTAGTCCACTCAAACACGTCTCATAATCCTCAAATAAACGTCATACAGTTAAGTAATTTAAAATCAATCCCAAAATACGCCCCCTAGGTGCTACGGTATCAGAGAGCGACACAAACAGACTTCCCGACAGCTAACAAAGAAGCAGCTAGACCTTCACTCGCGGTCACCTGCAGCGTTGCCACAATAGAGCAACATTTCAAGCAGAAGGGGTGAGAATTTCAATAAAACATAATTAAGCACATAACAGAGTAATGTGAACAAACAATCCAACAACATCATCATCCTCACCACATCATCGTCATTGCACACCAACTCAAAACACAATTTTTCAACAAGTCGCAGTCATGAAAATGCATGGAAATGCAACCCACACAAGGGCATATGCATGATGGTACCATATTCATCACAATTAAGAGGCCGAAGCCTATTCTTCACTGGAGGCCGAAGCCTATTCTTCGCAAGAGGCGGAAGCCTATTCTTCACAATTATGCACATGCCATGAGATTCTATATACACATGTGCACTTCATCAAATTACTCACCTGGAGTACTCATCATCATCATCATAAAACACTCATATAGTGTATTCGTCGCAATTCATCACAATCACACAACAGCATTATTAAAACTATACTCGTAGAGTATATTCTTCACAAAACATCACAAGTCATATCACAACATCATAATCACTCATAGAGAACATTCACCGCAACTCATCAAAACCATACACACCAACATCATTTAAAGTATATATATTTTTCGGTTATCTTTTGGGTTTAGTGTGTTATAAAATAGTGAACTGATTGACTATGGGATTACTCAGGTAACTGATACTACTTGCAACAGACATTGGCCACCTTTGCAAGGCTCTCAGTGATGCCCTTGTAAATACACCAGTGAAAGAAATTCTGACCTTAGTGGTAAACCACAATTTAGCCATAGTCAATTAGCACACTAATAGTATAACATTTCATTCTTAAATCAACTACCACAAAACAGTTTATTTTTTTCCTTAAAAGTAGAATATTCAGTTAGGCCTCTGAATAAGCTTTCCAACGCATCTTAGAACACCTCAATCGGGTTCCCGGTTCGCAAGATATGAATTTTTTCAAAAGCGTCGTAAAAAAAAGTGAAAAAAAAAGTGCAAAAGCAGTTGATGACGCGCGCGCGAGCGCGAGAGTTTGCGCGCGATCGGCGCGCTGGATTGGCGAGGACATCGGGTTTGTGCGCAGCTCACTTGCGCGTGCGTAGCGCAGGCGGGCGCGCGAATTGGCGCAACAACATCGATTTACGTGCGAAACAACCAATTGCGCAGGAATTTCATGTTTTATTTACCAATTCAGTCATCAAACACTTCCAATTCATCAAATTCATCAACCAACACTAAAATCATTCAACCATATATATATTCATCCAACTTCATCAAAGATATCATCAAAAATTTGTCAAAGAATTTATTAAAATTCCTCATAGCACTCATCGAATTTCACCCAACAAATCATCCAACGATTCATCACATGAATTATCACAGCTCATTCAATAACTCAAATTCATCAACACATCAAAATTTATCAATGACATCAAATTCATCAAAACAACCTCAAAAGTTATTAAAACAACATCAAAACCCCGAAACCCATCATATACCCAATCACGTTAAACCGAAACGCTCACCCTTACCTCTAATATATATATGTTCCGGAACAACGATGAAGAAAGTCACGTACAAGAACCACAGCAACACAACGATCTCGGCTCCTTGGAATTCCCCCTCAGGTCGTGAAAACCCTATCTTTAGATTTGGGAAGATCCAATTTCGTTCTCACCTCTCCTGGCTTCTAACTCAGGAACTGCTCTCTTATCGAAGCCCTCTGCGATACGAGAAGAATGCAACAAACCGCGTCACAAACGGAGCTCCAGAGACAAAGTTATGCTCAAAAGAGTGAAAAACGGCTAAGAAAGAACCCTAGCTGCGCAGAAACGCAGTTAAATAGCAGACCCGCGCGCGGAGCGCAAGCCACACGCGAATGGAGCGCGGAACGGCAGCAACAGCACAACATAGTTGCGCGTGGAGCACCACTTGAGCGCGAATGGAGCGCGGATTGGCAGCAACACAGCCGTTTTGCGCAGATCATTTTTTTCCTCTCTTTCTCTTGATTTTTCTCCATTCCCACCACCAAACACCAATGGAAATCAACAATCACACACTCAAAATCACCCCCAAAACACCAAATACATCAAAGGCAACATATTCTCCAATTTCTTCGATCATTCTACCAATTCAACTAAAAATAAATTTGGATAAAATTGGGGCGTTACAACTCTCCCCCACTTAGAAAATTTCGTCCTCGAAATTCTTACCTGATTCAAACGATTGGATAAGACTCCGCATCTTACTCTCCGGCTCCCACGTCATGCTCTCTCCAGCAGCTCCTAACCAAACAACTTTCACCAGATTGATCTCCTTACCTCGAAGGGTCTTCACTTCCCAATCCTCAATTGCATGCGAACACGGTCTCCCGCGGTGAGATTATCCCGCACCTCTACATCATCTGGTTGAATCACGTGAGACGGATCCGCAATATACTTCCGAAGCTGTGACACGTGAAACACGTCATGCAAGTTCGAAAGATTAGGTGGCAAGGCCACCCGGTATGCAACACTTCCAACTCTTTCCGTAATCTGATACGGCCCAATGAAGCGAGGAGTCAACTTCTTTGATTTCAATAAGACGCCGACGATCATAGGTGTGACCCTCAAGAACACGTGGTCACCGCCTCAAACTCTAAATCCTTCCTTCTCTTATCATGGTAGCTCTTACGCTCTACTCGAGACGCTTTCATTTTCTCTCGGATCATCTTCACTTTCTCAGTGGAGTGATAACTATGTTGTATGTAAACTCGATCAAGGGAGATGAGTATCCCACGCACCTCCTCGCTCTAGAACACACGACCTCAACAGATCTTCCAATGATTGAATTGTCTCTCTGCATCGCGTCGGTTTGAGGATGATAAGTGAACTCAACCTCAATTTCAACCCAACTCCTTACGCAAACTACTCCAAAATTCGAAGTAAACCTTGGGTCTCTATCTCGACACAATGCACAAAGGAACACCATGCGACTTCACAACCACCGAATGTAGATTTGGCCAATCTCGACACCGGATACTTAATACCGATAGGAATAAAATGAAGCGATTTTGTCAATCTATCCACAACCACCCAAATTGAATCATGTCCTCTCACTGTATTGGGTAACCCCGTCACGAAATCCATGGAAATACTATCCCATTTCCACTCTGGAACATTCAACGGTTGCATCATTCCCGCAGGCTTCTGATGCTCGACCTTCGATTTCTGACAGGTCAAACACGAATACACAAACTTTGCCACATCACGCTTCAAACCAGGCCACCAGAAAATCTTTTTCAGATCTTGATACATTTTTGTTGCTCCCGGATGGATGCTCAACTTACTCTTGTGGCCCTCCTCGAGGATCGCCTTCCTCATTTCTTCATCTTCGGGAACACAAATTCTCCCTCGATATCTCAACACATTCTGCGCATCTATCTCAAAGTCCTCATTCCCAGACTGATCAATCCCACTCATCACATCAACCAATTTCACATCTAACTTCTGCGCTTCTCGGATACCTGTCATAAACTCATTGCCAATTTTCAACATACCCAACCTGACGCTCTGAGGTGTAACTTCACAAACTAGACTCATGTCTCTGAATTGCTCAATCAACTCAAGCTCTCTAGCCATCAATGCCGACATGTGCAAGGTCTTAGGCCAAAGCATCGGCAACCACATTAGCTTTACCCGGGTGATAACTCAACTCAAAATCATAATCCTTCAATAGTTCTAACCACCGGCGCTGTCTCATATTTAACTCTTTCTGATCGAACAGATACCGAAGGCTCTTGTGATCACTGAATACCTCAAATCTCGATCCATACAAGTAATGCCTCCAAATTTTTAATGTGAATACCACGGCAGCAAGTTCTAAGTCATGGGTGGGGTAATTCTTTTCATGAATCCTTAATTGCCTCGACGCATAAGCGACTACTTTCCCATTCTGCATAAGCACGCCACCCAAACCCATCTTGGAAGCATCACAGTATACTACAAACGGGTCGACCGAACTAGGTAAGGTCAACACTGGGGATGTAGTCAATCTCCTTTTCAGCTCATTGAAACTTTCTTCACATCGGTCATCCCAAACAAAAGCTTTGCCCTTGCAAGTTAATTGGGTCAATGGCAGAGCCAACTTCGAAAACCCCTCAATGAATCTTCTATAATAGCCAGCTAATCCCAGAAAACTCCTTATTTCAGTAACTGACTTTGGAGACTCCCACTGCAACACTGCATCAACTTTGGAAGGATTCACCGCAATCCCTTCACAAGAAATCACATGCCCGAGAAAACTGACCTTTTTCAACCAAAACTCACACTTGGACAACTTGGCATATAATTTTCGGCTCCTCAGAATTTCTAATACTACCCTCAGATGTTTCGCATACTCCTCTTCTGAATTAGAGTAAATCAGAATGTCATCAATGAAAACCACCACAAACTTGTCCAAGTACTCCCGGAAAAATTGGTTCATGTATCCCATGAATACTCCCGGTGCATTAGTCACACCGAAAGGCATAACGGAATACTCATAGTGTCCATATCTGGTCCTAAATGCTGTCTTCGGAACATCTTCATCCTTGACCTTGATCTGGTGATAACCAGACCTTAAGTCAATCTTGCTAAATACTTT
Source organism: Oxytropis ochrocephala (assembly GCA_020916435.1). NCBI lineage: Eukaryota > Viridiplantae > Streptophyta > Magnoliopsida > Fabales > Fabaceae > Oxytropis > Oxytropis ochrocephala. Next base: position 73,735,048 of record CM037092.1, read on the forward strand.
AGCACCCACTAATTGATCCATCAAGTCATCAATCCTCGGCAACGGGTACTTATTCTTGATTGTAACTTTATTTAACTGCCGATAGTCCACACACAACCTCATACTACCATCTTTCTTTTCACTAGCAACAACAGGGCTCCCAAGGTGACACACTCGGTCTCACAAACTTCTTTTCTAACAAATCTTCAAGTTGCTTTTTCAATTTCGCCAACTCAAAGTGGACATTCTATATGGTGCCATAGACACGGGCTTAGTGCCGGGAACCAGGTCAATAGTAAACTCCACCTCTCTCTCTGGTGGTACATCCGGAATCTCATCAGAGAACACCTCAGAAAACTCACGCACTCACGGCAACTCATCAATCTTTCGCTTGGCTCTCGGCAGACAACGATGCTAATAGAAAATAGTGAACCTCTTCTCTCATCATCAGGTGTAGGTGACTGCAGATAACAAACCAGACTTCTCTTCATGCGAAGCAAAACTCACGGACCTTTCACGGCAATTGATATGAACATGGTTATCAACTAACCAGTCCATACCCAGAATGACATCCATCCCACTCGGTGCGGTAAACGGATCGGATCAACTAAAAATTCTCTACCATACATAGATACGGGGCATTTAGCACAAACAAGCGGAGGTAGTCAAGAACCCTTATTTGGAGTATCGATAACCATCTCCTCAACATATCGGATAAAACAAGGCTTAAGTTCTCAACACATGCAAAGAAGCAATAACACTATGGGTAGCACTAGTATCAACAATAGCAACAAGAGGAGTATTATTGATATAGCACGTACCTCGAATCTCGTTCACTACGTCAGACCCAGCTAGAGCAAATACTTTTCCATACGACTTCTCTTTCTTGGGTTTAGGACCGCGTAATCGACGTGACCACTCTCTTCACAATTGAAGCATACCACCTCCTTCTTATCACAGTTGAAGGACATGTGTCCCTCCTTCCCACACTTATAACATCTCTTCTTTTCCTTGTTTGGGCAATCTGGACTCTTGTGGCCTGCTTTCCCACACGTGTAACAAGTAGCCCCTACGCAACATCTCCCCACTTCGCTTAGACCCACCAACAAATTTACCAACAAACTTCCCTTTGCCCTTACCAGCAGGCACCTCATATGGCTTACCACGACCCGAAAAATTCTTTTACCTTTCCTTCATAACTCTGGAGAAGGCTTTGTTGTCCTCCTCAAAGATCCTGGCGCTATTCACCAACAAAGGGAACACACGAATTTGCTGATATCCTATGGCTCTCTTAATATCAGCACGCAACCCGTTTTCAAACTTGATGCATTTGGAGAACTCAGCACCCTCTCCATCATAGTGTGAGTAAAACTTGGGATTTCAAGAAATTTTTGCAAAGATACTCGATTACAGTCATGCTACCTTGCTCAAGTCTCAAAAACTCCACCTCTTTCTTTCCGCGGACATCTTAGGATAGTATTTCCTCTTGAACTCCCTCTCAAATACCGCCCAAGTGATCTCCTCATTGGCAGTCGTCAACCCCTGACTAGCTGCCCTCCACCAATCATAAGCCTCTTTCTTCAACATGTGTGTGCCATAGCGAACCTTCTGAGCATCGGTGCAATCCATGACACGGAAAATCCGTTCCATCTCACTTAGCCACTCAAGGGCACCATCGATTATACCCGCCTTCAAAAGTAGGAGGGTTCTCACGCCAGGCGTAGCCAAACTACGCGTTCCATCACCAATAGCATTGGGTATGTTACCCACAACTCCAAGCAATAGCACGCAAGGCGGCAAAGCAAATCGCGACATCGTTCCGCCCCGCCATTCTAGTCTTCGCAATGTGAGAAAACAAAAATCGTAAAGCGAGTAACAAAGCTCGAATGTTACTCAACTTGACGACTCAACCACCGCCGGATGGACGAACCGCTCGATAGCACTAATGTAACACCCTTTTCTACCCCTTAATTTCCAACGTCATTATCGAGTATTCTCTGTTTTCAAAATATTATTTAAGTAGTAGAAAGAAATGTTACGTCTTCATTAAATTAAACTCATCGTATGCACCATTAAGTTTGTGCAACAACACTTACATCATAAAGTAAAACTTCAAAACCATCTCATCACAAATGAAATAAATATTGACTCACTAGTCCACTCAAACACGCCTCATAATCCTCAAATAAACCTCATACGCTTAAGTAATTTAACATCAATCCCAAAATACGCCCCCCAGGTGCTACGGTATCGACGAGCGACACACGCATGCAGACTTCCCGACGGCTAACATAGAAGCAACTAGACCTTCACTCGCGGTCACTGCGGCGTTGCCACAATAGAGCAACATTTCAAGCGAGAAGGGTGAGAATTTCAATAAAACATAATTAAGCACATAACAGAGTAATGTGAACAAACAATCCAACAACATCATCATCCTCACCACATCATCGTCATTGCACACCAACTCAAAACACAATTTTTCAACAAGTCGCAGTCATGAAAATGCATGGAAATGCAACCCACACAAGGGCATATGCATGATGGTACCATATTCATCACAATTAAGAGGCCGAAGCCTATTCTTCACTGGAGGCCGAAGCCTATTCTTCGCAAGAGGCGGAAGCCTATTCTTCACAATTATGCACATGCCATGAGATTCAATATACACATGTGCACTTCATCAAATTACTCACCTGGAGTACTCATCATAAAACACTCATAGAGTGTATTCGTCGCAATTCATCACAATCACACAACAGCATTATTAAAACTATACTCGTAGAGTATATTCTTCACAAAACATCACAAGTCATATCACAACATCATAATCACTCATAGAGAACATTCACCGCAACTCATCAAAACCACACACACCAACATCATTTAAAGTATATATATTTTTCGGTTATCTTTTGGGTTTAGTGTGTTATAAAATAGTGAACTGATTGACTATGGAATTACTCAGGTAACTGATACTACTTGCAACAGGCATTGGCCACCTTTGCAAGGCTCTCAGTGATGCCCTTGTAAATACACCAGTGAAAGAAATTCTGACCTTAGTGGTAAACCACAATTTAGCCATAGTCAATTAGCACACTAATAGTATAACATTTCATTCTTAAATCAACTACCACAAAACAGTTTATTTTTTTCCTTAAAAGTAGAATATTCAGTTAGGCCTCTGAATAAGCTTTCCAATGCATCTTAGAACACCTCAATCGGGTTCCCGGTTCGCAAGATATGAATTTTTTCAAAAACGTCGCAAACGGTGAAAAACAAATTGCAAAGCAGATGACCGCGCGTGAAGAGAGCTGAGTTGCGCGCGACCGGGCGCGCTGGATTGGCGAGGACATCGAGGTTTGTGCGCAGCTCACTTGCGGCGTGCGGCGCCTCAAATAGCGATCAAGCGCGCGAATTGGCAAAGAACATCGATTTACTGTGCGAAACAACCAATTGCGCAGGAATTTCATGTTTTATTTACCAATTCAGTCATCAAACACTTCCAATTCATCAAATTCATCAACCAACACTAAAATCATTCAACCATATATATTCATCCAACTTCATCAAAGATATCATCAAAAATTTGTCAAAGAATTTATTAAAATTCCTCATAGCACTCATCGAATTTCACCCAACAAATCATCCAACGATTCATCACAGAATTATCACACTCATTCAATAACTCAAATTCATCAACACATCAAAATTTATCAATGACATCAAATTCATCAAAACAACCTCAAAAGTTATTAAAACAACATCAAAACCCCGAAACCCATCATATACCCAATCACGTTAAACCAAACGCTCACCCGTACCTCTAATATATATATGTTAGGAACAACGATGAAGAAAGTCACGCACAAGAACCACAAAGAACACAACGATCTCGGCTCCTTGGAATTCCCCTCCGACTCGCGAAAACCCTATCTTTAGATTTGGGAAGATCCAATTTCGTTCTCACCTCTCCTGGCTTCTAACTCAGGAACTGCTCTCTTATCGAAGCCCTCTGCGATACGAGAAGAATGCAACAAACAGCGTCACAAAGCGGAGCTCAGAGACAAAGTTATGCTCAAAAGAGTGAAAAGCGGCTAAGAAAGAACCCTAGCCGCACGTAAACGCAGTTAAATAGCGGACCGCGCATGAACGCGAGCCACGCGCGAATGGAGCGCGGGCGGCAGCAACAAAGACACGCGTAGTTGCGCGTGGAGCACCACTTGAGCGCGGATTGGCAGCAACACAGCCGTTTTGCGCAGATCATTTTTTTCCTTTCTTTCTCTTGATTTTTCTCCATTCCCACCACCAAACACCAATGGAAATCAACAATCACACACTCAAAATCACCCCCAAAACACCAAATACATCAAAGGCAACATATTCTCCAATTTCTTTGATCATTCTACCAATTCAACTAAAAATAAATTTGGATAAAATTAGGGCGTTACAACCGATACTAAAGGGACGTTTAATTTTTCCTAAATAGAACAAACAAAACTCTCGACGTTCTTTCAGTCTCTCACTCTCTCGCCGTTCTCAGTCTCTCACTCTCTCGCCGTTCTCAATCTCAATCTCTCGACGCTCTCTCAGTCTCTCACTCTCTCGCCGTTCTCAATCTCAATCTCTCGACGCTCTCTCAATTTCTCACTCTCTCGCCGTTCTCAATCTCAATCTCTCTACGCTCTACGGCAAGTCTCTCAGTCTCTCACTCTCTCGTCGTTGCCAAACAAAACTCTCACGCTCTCGCCATTGCCAACAACTTCTCTTCTCTGATTTGTATATAGTTCAGTGAAACCCTAAAAAGATGAGAAGATGGTATTTGATTGGAAACCCTAAACTCAGTGTTGTTTTTGATTAACATATGCTATGGAGATACATTGGAGATGGTATTTGATTTTAAACCCTAAACTCATCTTCTCTGCGCTCAAACCCTTGTAAGTATTCCTCTTTTTCTTAAATCAAACCCCAACCCCAAGCACCCTACGATGAAACCCTAACCCCTAATCTCTGTAGCTGAATGGGGGTTTGGGTTTAAGGAGGATGGATACTAATTTTATCATGGTAGTTGAATGAATATCTCTGTCTTATATGAAATGGGGTGTCTGGGTTTTTAATTTTCTATGGTGTTTGTTTAATACTTTAATTAGATTATTATAAGGGTCCTTGATGAAATGATTAAATCATGTTGTCCTTGTGCTTTACACAATAATCCCTTCATTCTTTCAGTCACCTATGTATGTTTCATTATATCATTTGTTAGAACTTGTGGCTTGAGAAAAGCGTTAGGAATTGTTTAATTAGTTTAAGTAGTTTAAGGATTTCATTGTAGAGAGGGTGATAGTTAAGGGACCTGCAGATTGGGGGTTTACTTGAATATAATTCTACAAGCTCGTTTCTGACGTTCATGATTTTATGACTAAGTGCTCAACTAAATGAATCAATTTCAGGTTCAGATCATGAATTAACCGATGATTCAAGACGGAAGTTCTTGCTCCAGATCTTATCAGGATAATTGCAAACTCTATTCTTACTTTCCACCTTTTCCTTAAAAGGGACAAGAAAAAGTCTAATGGTGTCAACCAGTTTGGAAATCAGAACCAGCTTGCAACTCCTCTACAACAGGTTGAATCTACTCTTGAGAAGGTAAATTCAGATTCTTTACCTTGTGATCTAACTTTGAATATAAGTTGGCAAGCTCATTGTAGAATGTTACTCCATATTTTGCATGAATTCTAGTTGTCTACCTAAATTGCTATATGATTGACTTTCAAGTTTTGTTTCAAATGGGTCTTTAGTATGCTTCTATTGGCAAAATTCTAAAATGCTAAAATTATCAGCAAATATGTTATCTATTGGTTGTGGCACCAGCTCAAAACACTTATTAAGTTGTCATATCATATTGAAGAGAGACTATAGTTTACTAGACTAACAAATGTTTGTTAATTGAGGATTGTGAATCTTGAGTCATTGCTTGCCTTGAGATCCCTATGGATAATTCTGAATCGTGAGTCATCATTTATTAGTATGATTATTCAATTGAAGCAAACACAATTGATGTACTAATCTTAAGAGAAAAATTACTCTTAACTAACTAATATTGCAGGCCTTGGAGCTGTTTGGAACATTGCAACGGTGGAAGCAGGGTCAATTATTGCTGTTTTCGGCCTTGGGACTGTTGGTTTTGCTTTGCAGGTATAATTCTTAATTCTTATAGATTTACTTGTATAGTATGATGTACCTTCTTATTTACACCATATACAACCACTTATTTATTTGACAAATTGGCTCTGGTTGGTAGTTCAGTTCTGGTTTTGGTGATTTTGAAAGCTAATTAAATTGGTGGAATCTATTATTGATTGATTTCACTTGGTGTGGTTTGGTGTAGGGATTATTAGTAAATAAAAGGATAGAGGTGTGAGGGAGTGCACTGTTTGTTTTTAATCTGTGCTACTTGTCATTGAATTTACCATTTTTGTTAGAATCTTACGTCTTTGAGTTGATTGTCACTCTGTTTTTTAAGGGGTCGATTTGGTTTCAATGTGGAAAGATGTAACTAAGAATTTGATACATGTGCTTCTGGTGGCATTACATATGTATAAGAATTTGAATTTGAATTCAAATGATGGCAATCCATTTATGTTCTGGCTCTATATATGTTTTTTAAGTGGGTTAGAATTTCATGTCCTATCTGGTTTCTTCCTCAGCTTAATAATTGTGAAGTAGCCCCTTTGTTCTTTATCTATTGAAAATTTATATTCTTTCTTGGCATCTTAAAGGTAAAACAAGTTGGCATTACATATGTATAAGAATTTGAATTTGAATTCAAACGATGGCAATCCATTTTTGTTCTTGCTCTATATATGTTTTTTAAGTGGGTTAGAATTGCATGTCCTATTAAAAGCATTGTGTTCTGTTTGTTTATGTGATCATGTTTGGCATATTATATCTTGAGTAGATATACTTGTTGGGTGTTAAGTTTTTTATACGGCTATAAATGTTTTCGATGAACTTTAAGATCTAGAGCTTGTACACAAAGTATATACATTTATTTGTTTATTGCTTTTCTTTTCAGAGAAAAGGAAATTAAAGGGGAGCTAAGGCCTAGAAAACTTGGAGGGAAGTGGCACTTCTTAAGGTACATTAGAAAGCAGTTGATTTTTTCTTTTTGAATGTGCGTTGGACGTAACAAGTATCTATGAGAAAAATGTTATTTCCTTATTGATGTTGATCACCGAGCGATGAGTGCAAGAATTGATTTTGTAGTTGCCAAGCAACAAATACAGAGTGGTCAAAGACACTTATATGGTGAAGAGTTTAGCCAATCTTGTTATTTGATATGCTCCTCTCTCTCTCCTATTTATTATGCTATTTTTCTATAAAACCTTGCTTGTTATACATTTTTAAGTGATAACATGACAAACAGCTTTTCTGTGAAGACGAGAACTTTCAATCATGATCGCAAGAGCCGTCCTTACACATGGGAAACAATCTGCAGAAAATGTAAGTTTGCTTCCCTACGACTTACATTTCACTTCCTATTCTTTTTGACTAATTAATATGCAAGACAGAGATTGATGTATGTTCTGCATTTTTTTCAGAGTTCTCGTAGATGATGATAAATCAAAGGAAGTAGTTCAATGGAATTTGAAGAATTTTTATGATTTTATTATGTGTTGTTGTTTGGAAATATTTTTGTATATCAGGATATTATAAATTGGTCAATTGATAGACCTTTAGCATCGGTTTTGTAAGATGACCGTTGCTAAAAGTCACCAAAAATGGACCTTTAGCATCGGTTATGTATGATGACCGCTGCTAAAAGTCACCAAAAATGGACTTTTAGCATCGGTTATTAAGGATGACTGTTGCTAAAAGTCACCAAGATAGACTTTTAGCATCGGTTATTAAGGATGACCGTTGCTAAATAACCGATACTAATAGTATGTTTTCAAGACATAAAAAACACAAAAAAAAAATGTCATTTAGCATCGGTTTTTTGAAAATCCGATGCTAAATGTCACATTTAGCATCGGTTATTTAACCGATACTAAATGTCAGACATTTAGTATCGGTCGAATTAGCATCAACAGATAACCAATGCTAAATGTGCAAAATAACCGATGCTAAAAGTCTTTTCTGCACTAGTGATTCTAGTATATACCCAACTAGAAAACCTTGGCAACGTGTGAGACTCAAATGTAACTTCAATACCAACTACTACCTATGTTTCTATTCTTCGGTACTTTTGGCTCTTTTAGCTTGTGACACACAAATTAAAGTACCATTAATTTGTGTTAACTAAGTCCTAAAATACCTCTTTAATACTCCCTTCGTTCCTGATCTTTTTACTTTGACCTTTTATTTTTGTTCCAAAATAATAGTACTTTTAAAAACCCAATGTGGAATTCAACAAACTTTTCCAAATATACCCTTCATATTTATTGAGTCTTGGAATAATTGAAATCAAAATAAAAGTGTATTGAAACAATTAATCTATGCTTTGGAACTCAAAAAAACTCAATAAGTATGAAAGGTGTATTTGGAAAAGTATAGTGAATTGTACATTAGTTTTCTAAAAGTACCATTATTTTGAAATAAAAATCTAAAAATACTAAAGATTAAGAACGGAGGTTTATCACGCCTAATGTTAATATTGGATCCAAAGTATTATTATATTCAAAAGTACTATTATGGAAGAGAGAGAAAAGAGGGTAGAGAGAAGCTGCGCTAGGGCAAGGTGGAGAATGGAGTGAAGTCATCAATAATAGCAAGTAATGGAAAATGGAGTGATCAAACGGATACCACTTCCTTTTACTTCTCAGCTTTCCCTGACTCGCATGGTGCAAAGGAAATGCTGAAAGCCTTCTCGTATTATGGAGATGCCCTTGAGGTGGTGATACCACCAAAGAGAGACAAATATGGGAGAAGATTTGGCTTTGTTAGATTATGCAATATAAGAGACTCCAGGGTGTTTGCGGCTGGATAACATCATCATTGGTTCAAACAAGATACATGTCAACGTTCCGCGATTCAAGAGGAGTGGAATGAACTAAATCCTAAGACTCAAGTTACGATCCGGAAGAAGCAGTGTAGTAGCACCGAGGGTACAACCAGTCTGAAAGAAGAAGGAGGGAACTACTGGTGAACAAAGAAAGGGGGAGTTTGTTCAAAATAAGAAGAAGATGCAACCTCAGTTCCTAAATAATCCACTGCCACCCAAGATCGTGTATCACCGGAAGATTGACCTGTCAGAGGTTTGCTATAATGTTGAGGAAGTTGAAATGTTGAAGTTCCATCAAATGTTCGTTGGGGTAGTTAAAATACCAGGAAGTACGCACTCCGTTCGAGAGTGGTTTAGTATAAACAGTGTTTTCTCGATCAAGGCTACTCCATTAGGTGCTAATAAAGACTTGCTAGAGGAAATGGAGGAAGGAACCATTCAAGCGATGATAGATGAAGCTGGTGATTGGCTACGGGAGAAATTTGACGACGTTCGTAGGTGGAGTCCGGGGGAAGCGGATAACGAGAGAGTTTTGGTTGAGGTGCCATGGTGTTCCAGTGCATGCTTGGAACGAGGAATTTTTTTGCCTCGTTGGCACGTAAATATGGTGAATTAGGACGAAAACTTCAATGGACGTCGCGAGAAATAGGATCAGAACAAGGATGTATGATGTTTTTAATATGGTGGTGGTTGCCAATATCAATGAATCTCTATTCAATATCAAGTTGATTGAGGAGTGGGTTGGTCTGCAGCAATGTACCAGTACAATTAAGGGTGTTGTCAACGACTTGGATGAATCACGAGTGAGCAAGATTCAGCGTTTTCTGGTGACTCAGATGTCTCAAATGAAGCCCCAGCTCTTTTCACGGCGGTTGATGGTGGATTTGGATTTTCAGAGTCAGAGGGGAAAGGTGAGGAGACTCATGCTCGCAGTGATGGTAACGACGTCGAGGCGGAATCTGTTGTCAAGGACTCATTTGAAGTTCCCGATGAATTGCGGCGCCAATGTCAGGCTCCAGGTGATGATGGTGTGGGCCGCAATGTGTCCCCCATGCTTCCTAGGAAATCAAAAAACTATACTCCTATTGGCTGTGGCGTTTTTGCTTCGCCAGGAAATCGTACGTGTGTAGGAAAAAGTCCAAGTGTAGAGGAGAGCAATGAGTGGAGTGGAGCCCATAATGTTAATAATATTAAAAGAGGTATTTTTGGGGGAATTTTTGAAATAGGTGGCACTAGCAAATCTGGGGGGTGTAAAACAAAAGCAACCCAACAAAAAACAAGAAGAGAAAAAGAAAACATGCCCACTCAAGTGTGTCCAGCTTTGCGGGCTTGGGGAATGAAGTGCCCTCATTCGGTGTATCACCAAGATCCGAGAGAATGGTTGAAAATGTGGTCTTATCGGGTGAATCTCAGTCCCCAAAGAGCAAGAATGGCGTGATACGTAACCTCCCTTGTGCAATTTCGCTCTCTTCAGGTAAGCCCTCTGGTGATGGGTCGTTCCTCAAGGATAATTCAGTGGGGGACTCAGGTAAAAGGATGGGTAATGTTAGATTTGAAGAGGACAATGAGAATATGATTGTTGGTAAATTGTGGAAGATTGCAACAGAAGATTTGGGGGTCACGGGTGAAGGAGTGGAAGAAGTTTACATTGAGAGAATTAGAGACATGGAAGCAAGAGACCATGATGGGCAAGGAAGGAAGGGGAAAACTACAAGATTGTCTAAATGAAGGTTTATTCACTAAATATGAGGGGGTGGGGAGGAACAGAAAAGAGAAGACGTATCAAGCATTATATCTCCTCTGGTAACTTTGATGAGTGTATGTTCCAAGAGACTAAGCGTAGTGGACTCACTAGGAAAATGGTATCATCTATTTTGGGGAGGAGGGAATTCGATTTTTTGTGCAAAGACGCTGAAGGGCAATCTGGAGGTATTTTATGTATTTGGGTCTGTGGCCTATTTGATGTACAATCAACTATGATTGGGGAGCATTTCACTTGTATAACCGCAAAATTTCATGATTCCGTGTGCTACCTGGTAAATGTGCACTCAGCTTGTAGTTTGTCTGGTAAAAGACGTATGTGGGATGAATTGCGCAGGCTGAAGGATGAAGTGGTGGATGGATATTGGTGTCTTGCGAGTGACTTCAATGCGGTGTTAAGTAGGGAAGAAAGAAGAGGTGTCTCGGCCAGCAATTACAATACAGAAATGAGAGAATTCAGATCCTTTGTGGAAGACATGGAACTCCTCGACGTACCCGTCTTAGGTAAAAAATTCACCTACTTTGCCTCTGATGGTGTCACAATGAGCAGGATTGATTGCTTTCTAGTGTCTGAAGGATTTATTGCTCGATGGTGTTGAGGCAAAATCCCTAATAAAGTTTTGATGTTCAACCAACCTCAAGAATGAGAAGCTTAAGATTTCTCGTCATATGTATTACTAATGCTTTTGTTGAGTGTTTAACATGACTTCAAATCATTCTCAACAAGATACTTGCTTATGAGAAGCATCAATTCTAAGAGAAAACAGAAAAGAAACATTGCCTACATTTTTCTAAGAAAGGAAGCTTCTTAAGCATAAAAGGATTAAAGTCAAGAACCACTTGGAAATCTCGAAAGAATTCTGCTTGAGAAGACTCATCATGTGTAATGGCAATATGAGAAGAAAATCTAAGAAGATCAAGCATAAGAAGAGTCATGACAAAGAAAATTGAAGAAGATGGAATGCATTATCAAGCTAAGAAGAGTCATGATCCCAAGAAGGGTCATGATCATATGAATCATGTTAAGAAGTGTCATGAACCTGAGAAGGGTCATGACAAGAAGAGTCATCATCCTAAAGTACTGCATCAACATGAGAAGATTCATCTTGAGAAGCATCATCTTCCACTCTACAAGTCATGAGAAGAGTCACAGTGAGAAGGGTCACTGTGAGAAGGGTGATGACAGTTGTCTTCTGCAGAGTGACAGTGACAGCACAGGAGCGTCTTTGCAACGGCTCTAAACGGATAGTTTCTGATCCAACAGCTCTATTTCTTGGACCAGGAGTTAAAGGGCTACAACAACTCTATATAACAACAGCTCTGGTCTTCATTGATTATCAAGAGAGTGAATTAAATTATGAGCTATCAACCTTCTCACCCATTCCAGTTTTCTCTCTTCCATACTCAGCTGCTATTAAACCAGAAGGGATTCATCTAATCTCTGAGTATGTATTAAGTCTTGTGTTGTAACACATTCATGTAAATCCTATAGATCTCAACCAAGCTCTAAGTAATCCCAAAACCTTTGTAATCAAAAGAACCTTGAATAGGGAACCTTCTCAAGTAGCATGTGTTGCTATATGACTTGAGAAGTGAGTGCTTTGTATTAAAAGCAGTCTAATAGCTTTGGATAAGTCTATTAGTGGAGTATCTGATGAGGTAGAGTCGTGAGAAGAAAAACTACCAAGAGCTTTCAACTTGTGTTAAGTGTGAAAGGGTGTAAACTATTTGGAAAATAGTGGAAAATCTCACTGGGCGTGAGGAGTGGAGTAGCCCATGTGTTATCTTTGGGTGAACCACTATAAATCCATGTGTTATTTACTGTTTTAAGCCTTTAGTTTATTGTTTGAGAAAAACTCCTCTTGTGGAGAGATTTTGAAAACCTGAGAAGAGTCACTTTTGACCCTTCTTAGAAATACTTAGAACAAATGTTTTTCAACCCTTCTCAGAACTTTCTAAGCATCATAAAATGTTTTTGACACTCTTAAAAAGTAGTTTATAAACTAGACACATCATCTACAGCAAATTTTTACCTGAGACAATTGTGAAACAACACTAACTGACCCTTCTCAATTCTATATAACTGAGAAGACAGTTCAACCACCCTTCTAGGGTCCTTCACTTAACTAATAAGAATTGTTTCTGTATAACCTATTTCACTCACTTATTCCCAACCAACACTTGTGAATCAAAGTTCTTTTATTTCAAGACAATTTTAAAAGGGTCACAATTCCAACCCCTTCCTTGTAACCTGGTGACTTCAGATGGCATATTACAGCTCAGTGGGTGGGGGATAGGGATATATCAGATCATTGCCCCATTTGGTTAATTAGTTCCATCACAAACTAGGGACCAAAACCATTGAGGTTCAATAACTACTGGTTAGAGCACAGTGATTTCAGGAAGGTGGTGAGTGAATGTTGGTCATCGGTCTCTTTTCATGGGAGGCATTATTTTATTCTAAAAGAAAAATTGAAGTCGTTGAAAGAACACTTGAGGAAGTGGAATAAGGAAGTATTCGGGATTAGGGATCTCTGCATTGAAAATATAATTAAGGATATGAATGAAGCTGAAAATTTGGCAGCTGAGGGGGGGATCACCAAGAGTTGAGCACCGTAGACTGTTGAGCACGGAGTTTTGGAAGGAGTTGCAAATCAATGAGAGTCTTCTGGCACAAAAATCTAGAATTAAGTGGTTGGTAGAGGGTGACGCAAATAGCAAATTCTTTCATGCGTGTATTAGAAGTAACAGGCGTAGACTACAAATTGTCAAATTACAGGTGGGTGATGTATGGGTTGATGATGTGGATGGAGTCAAGAGAGCAATAAAGAATCATTATGAGGAAAGTTTCAAGGAGGAGGTGTTCCCACGACCTACTCTAGATGGGGTGCAATTCAAACAAGTGAGTAGGGAGGACAACGCTATGTTGACATGTCCATTTATTTTGGAGGAAATCAAAGAAGCTGCTTGGGATTGTGACGGTAACAAGTGTCCGGGACCGGATGGGTTCAACTTCAACTTTATAAAGGATTGTTGGGAAGTTATTAGCCCGGAGATACTTAATTTTTTTTACTGAATTCCATTCCTTAGCAGGGTTACCAAAGGTCGTGTGTGCCTCTTTTATGACTTTGGTACCCAAGAAAAAGAATCCCCAAAGACTTGAGGAATATAGGCTCATCTCTCTTATCGGTTGCATGTACAAGTTGTTGGCAAAAGTGCTTGCCGGAAGATTGAAAAGAATTATGTCAAAGATAATCTCCGAGAATCAAAATGCATTTATTGGTGGTAGGAATATCCTTGATGGTGTTGTTGTGGTAAACGAGGTGATCGATATTGCAAAAAGACTAAAGAAGCAATGCCTTATATTAAAGGTTGATTTTCAAAAGGCATATGACACGGTGAATTGGAAATACTTGGATTATATGATGAGGAGGATGGGGTTTAATGCTCTATGGAGGAGGTGGATGCTAGAGTGTGTTTCCTCGAATTCCATTTCGGTCTTAGTTAATGGTAGTCTTACGGAGGAGTTCACGGCACAAAAAGGAATCAAACAAGGTGATCCTTTGGCGCCGTTTCTTTTCTTAATTGCGGCGGAAGGGCTTGTCGGGTTGGTAAGGAAAGGGGAGGAGGTTGAATGTATTAATGAGTTCAGAATTAGTGAGAATTTGTCCGTGTCAATGTTGCAATTCGCCGACGACACGATTTTCCTTTGTGATGGTAGAGATAGGAGTGTATGGGGGTTGAAGGCGGTCTTAAGAAGCTTTGAAATGGTCTCGGGGCTTAAGGTCAATTTTGCGAAAAGTAACATCATAGGCTTGAACATGGAAGAAAAAGTAGTAAGGGGTATCTCATCTTTTTTGGCATGCAAAAGTCGGTTTGGTACCCTTCAAGTTTTTGGGTGTCCCGATTGGGGAAAATCCGAGAAGGGCAATAACTTGGCAACCGGTGATCGACTCCATTAAGGCTAGGTTGTCCTTATGGCGAAGCTCAAAATTATCTATTGGTGGGAGAGTAACTCTAATCAACTCCGTACTCTCATCCCTTCCTTTGTACTTGTTCTCAATGTTCAAGGCTCCTAAGAAGGTTATTGTTGAAATACAAAAATTACAAAGAAGATTCCTATGGGGAGGTTATGATGAAAAGAAGAAAATGGCTTGGGTCAAATGGGAGTTGGTTTGTAAACCAAAGCACTTGGGAGGTTTGGGGGTGAAGGATCTTCAAGCATTTAATATAGCTCTCTTGGCAAAGTGGAGATGGAGACTCTTATCGGAAGTTGATTCATCCTTATGGAAGCAAGTGTTGACAACTAGATATGGGGCAATTTGTTCATGGTCCGGTGTGTTACCCCTTACTGCTACAGCGAGGAAAACATTGCTTTGGTGGCGTGACTTGGTGTTGTTAGGGGACGACGCGCAGATCAGCAGCTGGTTCGAAAACTTGACCAAATTGAAGCTGGGAAATGGTACAAAAGTGAAATTTTGGACTGATACATGGATAGGAACTGAACCTCTTGCAGTTGTATTTCCCTCAATTATGGAGGCTTGTGATAGGAAGGATCACACGGTGGCGAGAGATGGGCTCGTGGCAGTCTTCGGGGCGGTCTAGGGATTGGGAATGGGCCTCGGCTGCTGCTGTACTGGGTGTCGATGCTGTCATGAATTTGACAGAATTATTATTCGGTGTGCAGCTGCAGTTTGGTGTCCCGGAGAGGTGGGTCTGGTTGCCGGATCTGATTTGTGGCTTCTCGGTGAAGTCGTGTTACGATTGGGTGAGTAATAGTAATCGAAGTAATGTGTTATTTCATGATGACCCCGTGGTGGCAGCTTGTAGTTCCTTGTGGAAAAGTGATTTGCCTTCGAAGGTGTTGATATTTAGTTGGAGGTTGCTACTGAACAAGCTTCCAACCAGAGAAAACTTGCACATCTGTGGAATTTTGTCATCCTCGTACGAGTTGTCTTGTGTTTTTTGCTTCCGGGAAATAGAATCTGCCGATCACGTTTTTTGTAGGTGTTCGTTGGTGCGATCGGTTTGGCATGGAGTATTCTTATGGTTGAATTTGGATGGAGACTTGGGTGATGGAATGCTTACTACATTCCAGCAAGTTAGCACTTGGGAAGAAAGCTCGTAGGCTCCAACATATATTTTGGGTTGCAACAATGTGGCAAGTGTGGATGGCAAGGAATAGAACTATTTTTCAGGAGGTAGTGACTAATGTGAAGTCTGTTATTAATCCATCAAATATGTATCTTGGAGCTGGTTTGTAGCTAGCTATGAAGGGGAGAAATAGTGGGGTAACATATTCAGATTGGTGTAATTGCCCCTTCGGGTGCCGCTCATTGTTGTAAGCATCCATTTCTATTAGAGGTACTCTTTTCCCTCCTTAGGTCTTTTTCCCAAAGGGTTTTGGCCCAATGAGGTTTTAATGAAGTCTCTCCCCTTCTCATTCCGTTGTAAGGGTTGAGTGCACCCCTAGTGCCCCGTTCAATATAATGCTTGCATATCTAAAAAAAATATTGGATCCAATTCCCAGTTTGAGAGTTAAACCCAAACCATTTTCCCAATAACTAACATTAAAAAAATTCAGTTGATGCTTAACGAGCTAAGATATTTTGATATATCTATTAATCAAAAATAACTCTTCAATAATCATTGCATTGAAATGCATTGATCGCATGTTTTAATACTGATTTTTTATGTAAAATTTCTGACATTTCAAAAATATTTTCACAAGCCACATGCTAAATGCTATTGAGAATTAAGAAGCAGGTACAAGTGAATGAAAGTGAATGATATAACAGAATTACTAGAAGAAGGCTCGGTTAGAAACCAAAGCAGCCACAAACCCAAGATTACATGTGAAGAGAGCAATTTCCAAACCCATGTTTCCAATTCACCCTGGATGGTAACATTGCAAAGATAATTCCATTTCCAGGGGGAGAATGAAAACACGGGAAGCTCTAAAACATGCTCACACCAACCTCAATCAAAAGGTAGTTACTAGTTACTTTACTCATATACTACTAGTACTATACTAAAGGTCTAAACTACCTACATGAAACCTTAACCCCTTAAACTCCAGAACCGAGAAACTGCACTAGAAACAAAAGGTGTACGGGAATAGAGACTTGAGAAGCTTGTTTGTTTCATCAGTTTTGCAAAAAAGCACGGTTTCCAATAGGTAAAACTGGCAATCCCCAAACATGATTTCCTACACGAAACCCATTCATTCTCCGATTCAACCCATCACGCCCTCGAGGGAATACCATTGGTAGAAAACCTCTACTCTCACACTTGAAAACTTTATTCCTGAAGAAGTTCATCAACTCTTTCCTTCCCTGCACAAAACAAAACCACTAAATCAACAATAAAAAATGAGTAGTACTCTAGTTACTTCACATTTCTTTAAACAAAAATTAATTAACCTGAATATGTGCTCTAGTTACTTCACAAATTTTTCGATTTTCAGTGACGTTCCAAGCGAACCCTTGAAATTGTTTGTAGAACTTAAAAGCAGCAGCAGGTGTTGTGAAGTTGACAAATGCATATCCCAAATTCGACATTCTTCTATGAATAGCGTGCTCTCTGGAAAAGAAACATAGAAACAAAGTACAACGACCTTAACCACTAAATCACTAACAAGAAAAGCATAAAAACAAAACAAGCAAACAAACCACAAAGTTCTTGATGTTCCCTTACCGATAATCCATTGGCAAGTAAACAAAATCGTACTTTGACCAATCTTCATGATTATTGGCGTTCTTGTTCATTTGAAAGCAGTGTACATCCAGCATGCATACCAAATCCCTAAACCTAACAAATTTTAACACCAAAATCATGATCAAAGATTAAACACTAAATCCTAAAACCTAACTAACATGTTTCAAAAACCAAAATCGTGATCAAAAAATGAATCTCAAATCCTTAAACCTAACAAATTTCGAAACCAAAATCGTTTGAATCTCACTCAGACACAAACAGACATAAAAAGATTTAAGCAATAGGTGTCTCAAGTAGCTAGCTAGGTTAGTGAGCTAAAGCAGATAAAAATGTTTAAGAAAGTTTGAATCTTGAAAGGAGATATTAAGAGTGATTAACTTACTTGAACTGGTTGGGGATATTCTTAATCATTACAGTTGTTGTTGAAGAAACCTTGAGTTCTTCAACATTGTTAGGGAATGGAAGAACTTTTGATTCCTTAACATTTCTCAGGTTTTGGGGGTAAAAGGGTTCAGCGTCTGGGTTAAGTGGAAGAGATTTTGGAGGCATGAAGATGAAAGGAGCTGGAATGGGAGGAGGAGATGGAATGATTTTGGTGAAACAGTGGTTTTGGTGGAAATGGAAGGTTACATTCACCGAAGATGCCATATGGATGAGTACTTTTTAGAGAGAGAGAGAGAGAGTAGGAAAAGTAGAAGAGAGTATGAAGAGACAGAAAGGAGGTTCTATTATGTTTATACTGATACTGATGAGTGTGAAGAGACAGAAAGGAGGTTCTATTATGTTTAATACTGATGATGGCAGTGGCTACAAGTAGAAGGTATGTATGCGTGTGAAAATTGTGGAAATCTATCTCAGCTAATGATTTACCTCGACAATCCATCCTTTTTAAACCAATGTCTGCGTAATCAATGATGCTACTCCCTCTGTCCCAAAATTTTTGATGCTATTTTAACTATTTTTTATTAATTTTACCTTTAATAAATCAATACTCCTATATTTACTAAGAACATATACTAAAATTAATTATCTCTCTAATATTTATTTACTTTTGAGTTTCCAAGAGAAAACTCACTACATGCAATTATCTCATCACTTATTTACATTTGAGTTTTCAAAAGAAAGTTCACTTACATTTGCTATCATTATTTTTACATTAATTGTTGAGCATGTGTTATCAAAATAAATTTGTCAAGAACAAGATATTAAATATGGGTGTTTTAGTCTACATTTTATCTACTTGTTATTTTCTTATTTCTTGTGCAAATACTAAAACATCAAAAGATATGAGACAGAGGGAGTACCAATTTCAATTTCACTTGCATTCATTAAATATTTTAATGTTTAAAATTATTATTATTATTTGTTATTATTATTATTATTATTATTATTATTATTATTATTATAGTGATGATAGTATGACACATGTACAATTTTTTGGTATAACCAAGATATCCTATGCGCCTAACTTCAAAGACTAATCTTTCAAGCCAAATAGTGACAGATCTAGGACACTAGGTCAAGAGGTTCAAGAGAATTAATTATAAAAATTGTTGGTTCATAGAATTGCCTAATTTTTTTTCAAATATCCTCAATTAATTTACTAAAATTAAGGAATAAATTATCTTACACTAAATTTATTTAAGAGTAAATCGTTAAATTAGCCTCTAAGTTTACACTTCATTTTTTATTTAAATCCTAAATATATGAAATTAAGTAGTCCGTAAAAGTATGTGATATCAATAAAATTATTTTCTAAGTATAGTAACTAGTCACTTATAGAGATTAATAAGATAATAAGTTTATTAAAAATATTGGGTACAAATTTAAGGATATAGTATAAATTTAAAATTTCGGGGGTTCAAAAACATTTTATATAGGAGTATTAGTACAAATTTATTTTTTCAGGGGGTTTAGTTGAGCCCACTCAAAGTAACATAGGTCTTCCCCTGAAGCCTGGTAGAACCACAATAGACGGTATAGCTCTCCCTCGAGAGTTTTAACGTTGTTGCATTCTCAATGCTCAATTCGAATGGGGATCTTAAGCTAGAAGAGACTTGAACCATATCTATCAACCAAGTGCACTTTGGTTGACACGTGCACAATTGCAAAACAATAATATTGACACTATATATTTAGGGTGGCTGGTTATTTCTTATGTTATTTTTGATAGAATGAATTTATTTCTTATGCAATCCTACTTGATGCTTGTTCTTTCACCTTATACTCAATGGTATGATACGGTATAGCAAATCATGTGTCAAAATGACACAACTTATCACTAAAAGATTTATGATTCAAGATTTGTGAATTCGACTATGTTTGGTAAAAAGTAGTGAAAAATAGATAAGCTAACAGATATAGAATGAGTGGATAACAGATAGTTAGCCGATAGTGAATGATGACTTACTTTTTTTGACAACAACAAATTAATATCATTTCATTATATATGCAAAATAGTTTCAATATGTGTTGCAATAAAATCAAAAACATGGGAACTAGCATATAATGTTCATGCTTCTGCTAGACTATGAGCGGCAAATTTTGCTTTTCTCCTAACAAAGTTAACCTGAAATCTTGGAAAATTATATAGAAAATTCTTACACTTTGATACTAAGGAACCAAAATTGGTATTCGGTAAAGAGTCTGTCTTCAAGTCATTTGCAGCTGGTAAACAATCCAGCTCTATGGAAATAGAAGTCAGCCCCAATTCCTCCAACCAAACTAAGGTTGGCCAAAGTCTCATTGCCTCTCCCTCTTGTGCTGTTGGAACATCAGCGAACCACGTAGTTTTACCTCGGTAGAATCCCCGATGAAGAACGAATACAAATACCAATACCAAATTTATTTTCAGAACTAAAAAAAGTTGCATCGACGTTGTATTTGAGTGTACCTACGATCAATTTTAGCCACAGAATGCCCCTGCAGCCTGTTGTCTGCGATCATCCCCTGTGCCACCGTTGTGTTGTTTCTCCCATTTCCATTCGCGTTAGCCACTACCTGCGAGGCTGGCAGCATCACACCATCCCTGACTTTCTCGTTTCGTCGTCTCCAAAGCGCCTAGAGCACCATAGTGAATTGGTGCCTAGCTGGTTCTGTTAAAGCTTGCAAAATAGTAAAGAAACGACTACGAAAATCAGCAGCACTAAGCATTGCAGATTTGATCTCAATAAGCAGTCTGCATTCCTCCCAAATTCCAACTACTTGATCGCACGCAAAGGCAGCGTGCCATTCAGTTTATGCGTCTTCTTCGCACATTGCACATATTTCCATGCAATCTACATGTCTTCTTTGAAGATTACACCGAGTAGGTAAAATAAAAGATTGTAGAAAAATAAAAGATTGTAGAAAAAAAATCAAAGTTTACATCAATATTAAAACTTCAAACCAAAAATTTGGTATCCTAGTTTTATAAGTCATATATATTGAAATTATTAGTTTCAATAAACCTTAGGTAAAATAAAAGATTGTAGAAAAAAATCAAAGTTTACATCAATATTAAAACTTCAAACCAAAAATTTCAAAAGAATTATAGGAGAAATAGTTATACATTATCTATCGATCAAAGATGTAGTGGTAGTATTCCACACTAACAACAACATCTACCTAATAATCTTTAAAGATTCAATATCCATTTCAATTTCTTATTTCTTTTCCCATTTAGAAGACATTTGCCATGTAGTGATTCTAGTGATTTGTGGGGGGAAAATTAATTGTCGACATTTCATTAACTGCATAATGAAATGAATTGACCAAATATTTCCATGCTATTAACCATGTATTTTTCGGTGGGTTGTGAAAGATAAATTGATTCTATGAATTGAAAACAATTGTAACCCAATTACAGTAAAATTAATATACTTTAGAGTAAATGATTGATCCTTACACGTTAGAGGTTTGCGAAAATGATTACTTGTGAAATCATGAATAAAAGCATGTTTAGAATATCATTAATCATCACGTTGATAATCAAGTAATGAAAGTTGTATTTACATACTAAATAGTGAGATGAATTTATAATTATAATAGAAGCAACACTATTCCTCCTTTGGCTCTGAAATTTTAATTTACATCTAATTTGGTGACATTCATTTACATCTAATCTAATGAAATGGATAGATTGAGGGTAAATATGTAATGTTAGTTGTGCACAACTTTTTAGGGAGAACATCTTTTTAAACAATATTTCTAAAAAGTTGTACCCATCTTTAAAGAGTTGTTATGTACTTAGTATATTTAAAAAATTGTGTAAGGTTTTCAAAAAATTGTGCACAATTAAGTTTACATACTATTTACTCTCAATTTTTTACACTTGAAAAGTTTCACAAGGGTCTATTCTTGTAGTAAATTCATCAATACAGTTTATTTCATTAAATAGATCATAGATAGTTTGTTTAATTAAATAGATTTGATTCCGAACTTTAATCACCGTCGGATCGACCCCTTTATTCCGGCTAGATTAAGCCACTTGACCAATAGTGTTGATTTTTTTATTTTTAGGTTCTACGTAGTATTTTAAAAAAATAATATAAACAAGATAAAATTAAAATTAATAATGACAGAATACTAATAAGTGTCCTTACAACATTGGTTTTGGACTCAAAATAGAAAAAATTATATGCAAAATGATTCTAGCAACATAAAATTGATTTTAATATATATGTATAAGTATTTCAAGAATAATTGAACTTTCCAAAATTAATTCTAACTTCAAGTTAGAACTAGTAAGAAATCGAACTTGCATTAATATGTATAAGTTTGAGAGTATAAAAAAAATAATTTACTTTTAATAAAACTAATTTATTCAAAATCAATTTTCATAGTTCTCTAATCTTGAATAAAGGCAATTATTTTTTTGAAAAAAAATCTCATCACACCTTTTAAGAAATTGGTTGTGTTTTGGTATATAAAGTGGGGGTGGTGCAACCATTAAGGATATAGCCTTACTAAGTGAGACCTCCCAAAATATATGCACCAAAGATCCATAACTCAACAAATAGCATGTACTATTTATAATACAAGGAGAGTCCTAGTGCTATGCCCAAGCGATCGTTGTCTTGTGCTGTCGTCGAGGTACTTGTGTGGCCACCGCCGGTATTGGCCAATGGTCCCTCTAGTCGAGCCGTTTTCCTTGAGTATTCACTACTAGCTTGAATGTGTTCTACCTACCTACCTCCTCCTGTCGTGTTTATAAATTGGGTTGGGCTTCTGACATTGTGTTTGTAAATTAATTTTCTATTTCCATTTGACATGCTCCATGATTGGTGGTTCCTCTCTGCTTCCTATTTTTTTATCTACTCGTGCTTTGCGAGTCTTGGGGTCGTGCGAAGTACCTAAATGGCATCCTCTTCTCTCAAGGGCTTTCTGAGTCGTCCACTGATTTTCCAGTGCGTTGTAATTCCTATACTCCGGCTTCCTTGGGGTTTTGCGCGCAATGGAAATCCCGTGGAGTTGTAAGTAGGGAAGAGCTAGCCGGATTCATGTGCATCTTGTTGCTAAGATTAATGTCGTTGGTCGACTCTTTTTCCTTCTGGTGGTATCTTTGGGCAAGATTCGGGGTTTCCGCCTCATCCTTGGTCTTGCAGCGGTTGCTTTCTTGGTACAGATTTTCTAGTTTTTGTTAATTTGCTTTCTTGGATGTTGTGGTTTCTTCGGCATGAATGTGCTTTTCGGCATGTGTGCGAATTTCGTCCATAGTTACTAGTTTTTTGATTAATAGAGTCTCATTGAAAGTCCATATACACGCAGACCTTTGAGGAAAGCGACAATGAAGAATTTCTTGTTCGGCTAGTCGACTGCATGCGGTCATGTTGTTGAAACAAGACAAGAAACTTTTGAGAGGCACACCTTGGCCTTGGTGTAGGTTCAACAAGTTGGGATGACCAAGTTTGTTTTCCGTGGTTGGCCGAGAAGCGGGTTGTGAATATCTTTGGTTAAGTCTTCAAAGTAGACGAAGGATCTAGGGGTAAGTCGCGAACAAACCAAGTGCTACGTCTATCATCGTTCCATCGAACTTCTTATAGCTAATCACAGCGTCGTTACTACCGCTGACGGACATTTGTGTTTAGAAGGCAACAACGTTGTCATGAGGGTCACTAGAGCCGTTGAAGGTTGTTATTACAAACTCTCTAAACGTTGAGGGACCACCACAGCCTGGATTTCTTTTGAAAACGGTTGGAAGGCCTTTAAGGGAGCTCTCACTCCTGTAGGGGTTTAGAAGAAGCGCAGAGCTTTTATCCGTTATGCTCACGAGCCTCCATAGCTGCGTTCGGAGGAGTTATTCATATGCAGCTTTGCATTCGCTGTATTTCCTAGCCTGGTTCTTCAACATGTCAAACACTTAGGGGTGTGTTTGGATGAGAAAAGATAGTTGAAGGAAAGAAAGTAAGAGGAATGAATGTTGTAGGCAATGTTATTAAAACCGGACGGGACGGTCAGACCAGTTGTGTAACGCCCCAAAATAATTCAAGTATTTATTTAATTAATTTAATTAGGTGCTATAGTGGTTGGTTGTATTAAAATAATAATAGAGTAATTAATTTAACTAAGAGGTGGTGGTTAGTAAATAAGGGAGTGGTGTGTTAATTATGTTAGGGAGTAGTGGAAGCAATTAAGGGAATATAAATAAAGCTTACAATATTTAATTAAGTAGAATAATTAATTAGAATTTCGTTTGTTTCAGGGGATGTTCAAAGTAACTAGGAGGGTGTGATTTGGGCCCGTCATTGTTAAGTAGCCCAATTTAGTTGATAAAAACCCTTAGGGTCTTAGGAAACCCTCACTTGTGCAAAGGAACCAAAACTAGCGAAAAAGTGAGAGAGTGTGTGAGAGTGTGAGACCGTATGCGAAGGAGAGAAAGAAGAGGAAGGATTGCGTGAAGCTCACAAGGGAAAAAGCTAGGGATTGTTGGTGTCTTGGGAGTTGCTTGAAGCTTTGTGTGTTCTTCAATCTCTAAAGGTTAGGGGCTCTCCTTTCTTACTTAATAACCTATTGGATTAGCAATGATAGTAGTTAGGTTCTAGGGATGAATTGTAAATTGAATCGTTATATCGTGGATTTAATGGTGGTGTTATTGTTTGAATTGAGATGTGGTTCTCACACTACATGTTATATTGAATCAATTGAGTGATTCTATGTTAATCGATGTTGAGGTGAGTATAATAACTAATATGCATGTTGAGTGTTTGTAGAATTGACTCAATGAAATTGAGAGTGAGAACATGAGAAATTGGTGAGGGTTTTGATGTCGCATAATTATCTTGGAGATGAAATTAAGTGATTGAGATATGCACTAGGTATTATTGGTGAGATGTTGAATGGCGTGTACCTAGGTGTAAATCGAGATTTGTGTTGTGTTTTTCAAAAAGATATCAAAGTTGCTATTTTAGTTAATTAAGTGTTGTTGTTTTATAAAGAATATGTTGTTGTTTTTATAAAGCTAAGATTGTTGTTTTTTTTACAAAACAAATGTTGTTGTTACTGTCTAATTAATGTTGTTGTTACTGTCAAATAACTGTTGTTATTCTTTATTAAAAACATCTTTGTTATTCTTTGTTAAAAACGTTGTGTTCTTTGTTTCTTTTAAAGGATAAATGTTGTTGTTTCATGTGTAAAAAGGTGTTGTTTCTTAAATTTAAAGTTGCTTGTTTTTCCACAAATAAAGTGTTGTTTTCTCAAATTCACTGAAATTTGTTTGCTTAAAATAAAAGTGATGTTTTCTTAAATTTAAGTGTGTTGTTTTCTTAAATTTAAGTGTGTTGTTTTTCAAATCTAAAGGTGCTATTTCCTCATATTTAAAAGTGTTGTTTTCCTACTTTCCAAGTTGCTGTTTTCTTAACTGAGAGGTGTTGTTTCCCTATTTTCTTTTAAGCCTTTATTCTTTGTATTTTAAAAGGTGTCATATTCGCTTGTTTTAAGTTCTTTGTCCGATTTTATGTGCTGTCTGGTTCCTATGGGCGTTGAGTTAGTCCTTCAGTGACAAAGTTGTCGCGCAATTAATTGTGATTGATGTGGTGGGTGCGCTATCGTTAGAGTGATTAAATTGAGATGTGTCTATGGTGGTGAATATTTATCGATGAGCTGAACATTTATTGGTGAGCTGAATATTTGTTAAATATTGGTGAGCTGAATTTTTATTGGTGAGCTGAATAATTACTGGTGAGCTGAATCAATATTGGTGAGTGTGATAATCGTAGTTATGGTGTTTTGGTGTGTATGGTGCATGGTCCTTGAGTCTCATGATCATGTGCATATTTTGGTGAGCAGAAGGCTTCGGCCTTATTATAATTTATTGGTGAGCAGAAGGCTTCGGCCTTATTTGGTGAGTGCCCTCAAGGCAAGATATTGGTGTTGATGGATCCACATGCATATGCCCTAGGAGTTGGGTTGCATTGCATATACCTTCGTTCTTTTTTGTGATTGATATAAAGTAATGGTGTGCTATTTTTTTTTGTGTATTGGTGTTGTTAGTCGCACCGATCTATATGTTGTTGATCTTGTGTGTTATTACTTATGAAATGAGACTCACCCTCTTTGCTTTTATGTTGCTTCTTATGTCGGCAACGTGGTGTGGCGAGTGAAGGTGATCTAGCACTTTCCTTCCTAGTGGGTCGAGTCAGCTCTGATACGTAGCACCGGGGAGGGTTTTAGTTACTGTTTTTGAACCATTAATGTTATTTTTGGAGTTTTGGCTTAATGTTTATTTCTTTTGGAGATGTTAAATGAGTTTATGAATCATTGCTTAGAGATTCATTATTTACATTTTTGAGGATTTATTTTAAATCAATTGGAGTTTTTATGTGGTGAAAAATGTAGCGCCCTCGTGGTGACTCTGATAATTGCGTGTTTAACTATAATAAGAAAAAGGGGGTGTTACTGTGTTGGGTTGGGGGAACAGGACCCTTGGCGCACGAAGTGCATGTTGATCCGATTCGCAATTGGGTGGTGATGACGCGTCATCAGTGGTCAAATCTTGGTCAAATCCTCATCATGCCGGTCAAATCCACTTATTGTTTTATAAATTAGGCAAAAGTGTACTGCATGGGATTAGAACCTGTAACACTCTCAATTTTCTATGTAATTGCTTTTACGTGTTTTCACTTGTGTGTTTTCTCACGCTAGCGCGTGTGAATTTAGCCCCAGAATTTGTTTGTGTTTTCACCAAACCGAAAGTAGACATAGGACCTAATATATTATATTAGGTTGAGGTTTAATTTTCGTTCCGAAATTCCACTGGAATTTGGACGCGTTTTGGACCTGCCGGACAAAATTTAACCGCTTAAAAACTCTAACCTTGACCCGAATATGAAAATGTTCGACGTCAAGGTTTTAATCGACAGTTAGAATAATTTAGTTAACATCCGATGTGATGTTAGTTCCGCAAAAACACTAACTATCGCTTAACCGTATTATTATATTATTATTTTATGTAAATATCTAGATATTATAATAATACTTCACCGTGAAGTTATCGGACCTAATTTAAAAAAAAACCATTCTTTCTCTCTGTTATATTCCTCACAGACCTGTCAATCACATATCTTCATTCAAAATTAATTTTCACTTGGCTATCACTCTCTGAGGTTAACACAATGCTTCACTATTTACTTTCAAAACCACTCTCATCAACACTTCACCATTTCAAACTATCTTCATTGTGTTTTTCCATCATCGACCCTGAAACAACTCACTCTCATTTTTCTTTTACCTCACGATGGATCATACAAAGACTTGAGCTAGTTTCCTTTCTTTGGTATTTGTTTCTACATTTTCAACTACAAAAGCTCTAGTTTCATCTACTAACTACCATACTTTGGCTTTTGGGTAAGAATTAAACTTTTCTTTTCTTCAGTCTTTATTAAACCTATATACTTCAGTCTTTATTAAACCTATATATATATATCTCGATGCATGAAGGGAGCTTAAAAGATGTTTTTATATATATATATATTACTTCTCCTTGTTTAGTTTAAAAACCTTATTTATATCTATAGATCAAAATGATCATAGCATGTATAGTATTTTTTTTAGATAAGCATAGCATATGTAGTATATTTTCACCATCAGTTATTTGCCGTAGGTTTTCTAAAGAAATACCTGCATAAAACATTTCTTTTAGTTTTAAAATAAAATGATTTTGAGAAGTAAACAGATTTAAGCTTTGAGTACCAAATTAGTAGTTATCACTTAAGTTCTATTTCCAGCAGCATAGTTTTTTTTAAAGTCAGAAGAAAAATTGTGAACTTGATGAAAAAGAAAAAGATGACGTTCTGTAAAGGGTTGGAATTTTTTTTTTGGAAAAGTTAAAATTTGGAGTCGCCAAAAGTTTTCGGAATGTTCTCAGAGCACTTTCGATCGTCATAAAAAAATTAAATCTTTTATACAAAGGAAAAATGTATTTTTCGATTTTCAAGTGTTCAAATGATTTTAGAAAACCGGATAAAGCGTTAGGAAAAGAAATATCGAGAACGGGACTAGTAGCTTATCACGCTCTAGTTACCACTCTTAAAACGAGTACTAGTATTGTAATCTAAGATCTTTGGACTTTATGTTTATGCGTTGAAGGTTTCGCGACACCTGGACCGACCTTAGCTCGGATACCTCGCTACTCGTCAGAACACGTTTCAGGTAAGGGGAATTTCTGAATAATGATTTTTAGCTTCATGGGTATTGTGTGATTGTTTGAATTGTCTGCTGGATTGTTTTGCCTGATAATAATTGTAGTATTATTATGTGAGATGTTATATTGAATACCCCTGTGATTGATTATTGTGAAGATGTGAATGTTTGTTTGTGCTGAATTGTCTGAGTGTTGGAGTCATAACTATTGTTATGACCAATTGTTTTGTAACTTGAGATGAATTGGACTCGAGCAGAGAAATGGTAACGGT
This sequence comes from Oxytropis ochrocephala, assembly GCA_020916435.1. Classification (NCBI taxonomy): domain Eukaryota; kingdom Viridiplantae; phylum Streptophyta; class Magnoliopsida; order Fabales; family Fabaceae; genus Oxytropis; species Oxytropis ochrocephala. The sequence goes on from CM037092.1 coordinate 73,763,398, forward strand.
AAAAAGATAAAGGGAATGTGACATTTTAGTGACAGATCATGTGAGGTTTCGAAAAGAAGAAAACTGAATTTCGAGAGTTAATAAGAAATATTCGCTTTAAAACAGAATAAATATTTTAGACAGAATTAAAAAGAAACAGACTTTATGAAATAGCGTTTCAATTGTGAAAACCCGAATTTCTCCAACGGATCTTCGGTGTAACCTCGTTTGAACAAACACGCTCGTATTTTGAAAATGAAACCTTAGGCAATTGAAAAATGGAGAAGCAAAGAGTTGATTTAAGAGTTGTGGTAAACGATGACAGTGAGTTAGTAAAGATAATAATCGAGTATTCCGACTTTATAAAAGAGAAGCGTTTTCGAAAACTCAAAGTGGTACTCTCTCGTCCGTCAAAAGATAAGAATACCCGATAAGCTATGCTAAGTGGAATGGGACGCTTAGTGTGGTTCTCTAAAACTTTGAGCGCATCATGTTAAAAAGAGAATTTATGAAAATGGGATACTCGATGATTTGTTGATATGTAATGAAACTTTCAAAGTTAAGCGTTGATTTGAGATTAGAACTTGGGGCCGAGTCTTAATCTAGTGAGAAAATCTAGTAAAGATTCGTATTGATTATCTAGGTACCATCGAGGACCTAGAGCGTTGAGAGTGTAGAACGTTTTTAGGGCGTTGTTCCAACCCGGACGTGTTGTAGTCTTGTGCTGAAGACTGCCTGAGTAATTGTTGTAGGTCTGACGGGGAATCCAGATCTAGGTTACAAGGGACACAGAGACATAATCATGGTGTAAATGTTATGTCTGTTGGTGTTGATCTAACGGAGAATCTAGATCACAGTATTGGCCTAGGTGATGATCTAGTGCTATTCCATTTCGTATGGAAATTTGATGATATTGATAATCGATGTGAGGAACGATTTCTAACACGAATCGGAATACCTTTGATTGACTAACCACATTATGTTAAGGTGATGAGATTGTTTATGTATCTTATGTGTTATTTTTCGTTGTTGGAATGATGTCTAAATATAAGTAAGTAATGTATGGTACATGTATAGCTTATGATGAACTCGTGGACGAGGAATTCACCCTTGTTGTGTTTTATTTTGTATGTGGTATATTTAAAATTGGGTTCAGAAGATGGCTTTGAAGGACAAGATGGTTATGAAGGATTTGCAGGAGATGGACTTGCCCTTGGATCTCAAGGGGGAACAAGTTCTTGATTTCCCTGATGGAGGAAATTTGGATGATTGGGAGTTTGACCTCGTCTCCCAAAAGATCTGGTTTAAGGGGGTAGTAGTATCGACTGGTATAGATGATGTAGGTAACCGTCTCTCACAGTTACATTACAAGACTAGCACTACGCCAGATTTGTCAAAAAAAAAGAGCGCCCCTATAAGCAACGCTTTAAGTAAAAACGCCACGGATGGCCAAAACAGCTAACCCATACCCAGCGCTTTTTAAAAAACACTGCCCATCGCCTTTGAGCGCGCTAGCCTTACCCAGCGTTTTTTAAAAAATGCTGCCCATCGCCTACAAACGCGCTAGCCAAACCCAGCGCTTTTTAAAAAACGCTGCCCATCGCCTTTAAACGCCCTAGCCATACCCAGCTTTTTGAAAAACGCTGCCCATCGCTTCACGCGTTCTCCCAATACCCAGTGTTTGTTGAAATGTCCAAATGAAATGTTTGTTGATTTAATAAATTTGGGGCTGATTTATTGTTGATTTTAGTCCATGAAACTAGTGTTTGTTGAAATTACCTAGTGAAATATTTGTTAATTGAATATTGTTCTAGGTCATGGAAACCGATCATTCACAAAAATATGGCAAAAACTTGCTAGCATCTTGGAAGGCAAAGATACTCTTTAGGTTTGGGAGGCTGGTTTTAATTAAATCTATCATCAAACAATATGCAGCTTCCACTACAAGAAAAATGGGTTTTTTTGGCGGATTTTTCCGCCAAAAAACACCCAATTCCGCCGCAAATACACAGGTGTTTTAGTGATTTTTCCGCCATAAAAAGGTGGTGGCAACGTATTTCCGGCGGAATTTCCGCCGGTACTTTCCGGCGGATTTTAAGTCATTTCCATGGATTTTTGCGGGAATTTGCGTGGATTTCCGGTACTTTTCCGTGAATTTTGGACTTTTTGGGGGATTTTTCCGCCAAAAATATTATTTTTTTAACAAATCCGCCGCAAATACATACAGATCCGCCAAAAAAAAATTATTTTATTTTTTTAAAAACATCCGCAGCAAATACCCTAATTTCCGCCAAAAATAATTTTTTTTTTAAAAAAATCCGCCGCAAATCTCTTAATTTCCGCCGAAAAATACTTTTTTTTAAAACGTTATTTAAATTAAATAAATTTTAAAAAAAATATAAATAACATATTTAAATTAAAAAACTCAAATAGTGATAACCAAATAAAATGTTTTTTAAAAATAAATAAATTTAAATTAAAAATATAAATAGCATATTTTAAATTAAAAAACTCAAATACCAAATAATAAACATCCATAATCAACCAAATAATAAACATTCATAATCAACCAAATAATAAACATCCATAAATTAAAATCCAACAAATCACTCCGATATCCATAATAATAAACATCCATAATCAAATATAAAGCTACTAAGGTGCGTGCTCATCCGAGTCATCTCTGTGATAATAGTTTGATCCTCGTCTTTGGTTCATCAGGACCGAACAAAGCGACCTCTAACGCACTATAATTTAGATCAATATTATTGAAGAGATGGGGTGATTGTTCTTTGGGGATCTTCTTCTTTGGGGTTGATATTTACCAGCCGCTTTGAGGTGGTGGTGGCCCAGTCTTTGGGAAGATCTTGGGGTGGATACTACATCACATTTTGGGGTCTTTGGGAGGATCTTGATGATGAGGTGGATCTTTCTTTGGGGTGGATCTGGTGAGAATAATGGGCATGTGGATACCTGCTGAGGGTACGGAGGATACCGAGGCCAAGCGCTACTTGGTGGTAGGAAGCCATATGTGATGATGATGATGATGGCCTCGAAGGATGGTTCATCCCGAGCCATCAAGCTGGCTGAATGCGCTCCTCGGTTCTCTAGCTTGCTCGCAGTCAGCGCTCCTCGATTCTCCTTTGCGGCTCTTCCTTTGTGCGTGCATGTTGCTCCGCCGCTGCGTTCAATCTCTCGTTAAATTCTTTGGGTCAATTGATCTAGCACTGCGTTGGGAGCAACATAAGAACGACCAGTACTCTCTGTCCCCGAATATGATCGACTCGGCATAATGCTTTCCTTGAAGAACTTGGGTCCCATGCTACCAGATCCTGTCAAGCGATCACTCTTTTGTGGGCCAACTGCTCTATCCCAAATAGAGCGAGCCACTCTAGCCTCCTCCACAGGATCGACTGACCCACTGCTCTGCAGCTGAGACTCACGCCACTCGGCCACCCCAGCATCATAAGCATCCTAAAAAAACAACAGATAAATAAATAAATATTAATAAAAAATACAATAAAAACAATATATATATATATATATATATATATTGTATTTAAAGATAAATAACTAATAACATAATGTAGTTTTACCTGAATCCTCCTCGCCCTATCGTGGATAAATGAACCATCCTCCTCTCGCATATACAAGTTGCGATGCAACTCAGACAAACTGACCTCCCGTCCAAGTTCTTCCTCGTAGATACATAATTTTACTATTTACTACCAACTACTTAACACATAGTTAATAAATTTAATTAATTGATGAATATAAGTAATTAATTGATGAATATAAGTAATAAATTTAATTTAATTTAATTTAATTACGTACCATGCGCTGGTGATGAGTTCCAGCACTAACACATCCACTGTGTGATTGCGATGTTGGCTTTTTTGAAGCACGGTTCTTCTTAGCTTTCTCTTGTTTATTTTTAAATTCATCCGTGTTCCAATACTCGACCGGTTGTGCATAAGCTTTTGTGTAACGCCCAAAATAATTTAATTATTCATTTAATTAAGTTATTTAAGGCTTGCAACATTTAATTAAGTTAATTAATTAGTTGGGTTTATTTTATCTAAAAAGGGGTCTGATTTATTTAAGAGGAATACTTAAGTTGGGATATTTTTTTTATTATTACAGAAGGTGGATTGAATTAATTGGGGAGGTGGAAATAAGGCCCAAGGGCCATTAGTGAGCCCAATATTTAGTCATAAACCTAGGGGTCCCTAAGTTAAGGTCTCATTGTGTCCCATTTTGAAAGAAAGAAAACGAAAGAATAGAGAGAAGAGAGGGGGGGGGGGGGAGGCCGACGCAAGGGAGAGGAAGAAAAGAGAAGGCTTTCTCTTGAGTTTGTTGTGGTAAGTGGAGTTCTTTAGTCCATTATTTCCCATTTTCTTTCCTCTTTCTAGTGTGGTAACCTTTAACCTCTCATTCCCAATTTTGTTGATTTTTCATTTTCACCCCAAGGAGAGGGAGAAATTCGTTTCAGTTGAAAGGAGGGTGGGGATACTCCATTTTGTTGGTTTTGGTGTTGGATTGGGGTTTCTAACTCATTCAAGGTTAGGGGACTCTCATTACATCTATAATAATTTGTATGATATGTGTTATGTGTGGAATAGCTCTAGGATGGTTGATTGTGTGAATTTTGTGTTAATCATATGTTTGTTGTTGTATTTGATGTTTAATTTGGTGATAATATGATGCTTGATGTTGGAAATAAATGTGTTGTTAAATGTGCATACAAAGTGTTCGATGAAATGCTTCAATGTGATGAAACATGAGAGTATGTTAATTTCATGAATGTAATTAAATGTCTAAGTGAGTGTGGTTGAGTTTAGTAATGAGTTGTTGGATAAAATGGAGTGGGTATGTTTGTTGAGAAATTATTAGTGAAGTGTGTGAATAGTGTTTGGGGCGCCACTTTCCAAGGGGAATGGTGCCTAGTCTATGTGCAGGTCACAGTTTGGGGGTGCTGGGTAAAGGGGGGGCGCCATTTGCTGGGAAAAATGGCGCCTGGTGTGCAAGCAGGTTGGCCGGGTGTGCTGGAGAAGAGGGGGGCGCCAATTCCCTGGAATTTGGCGCCTGTGTGTGTCTTGTGCGATGGCTAGTGCCTTCTTTGCGTGCGTGCACATGGCAGGCGCGATTCCACTCACTAGGAACTTGGCGCCTGTGTGTGCGCTGTGTTTGCGTGCGTGTGGTGTGGTAGGGGCGCCAAGTGAGGCGCCATTCTGCGCCTGTGTGCGCGTTGCCTGGTGCGCGTGCGTGTGGCTGGGATGGCACGGTATGGGGCGCCAAAATGGCTGCCCCTTGGCGCCTAGTGGCGCGCCTTGTGCTTGTGTTTGTGCTAGGTGGGGCGCCAAAATGGCTGCTGTAACACCCCAAAATAATTCAATTAATTAACTTAGTTGAGTTATTAAGGGTTTGCAACATTTTACTCTTAAGTCAAGTAATTCATTAAGTAAAAGCTAAGCATGTGTTACTATTTTAGGGAAATGTCAAAGTAGGTAAAGGGTGTGAGTAATAGCAAGCCCACGGCCTAAATAAGGCCAAGGCCCATTTAAGTCCATTGGGACATATTAAATGGTACCTTCGAAGGAGACATCCCATTCAGTTCAAAAATATAGTTAAGTTTCTAAATTGAGGGAAGTAGAGAGAGAAGTGAGAACCGAAGAGAGAAGGAAGAGAACTTGAGTGTGGAGAGTTCAAGCTAGGAGGGGAGAGGAGAGCTTGTTGCTGTGGTTTGTTGGAGAGTGAAGGTTTCTCATCTCTTCTCGAATCATTAAGGTTAGGGGTCTTTTAATCCTTGTAATATTCGTGTTTGATAGTGTTTTGGTGTGAGTGGTTTTGATCACCTTGCATGTGTGTTTTATGTGTTGTTCATGATGTATCTTTCTTTGTGTTTTGCTCCTTCTTTGAGATTTGTGGTGAGATCGACGGTGATCGGTTGGGAAAGAGAGAGGAGTGTAACTCTCTGCATTGCGTGTGTGGTACGAAGTGAGCTTTGCATGGTGAGGCATCAAAGTGTAAATCGAGTGTAGTGTGAAGAAATGAGCTTGCATGTAGAGTTAAGGAGAGGATCGGAGCAAATGGAGTGAGTATCCGAGTGAGCATGCGTGAAGTGAGTGGAAATGAGCTTGCATGTTGAGTTTAAGTGAAGAAACAGAGTAAAAGAAGTAAAAAGGGAGTTAAGCGCCTTATGCGCGCGTGCAGAAACCGAAATACCTTAAGCCTAGAGTGAGAGAAACCGAAGCTTGAGGGAAGTCAACGCTTAGAGTGTCTTAGTGTTGAGGGTGCGTTGGTGAGTTTGAGGGAGAGTATGAGTCTAAACACCATTAACGAGGGTAGGGACGCATAAACCGAAGTGTAGGTGTCTCGCCTTAGGTTACCCAGAGGTGTAGAGGTCCTCAAAGCCGAGGTAGCGTCATCGAGGTGAGCGCCCAGTGCCTAAGAGTAGGTGCCCGAACCATGGGATACCGAGGAGTGAATTTCCCATGACTTAGATGATTTTGGTGTAAGGAGTGCGTAGCGTGAGCGCGTTACGAAATGAGGGTTTAGGTGTGGTTAGCGAGGTACACACATAGTGTGCCGAGGTGATGTTGCGTGGTTAGCCGAGGTACACATATAGTGTGCCGAGGTGAGGTTAAGCGCCAATGTTATCTAACACATTGTGGGGACGCCATTGGGAGTGCTACTTTAGCACCAATGTGCATAAGTAAAGGAGCGATTAAGTCCATTTTGGTCCTTAGGTGACATTTTGGTCCCTAAGTGTCGTTGTGGTCCTCGGTGTGACAAGTAGTCCACCATGGATTGCCGAGGTGACCGAGAAGTCGGTTGTAGGTCCTAAGGTGATCTACAGGTGTTGTAGGTCGACGCTTTGCGCGTGATGATGTCAGGTGGTGTAGACGTCGGTGTGGCGACGAGTGCGGCGGAGTAGAAGCGGCGAGTAACGACGGAGTAGAACGAGCGAATAACGGCGGTGAACGACGGTGTAAACATTCACATACGTTATGATTGATTTGTGTGTGATTGTATTTGTCATGAAGTCACATGTTCATGTGCATATTACGACGGAGGAGGTCTCGGCCTCGGATATGGTAGGACTTTCGGTCTCCATATCAAATAACACGGAGTTAACGACGGAGATGCCGACGGGCTAAATAACGACGGTGGAGGTACCTCATTGCATAATGCCCTGTGGATGGGTTGCATACATGCATACATTACATGAATTGTTGTGTTTGAGCTGGTTGATAATTGTTGTGTTTATGTGGACTATCGGTGAGTGACTGTAATTGCTGAACCGAGGTGTTTTTAGTGCTATCTCTATCCTTAAGCTTTCTTCACATTATATTACTTGTGTTAAGAGACTCACCCTAGCTGCTTATTGTTGCCTGCTCTCGTGGCAACTTGCAGGTACTCATGAGTGATAGCTGTGCCTAGTTGATGTTGGTTGAGTCTGCTCTGGTCGTGTAAACACTGGGTTGGGTAGAGTAGATTATTTTGTACTCTTTATACTGATCTTGTGTATATTTTGCTAGATAGTCTTTTGGAACTAAAACTATCATATTTGTGTAACTATTACTATGTAATATGACTTGTTGTGTTACTGGCCGAGGTGCCTTATATGATGGGCTGAGACCCTTTTTGCCGTGGTGATGCGCATGACTGCATGCTTGTATAATGCTGTGAAACTGTTTTGAACTTAATTGATTTTCTGTTTTCCTTTTAATCACCAAATGTAGCACTCCTTTGAGTGGAATTTTGAAACTCGATTTTAATTTAGTAGACCGAATTGATTAAGATAAGGGGTGTTACATTGTTGGTATCGAGCATAAGTTCGGTCTTGTCCGACCACGTAGTTAGTCTAAGTGTCTTAAGCCTCGAGTCTTAGGCTCGTTCTAAACCGATTCTTGATTGTGTGACCGGTGAAGTAGAAATGGTGGGAAGAGTTTGGAAGAAATGATCTTCGCTATAATCTAGCTGCGTTGGAGGCGATGGCAAATGCTATGGGAATCGACTCGTGCAGAATGCCGAGGATCTTTGGAGCTCGTAGACTTGCTACTTTCCGGAGGAGAATCCTCCTACCTTGAGGAGGTATGATCTGATGGGGCTCTAGTATGGTTGAAAGAGATAGAGAGAATTTTTGAGTGATGGATTGCACCGATGAGCAAAAGGTGAGGTTTGGGGGACACATGCTCATTTGAGGAAGCCGACGATTGGTGGCTTGAATCTCTTCAAAGGTTGGAAAGCTGCAGAGGAAGGGATCACATGGGATATTTTCAAGAGGAGTTTATGAGGAAGTACTACCCCGAAGACGTGAAAGGAAAGAAGGAGATGGAATTCTTGGAGCTCAAACAAGGTAACATGACCGTGTCGGAGTATCTTTGCCAAGTTTTCCGAGAAGTGGCGAAGTTCTATCCCCATTACATTGGAGCTACCGCTTGAGTTCTCCAAGTGTATCAAGTTTGAGAAGCGGTTTGAAGCCCGAGATCAAGCGAGGCCATTGGGTATCAAAGGATAAGGGTGTATTACGAGTTGGTGGGATGCTGCAGAATTTATGAAGAAGATAGTATGGCTACTAGCCGAGTTGGGAAGGATAAGAAGACCTTCCAACCTCGAGCCGTTGGAAGCCTTATGACCATTACGGTGGTAGAGGAAAAGGGAACTCTGCAGGAGAGGAAAGCCTAGTAGGGAGACGCTCCCGCTATTTCGACTTGTTACAAGTGTGGATTGCACAGGCACAAGGCGAAGGAGTGCAAGGTCGAGGTGAAGAGGTGTTATAGATGTGGCAAGGAGGGCCACCTATGCGCTGAGTGTGGGAGAAAGGAGATAGTCTGTTTCAATTGTGGAGAGATGGGGCATATCGGTCCCAAGTGTCCTAAGCCAAAGCAAGAGAGAGGCGTGGGGAAAGTGTTTGCATTAATTGGTCCGAGGTAGTGAATGAAATCAAAGGTACGTGTTATATCAATGGTGTTCCTCTAGTTGCAATTATAGATATCTTTGGTGCAACTCATTCCTTCGTTTCTGCCATGTGTGCTAATAGACTGAGTTTAGTGTTGTCTTCATTGGGGAGAGAGATGGTCATTTACACTCCGGCCATGGGTTGGATGACTACCTCTCTCGGTATGTTCAAGTGCCCACCGATCGTATTCGGCGAGGACTTCTCTCGTTAATTTAATTTGTTTACCACTAGAGGAATGGGCGTCATCCTTGGTATGGGTGGTTAGTAGACAACCATGTTCATATCCATTATGTTGAGAGATCGGTTAGTTTTCACGCTCACCGAGGTGAAGGAATCGACTCTACTTCACCTGCTAGGCAAGTGCGCAAGTTGTTGGGAGAAGGGTTACTCTGTTTGCATTACGGGCGTCATTGACGATAGAGAATCAAGTCAAGATTGAAGATGTTCCAGTGGTTAGAGAGTTTGCCGAGGTGTTTCGGAAGAAATACCGACGTGCACACGAGAGAGAGATTGAGTTCACTATAGAATTGATTCTGGAACAAGACCGAATTGTCTATGGCACCTTATAGGATGTATGCATCCGAGAAGTGTCGAAAGTGAAGAAGCAGATTGGAAGAATTGCTAGAAAGGAAATTCGTGAGACCAAAGCGTGTCACAGTGGGGAGCACATGTGTTGCTCGTGAAGAAGAAAGATGGAAGCATGAGGTTGTCACGTGGACTACAGACGGTTGAATAAGGTTACAATTAAGAACAAGTATCCACTACCAAGAATTGACGATTTGATGGATCAATTAGTGGGTGCTCAAGTATTTTCAAAGATTGATTTGAGGTCGGGCTACCATCAAAACAAAGTGAAGGACGAAGACGTACCAAAGGCGGCTTTTTAGAACTCGGTATGGACACTACGAGTACTTAGTAATGCCATTCGGTGTCACTAACGCTCGGGAGTATTCATGGAGTATATGAATCGTATCTTCCATGAGTACTTAGATCGGTTTGTGGTAGTGTTCATAGGCGATATTTTGGTCTACTCCAAGTCGGCAGAAGAGCATGCCGAGCACTTAAGGATAGTCTTTGGAGGTTACGAAGGAGAAGAAGTTATATGCTGGCTATCCAAGTGTGAGTTTTGGTTGAGGAAGTGAGTTTCCTAAGCCATGTGATTTCCAAGCAAGGATTGCGGTGGACCCCTTCAAAGATTGAAGTTGTGTTGAAGTGGGAGGCACCCAAGTCGGCCACCAAAGTGAGGAGCTTCTTGGGGCTGGCAGTTACTACAAAAGATTCATTGAGGGTTTCTCCAAATTGGCGTTGCCATTAACCCAATTGACATGTAAAGATAGGGTTTTCGTATGGGATGGCCGATGTGAAGAGAGCTTCCAAGAGTTGAAGAGGAGATTGACAACGTCGCCAATCTTGACGTTGCCTAATCCAGAGGATCCTTTTGTGATTTATTGTGATGCATCTAAGTTAGGTTTGGGGGTGTGTCTTTGATGCAAGAAGGTAAAGTAGTGGCGTATGCTTCAAGGAAGCGAAGACTCATGAGAAGAATTACCCCACTCATGATTTAGAGCTAGCTGCCGTAGTGTTTGCATTGAAGATATGGAGGCATTACCTTTATGGATCAAGGTTCGAGGTGTTTAGTGATCACAAGAGTTTGCAGTACTTGTTTGATCAGAAGGAACTGAATATGAGGCAGAGGAGATGGTTGGAGTTATTGAAGAACTATGACTTGATCCGAACTATCACCCGGGGAAGGCCAATGTTGTAGGCGATGCGGCTGAGTAGGAAATCTCTGCATGTGTCATCAATGATGGTAAAGGAGCCTGGGCCGATTGAGCAGTTTAGAGATTTGAGCCTAGTATATGAAGTAACACCTCGGAGTGTTAAGTTGGGGATCTTTGAAGATCACCAATGAGTTCATGGTTAGTATAAGGGAAGCCATGAAGGTTGATGTGAAGTTGGTTGATGTGTTTGTAAGTGTTGGCCGAAAGTGATAATAAAGATTTTGAGTTGGATGCGCAAGGTTTGTTGAGGTTCGGAGGGCGGATATGTGTACCGATGATGAAGAGATCAAGAAGGCTATTGCGGAGAGTGTCACGAGAAGTCGGTTGAGTATCCATCCGGGGGCTACGAAGATGTATCAAGACTTGAAGAAATTATTCTAGTGGCAAGGAATGAAGAAGGATGTAGCTCGTTTCGTCTATGCTTGTTTGACTTGCGAGAAGTCAAAAAGGAGCACCGTAGCCGCGGGGTTGATGCAACCGTTGCATATTCTTGAATGGAAGTGGGACGGCATTTCCATGGACTTTGTAATAGGGTTGCGAGGACAACAAGAGGGTTTGATACCATTTGGGTGATTGTTGATAGGCTGACAAAGTCATCACACTTTATTCCTATTAACATCACATACCCAGTGCCAAGGTTAGCAGAAATTTATATCAATGTCATTGTGAAGCTTCATGGAATCCCTTTGAGTATTGTTTTGATGAGAGATCCAAAGTTTACCTCGGAATTTTGGAAGAGCTTGCAAGAGGTGTTGGGTTCCAAGTTGCGTTTGAGCTCGGCATACCATCCTCAGACTGATGGTCAATCCGAGAGGACTATCCAATCCTTAGAAGACTTATTGAGAGCTTGTGTGCTTGAGCAAGGAGGTGCGTGGGATGCGTATCTACCACTGATAGAATTCACTTACAACAACAATCATCATTCAAGTATTGGAATGGCACCATTTGAAGCATTGTATGGCCGTAGGTGTAGGACTCCACTATGTTGGCATGAAACAGGAGAGAGGGTTGTGTTGGGACCCGAGTTGGTTAGAGAGACTACCGAGAAGGTTAAGATGATCGAGAGAAGATGAGGCGTCACAAAGCGCATGGAAGAGTTACCATGACAAGAGAAGGAAGGATTTAGAATTTCAAGCGCGGCGACCATGTATTCCTTAGAGTCACCCCGTGGATCGAGTTGCACGAGCTCGAGGTCCAAGAAACTATCACCTCGTTTCATTGGACCCTATCAAATCTTGAGAGAGTTGGGAAGGTGGCATACCGAATTGCATTGCCACCCAATCACAAATTTGCACGATGTGTTCCATGTATCTCGGTGAGGAAGTATGTTCTGACCCGCCCCATGTCATTCAAATGGATGATGTGCAAGTGAGAGACGACCTCCTTTGTGGAGACAATGCCAATCGAGAATTGAAGACCGAGAAGTAAAGACTCTTTGGGAAAGGAAATCAAGTTAGTGAAGGTGGTTTGGGTAGGAGGCTGCTTTGGTGAGCATGCTACTTGGGAGCTAGAGAGCAAGATGAAGGAGGCCTATTCCGAGCTGTTTGGATTAAGGTAAGATTCCGAGGACGTAATCTCTAAGTAAAATGTTGCAAACCCTTAGTTGAGTTATTAAGGGTTTGCAACATTTTACTCTTAAGTCAAGTAATTCATTAAGTAAAAGCTAAGCATGTGTTACTATTTTAGGGAAATGTTAAAGTAGGTAAAGGGTGTGGGTAATAGCAAGCCCACGGCCTAAATAAGGACAAGGCCCATTTAAGTCCATTGGGACATATTAAATGGTACCTTCGAAGGAGACATCCCATTCAGTTCAAAAATATAGTTAAGTTTCTAAATTGAGGGAAGTAGAGAGAGAAGTGAGAACCGAAGAGAGAAGGAAGAGAACTTGAGCGTAGAGAGTTCAAGCTAGGAGAGGAGAGGAGAGCTTATTGCTGTGGTTTGTTGGAGAGTGAAGGTTTCTCATCTCTTCTCGAATCATTAAGGTTAGGGGGTCTTTTAATCCTTGTAGTATTCTGTGTAAGGGAGCGATTAAGTCCATTTTGGTCCTTAGGTGACATTTTGGTCCCTAAGTGTCGTTGTGGTCCTCGGTGTGACAAGTAGTCCACCATGGATTGCCGAGGTGACTGAGAAGTCGGTTGTAGGTCCTAAGGTGATCTACCGGTGTTGTAGGGTCGACCTTAGCACTGTGATGATGTCTAGGTGGTGTAGACGTCAGTGTGAGCGACGGAGTAATGACGGAGTAGAACGACGGAGTAACGACGGAGTAGAACGACGGAGTAACGACGGTGAATGACGGTGTAAACATTCACATACATTATGATTGATTTGTGTGTGATTGTATTTGTCATGAAGTCACATGTTCATGTGCATATTACGACGGAGGAGGTCTCGGCCTCGGATATGGTAGGACTTCGGTCTCCATATCAAATAACGACGGAGTTAACGACGGAGATGCCGACGGGCTAAATAACGACGGTGGAGGTACCTCATTGCATAATGCCCACGTGGATGGGTTGCATACATGCATACATTACATGAATTGTTGTGTTTGAGTGGTTGATAATTGTTGTGTTTATGTGGACTATCGGTGAGTATTTGTAATTCTTTGAACCGAGGTGTTTTTAGTGCTATCTCTATCCTTAAGCTTTCTTCACATTATATTACTTGTGTTAAGAGACTCACCCTAGCCGCTTATTGTTGCTCGCTCGTGGCAACTTGCAGTACTCATGAGTGATAGCCGTGCCTAGTTGATGTTGGTTGAGTGCCGCTCAGTGTCGTGTAACAGGTTGGGGCCGAGTAGATTATTTTGTACTCTTTATACCGATCTTGTGTATATTTTGCTAGATAGTCTTTTGGAACTAAAACTATCATATTTGTGTAACTATTACTATGTAATATGACTTGTTGTGTTCTTGGCCGAGGTGCCTTATATGATGATGGGAGAGACCCTTTTTGCCGTGGTGATGCGCATATTTGCATGCTTGTATAATGTTGTGAAACCTGTTTGGAACTTAATTGATTTTCTGTTTTCCTTTTAATCACCAAATGTAGCACTCCTTTGAGTGGAATTTTGAAACTCTGATTTTAATTTAGTAGACCGAATTGATTAAGATAAGGGGGTGTTACAGCTGCCCCTTGGCGCCTATTGGTGCCCAATGGTGTCTAAGTGATGTTTAGCCCCTTGATGTCAAAATAGTCCCTAAGTGTCAAAATAGTCCCTAAGTGTTAAAATAGTCCTTAGGTGCTAAAATGGTCCTTATGGTGTGGGATTGGTCCCTAGGTGCTAAAATAGTCCTTAGGTGAGGATTTAGTCCTTAGTGTGACATCTAGTCCAATAATGAAGTGTGGGGTGTAGAAGTGGTGATTAAGCGAAGCGTGGGCTTCGGCCAAATATTGTGAATGAAGTGGACTTGCGAAGTGAAAAGTGATGAGTAACAATTGTTGTGGTAAATGTGTTGTGTTGTCATGCATTGAAAATGATAATATAATGATAATATAATGAATTTTCAAAAATATAATAGATTTTAACAACTTAAACAAAAAAAATGATAATATAATGAATTTTCAAAAATATGATAAACTTTAACAAATTAATCAAAATAATGATTGTATAATGAATTTTCGAAAAACTAATATATTCTTGTATTTCACAATTATCTAAAAAGTATTAAAAACATAAATTAATAATTAATAAATACATAATTTATTTTTTAACTATATAATTCGTATTTCCTCTAAAATATTAACAAAAATTAAAATTTAATAAATATATTAATTATTTTATTTCGGATTTATCTATTTTTTATTAAAAAATATTAACAAAATTTTAAAAGTAAAAAAAATATTTAAACACATTAATATTTATTTCTACTAATTTATTTCTACTAATATTTAAACACATTAATATTAACTAAACACATTAATATTTATTTCTACTAATTTATTTCTACTAAATATTAACAAAAGTTTGAAAGTAAAAAAATATTTAAACACATTAATATTTATTTCTACTAATTTATTTCTACTAATATTTAAACACATTAATATTAACTAAACACATTAATATTTATTTCTACTAATTTATTTCTACTAAATATTAACAAAAGTTTAAAAGTAAAAAAAATAATTTCAATAACTAACCGGTGGTGGTGAGAAGTCTCTGACTTGATGTTAAACTGAACTCCTTTGAACAAACAAGCAGATGTCACCAAACTCTAACAACTCCTAAGCAAACAATACCACAATTAGTAACTAATAGTTTAAAACAAAGTATAGATTAAAAGAAAGTATAAACTAAAACATACCTTGTAAGTTTGAGAGAGAAGAAGAAGAAAAAATGAATTTGTAATAAGTTTGAGTGAAAGAATTTGAGAGAAGTTATAAAAGTGTTGAGAATATTAGTAATGGGATGGAAGAAAGAATGGAACGAAGAAAGAATGAAAATCGATATATGAAGAAGGAGGAGGGCGAAAGTGCAGTTAAGTGCGGTCTTAAATGCAAAGTGGTCATTTGCGGCGGATTGGAAGGTCACTTTGGGCGGAATTAAAGTGTCTTGAGGACCGTGTTGACTGATTGGTCATTTGCGGCGGATTAAGTGACGTTTTTGGCGGAAATTTGAATTCAAATTTCCCCCCTATTTTACGTTTTGCATTTCCGGCGGATTAGACCGCCATTTTCGGCGGATTAGGTTTTTTTTCTCTGATACGTTTTTGTTTTTACTTTATAATCCGCCACAAACGTCACAAATCCCCCACAAATGTCAAAAATCCGCCAAAACATTTCTAGTGGATTAAATCCCCCACAAATGTTAAAAATCCGCCGGAAAGTTTGTGGGGGATTAAAATCCGCCAGAAACTTTTGCCTTGGATTTTCTGTTTTTCTTGTAGTGTTCTTGTGTTTTTATCAAACTCAGACAGAGCATGTAACCTTCAACATAAGCCAAAAAATAGGATCAAATGTAGTGGCGAAAACTTAAAGGATTGAACAAGGAGGAAAACAAAGAAACAAAGCGTGATAGAAAATCTTAAGTTGATCAAGATTCAAGATTTATCTTCAATGAATATCAAGAAAAAGTCTTTGATATTCTAAAATTGTAATTTGTAACCATAGTAGAGTTGTGATTCACAAAAGAGACTCCAATTGAGCTTTTCTCCTTAGAACAATCTCTCAGGTAATTTCAATCACATGAAAACGACTATCCCCCGTCAGGTATCTACTTACAATATATTTTAATATAATTTTGATTTAATAGTAGTTATTTCAATTTAACCATTTCGATTCTAATTTTATTTATTTATATAATTTCAGTATTTTACCGATTGTCAGTGCCAGGCATACTCTGTTGAGCAGTTTGCTGAGCTTAGGGGAGAGTGGTACGGTTATGTCTCCCGTTTTTTCAGAGTTTGATTTGGATACATATAAGTTAACTTGCTAGTTTTTGTTCATATTGTAAGTTGATAGCTAGTTTTGGACACATATGAATTAGCTAGATAATGTAACTTGTTAGCTATTTTGTTTTGGTTCATCTTATGTTGACATATTGGTGCATTTGGATATAGAGAGTTTGCTTCGGTTATGTATTGTAATTTGTTAGCTATATATATGTTCTGGGGTGCACTAGCAAGGACATGATGGTGCGGTTAGCAATGGGCGGTGGCCAATCTATCGCAAAACGGCCCAAGACCGTGTCTTGCCCGTAATTCGGCGGCCGCCGCCTTTCTCGCAGAAGCGGTCGGTCGCCCCGGTGGTATAAGTACCACCTCCATCCACACGTCAGGTACGCAATTCCTACCCTGTGATACCCTGCCCGTTAGCACACCTCTGACTAGAACGTCGGAGTGTCTTTGCAGGTACCACCCGAGGCGCTCTGAAGACCGGTCCCCACGCCAGCAACAGCGACCGGACGAAGGAGCAGCAAACAACACACTTGGTGATCGAGGTACGATCATTTGGCGACCACAGTGGGAGCGAGCGTGCCCCACTTCAAAGATGGGCCCGAAGAAAATCGTTACGCTGGCGTCCACCGAAACGACCTGCCCGGTCAAGACGCTCGTCGCGGCAGACACCGGAGGGCGTTCTCTAACAATCAATGAATCCCAAGGCAACCCGCCGGAACCTTCATCCGGGCGGCAAGGAGCCACCTCGGAACGAGCATCAACGAATCCCGAGCGAATCGCCGAGGCGGGATCATGGAGAAATTGCCGAACACGTCACCCGTGCCGTTCTCCGGCTACTCGAAACCAAAAATCGAATCATAGCCGCCGGGATAACTCGATAACTTCGGCTCGAGAGAGGTCCATTCCGCTCGTCAGAAAGCGGGACATGGGCGTCCTCCGCTCGAACTCGCCGCTTCACGTAGGGCCGAAGCCCCCGAAGGATCGTCCGCTATCGAGGAAGTACCTCGCCGATCCTGCTCAAAGGATTCGGGCGCGCAGATCGCCGCTCGCAGAACGCAGCGCGATCGCCGTTCCCCTCACATAATTATGATTATTATTGATTCACCCTACCGGCCCGAGTCGGACCGTTCGTCTACAAGATATTCTTCGTCATGCGAATCCTCCGACTCGGCGCGCCTAGGAGCCGGTCGTGGGACCCTACGACGAGTTGAGCGAATATCGGGCGGTGAAATCGAGAGATGTTTCACGACGGCCGAGAAGACATCACTCCATTAGAAACAGAGGCCGTTCGTTCCAAGGACCCCATACACGGGCACCCTACCGGCGGTGGATTCTATGGAATACCGACCGGCGAAGCATATCTCACGATGCAGACGTTCGGGCCGAATGACTTCTCGACCGGCGGCCAAGGCCCTTTCACAAGGGAGATTAGACGCTATCGTATCCCCAGGGACCTCAGAAAGCCGCCCAACCTCAACAAGTTTGATGGGCGAGGTGATCCTGACAAACACATCGATACTTCAACAATTAACTGTAGCTACCGAGAGTTGGATTCCATCATGAAGTGCCGGCTGTTCCCACAGTCACTTGACGGACGAGCTCTAGAATGGTGGGGGTCGTTACGGCCGAACACCATTTCCTCGTGGGAAGGATTGATCAGAATCTTTTTGGCAAATTACACCGCCAACCGGTGCCAATACCGCCATGAAGAGCACCTGGACACCATCACCCAGGGGGACAATGAATCATTAAGACGCTACATAGAACGTTTTAACAATGAAGCCGATCAAGTACACGACCTAACAGACAGGGATAAACTGAAATACCTCAAGAGAGGTATCCGGCCGGACCACAGATTTGTTGAAGAGTTCACCTTGAACCACATCGACGATCTCAGCACGTTCCTCCGTAGGGCCAACGCCCACATGCATTATGAGGAAACCCTTGCTGCCAGAAAGGCTGCCCGCGTGCGACCTAGAGAAGATGACAGCAAGCGGGCCAGAAATCAAGACAATAAGCCGGAGTACCGGCCCAAGAAGTATGAGCATCGGACGAGGCTCAATGCTCCCATAGCCCAAATACTTTCCGAATGTCAGAACAACGAATTTGTCGATGTGAAGAGGCCCGACCCATTGGTACTCAAGAAGGCGCGGGCCACCAAAAATATTGCGGTACCATAAAAGCAAGGGACACGATACCAATGATCGTGCATGTTCTAAAAGATGACATCGAGGATCTCATCCAAAAGGGGAAGTTGAAGCAGTATGTCCGTGCTGAGGGTGCCGGCCGACCTGAAGAGAAAGCCGGAGGAAAGAAGCCTCAATCGAAGGGCAAAGAAATTACTGCAGCGACTATAGAGGCAACAGCGGACAAAGACACCTCCGAAGAGGACGTCCAGGATGTCCAACGGCCGGAGTGGCCATGGTGATCAAGGAGAAACCCTTAGAGAAAAGGGATTGAAGAAAGCTATAAAAAGAAAATGGAACGAGTTGATGATGGTTGGGTCTACATCGCGGAGCGGCAAGCTTCAAAAAGCCGCCCATTTCCTTTGGAGATGAAGATTTTGGGACGGAAGGGCCAATAGCTATGCCCGTTGGTAATCGTAGGCGGTAATGGCCAATACCGGCACGCCGAATGCAGTCGACCAAGGTAGTTCGGCCGACATCATATTTGAAGAGGCGATCGACAAGATCAATGTCGGCCGGAGTGAGATCATTCCACGGCACCGATCCAACACCCTAACAGGGTTCAACGGGGCAGTCACCTACCCCTTAGGAACGATAGATCTCTTGGTCACCTTTGGTGATGACTCAGGAACGAGCACAAAATACCGGACGGTGAAGGCCACATTCCTAGTCCTACCCATCAAATCCTGCTATCGGTGCATTATAGCCGACCGACCCTAGGAAAGTAGGGGCGTAGCCTCTGATCCACACGAAGATGAAGTTTCACACAGAAGGGCGATCAAGTGGTGATGAAGTGTTAGCCGACCTAGAAGCGGCCAAGAAAAGCCACTATCTGTATCAAGACATCTGCAACGAGCAAGATAGAGATACTGACCCACGAGCACTGGAGAAAAGGCACCAAGTCAACCTCGCGGACTTAGACGCCGGTATGATACGATAGCGACCAGGACGGCGGCGATGAATTAGCCCGCGAGCTAAAAATAGGCCCGAAGAGCCCGAGCCACATGGAGAGCTAGTTGACGTCCGGCCTAGGGGCGACCCGGAGAAGACGGTCCAAACTTCGGACGCGGACTACGGCGGTGTCGCGCAGGATCTCACGGCTGCCTTAAGGAGTATGCGGACTTGTTTTTGCATGGCAAGCATCCGACATGCCCGGCATCCCAACAGAAGTTGCATGTCATCAGCTCGCAGTAGATGAAAATGTCAGACCGGTAGCCCAAAGAAGGCGAACCCAAAATCAAGAAAAATCCCAAGCAGCGGCTCGGCGGTTGACGACACGGTCAAGGCCGATTTCATTGAAGAGATAAAATACACAACTTCGGGTGTCAAGCGTGGTTTCGGTCCAAGAAGAAAAAGCGGCAAGTGGCGCATGTGCGTCGATTACACAGATCTGAACAAGGCATGCCCGAAGGATGCCTTCCCGGTGCCAAGCATTGATAAATTGGTCGACGGGGCATCAGGCTATAAATTACTGTCGTTCCTGGATGCCTACTCTGGGTACAATCAGATCACGATGCATCCGCCCGATCGCCACAAAACTGCCTTCATGACCGATCGTGGCAACTTCCAGTACAAGGTCATGCCGTTCGGCCTGAAGAACGATGGGGCGACATACCAGCGGATGATGAACAAGATCTTCAGGGATCAGATCGGTCGAGTAGCTGAAGTTTACCTTGATGATATGATCATTAAGAGCAGGAACGACCCAGACCATGCGGCCGACCTAAGAGAAGTCTTTAAAGAAGCGAGGAAAAATTCTCTTAGGCTTAACCCAGAAAAGTGCACCTTTGGAGTTAGGGCCGGCAAATTCTTAGGGTTTCATCTGACCGAAAGGGGGATAGAGGCTAACCTGGACAAATGTAGGCGATCGTGAGGCATGAGGCCGCCCACCAAAAAAAGAAATCCAACGGTTGAATGGCATGGTCATTGCCTGTCAAGATTCATACCTAGATCTGCGCATGCAAATCGCTCCCCTATTTAAACCTGTTGAAGAAGGAAGTAGACTTGAATGGACCGACCAGTGCCGGTGAACTGCTTTGGAACAATTAAAGGAGGCTTTGACCAATCCACCCATCATGACAAAGCCCGAGCCGGGCGAGATCCTATATTTGTACTTAGCCATAACTAAAGAGGTATTGAGTGCCAGTCTGGTTAGAGAAGTTGACTCTAGGCAAAATCCGGTCTACTTCATCGCCAAGGTGTTGCGAGGACCGAGCCGAGATACCAGAGGATCGAAGCTAGCACTTGCACTACTAGTGGCCGCCGCGCGCTGAGACCATATTTCGTGGCTCACCAGTCGTGGTAAGGACGGACCAACCCATAAGACAGATCCTCCACCGGCGGACTGGCGGGGCGAATGATCAAATGGGCAAGAGAACTTAGCGAGTCGGCATCAAGTTCGAGTCCGGATCGGCCGCTAAAGCTCAAGTGTTGGCGACTTCATTGCGTAAATGACCCCAACACAAAATGGCCACGGACACAATGTGGACATTGCATGTGGGACGGCTCCTCCAACAAAGAAAGGTGGGGGGGGCCTCATACTAGAGAATTCGGATGGACTTGCGGTAGAAGTGTCCCTGACATTCGCGTTCCACACATCCAATAACCAAGCTGAGTACGAGGCATGCATAGCCGGGCTGCAGCTTGCAAAAGAGTTCAACGTCGACCGGGTAGAGCTACACTCAGATTCCTTACTGGTCGTCTCTCAGATCCAAGAATTATACGACGCTAAAGATGAAGTGTTGAAGAACTACCTGGCCAAAGTAAGAGAGCTCCTCCGCCAGTTTGACCGGGCGGAGATCAAACACGTGCCAAGGACAGAAAATGTCCGGGCCGACCTCCTGTCAAAGCTAGCCAGCACAAAGGCACCGGGCAACCACAGAAGTCTAATCCAAGAAACCTTGACTCGGCCGAGCGTCTCAACAAAGCCTAGCCAACCCTTGGCCGTCCTCGCTATAGAAGCAGGAGACGATTGGATCACTCCTATCCTGCGCTACATCACACTGGGCGAGGAGCCGGCCGATCCAAAGAAGGCCAAGACCTTGAGATTGCGGTCCACCAATTATTCTGTGATCGAAGGGAAGCTATATAGGAGGGGACTCTCATGCCCGCTCCTCCGTTGTCTATCGTCGGGCGAATCCAGCCACGTCCTGCAAGATATACATGAGGGATTATGTGGCAGTCACCAGGGCGGACGGTCAATAGCAAAGAAGGCGCGCCGAGAGCCGGGTACTCTTCGCCGACCATGGATGAGGACGCCAAGAAGCCGGTGCGTAAATGCAAGAAATGCCGATACATGCCGATGTCCACATCGCCCCTCATCGAAGCGCAAAGCCTCACTTCACCATGGCCGTTCGCTCGGTGGGGATGGATTTGCTCTTTCACGGCGCCCGGTCAATTCAAGTTCCGATCGTGGCGATGAGACTACTTTACAAAGTGGATTGAGGCCGAGCCTCCGCGACCATAACCCGGCAAAAGTCAACAAATTCTTGGTAGGAACGCCCTAGCACGGTTTGGAGTTCCCAAAGCGTCGATAACGCACAACGGCACCCGGTTTGCTGCGCGAGAAAATTCAGAGGAATGTTGACCGACCTAGAGTGAAAGCGGCGCTTCACCTCGGTCGAGCACCCTCAGACGAACGGGCAAGCCGAAGCAGCCAACAGAGTCATCCTGCGTGGGTTGAAGAAAGACCGGATGAGGCAAAGGGAAATTGGGTCGAAGAACTTCAGTCCGTCCTTTGGGCATATAGGGCGACCCCCACTCTTCGGCCGGGAGTCACCTTTCAAATTGGTCTACGGAATGGACGCGGTAATCCCTATAGAAATGAGCGAGCTGAATTGGAGGACGGCCAACCCCCCAACCATGATCAGGAACGAGCGGTCTTTAAGGGAAGAATTGGACTTGGTTGAAGAGCTACGCAATCAAGCATCCCTCAGAGAAGCATTAGTCAAACGAAGGTCGTTGCGGATATAACGCCCGGTGCATGAAAAGAGACTTTCCGACGGGCAATGGTCCTCGACGAGCGAGACGTTGGCAACAAGAATGCACGCCAAGGAAAACTAGCCCCCGGTGGGAAGGCCGTGCATCGTGTTATAAATAAGACCGCCGTGGGGCGTATGAATTAGAAACCATGGAAGGGGCGGTCATCCCCCGGACATGGAATAGTGACAAGTTAAAGCAGTACTATGTTTAGTACCCCATCTTGTAATTGATCGATCAATTGAATGAATAAATATCGGCGGCGCTCTTTTTCCCATCGGGTTTTTTACAGAGGCCCGTCCGTTAAATTACATACATTCCGTTTTAAATTTCGCAACTAATGACCGGCCGCATAACGGCGACCGAATGGTCAAAGTGGCCTGGCGGTTAATCGATAACCCGCGACGATCGTAGCGCCGGCGACCTACAAAGAGTGCCACCGAAGTGGCCCGAGGTTAATCGATAACGCGCGAACGATCGAGGCCGCCGAGCGACCTACAAAGAGTGCCACCGAAGTGGCCCGCGGTTAATCGATAACCCGAGAACGATCGTAGGCCGCGGCGACCTACAAAGAGTGCCACGAAGTGGCCCAAGGGTTAATCGATAACCGCGCGACGATCGTGAGGCGCGAGGCGACCTACAAAGAGTGCCACGAAGTGGCCCAAGGGTCGTGGTAACCCATAATCGTCAGTAGGCCGCCGTGCGACCTGCAAAGATCAGGTAATGATCCACCCAACGATCGACCAAAACGAGCGCTTCGTAGTAGCGCAAATGGGCCAACGATCGGCCTAAATCGAAACCTTATTGAAGACAAAAGATGGCGGCCTACAACCGGCCTAACTTTCGTAACTTAGAAAAATGGGATAACAATGTAAGAAACAAGTTAATCAGAAAAGTAAAAATTCATTACAAAGCAAGACGCCCGGGCGAAGCCGGGCGCAGAATCTATTCGACCGCTCGAAGGCGGGATACAAAGCAAAAATAAAAGTGCGACGAAATTACAGTGAACAAACCGCTCGCAGGCGGGCAAAATAACAAGCTAGTCACTTCTTAGCACGAGCGAGGATCACAGACCGCTTGCGGACCATCTTGCCATCATCATCCATCCTTGCGGGCAAGACGATCTCCTCACCCTCAACCACATAGTCGGGCTGCACCAGTTGGCTGTCATACTGAATGCCCCGAGCGGCGAGCAACTTCATTTGGGCCACAGCATTGTCGAACTGGTAAAGGGCCGCCCCTTTTGCCACTGAAGCTACCTCGGCAACCTTCTCCTGGACGACCGCCGTCTTGACTTCCTCAAAGCGGGCGACCTCGGCTTTCAGGGTCTTCACCAAATCAGCAAGCTCCTTGTTCCTGGCCCCCAGCTTGACCTTGTCGTCGGCCGGCCAACTTCTTATCCTTTTCGTGGCCGCGACTTGATCTTGGTTTGCTCGAGCGGCAATCTCGTGCTCCGGCTCCTTAAGTCTCCGGCCGCCGACTCAAGCTCTTTGACCTTCCTCTGGGCCGCATCCCGCTCGGCCTCAGCACCTGAAATGGAAAACTAAGTTAGCAGACGAATGTCGAATATTTGATCGATAAGGTGGCAAAAACAGCAACTCACGTGCTTGGCTCCTCTTTATGTCCTTCATAGTCTTGTTGGCAGACTTGAGCAGGTCGCCACAAAACTCCATGGGATCCTTCTTGAAAAGTGCCACCTGAGCATCATCAAAATCCTCGAGTTCAAAGACGGGGGATTCAATCCGCTCTTCCTCCTCCCCCCTCGGTCGCTTAGAAGGAGTGCGACCGTCCTGGCCACGAGGGCCACCACCGGCGCTCATATCTTGGTGACCGCCCCCAACGCTCCTATTGAGGAGTGGGGTGTTCTGGCGTTGCTGAGAACCGGGGGCAGGTTTCTTCTGGGCGCTGCCGGTGACGAGCTTCTCCAGACTGAGCCAATCTGAGGTAGACATCTTCAAAGTTTTAGCTGCAAAAAGAAAAAAGAGGTCAGTCGACCATACGAATAAAAACGAAGCGAGCTAGTAGCAAAAGGTACCGACCGAGCTCGGATACTAATTTATCCCCCTCGAACAAGCAGAACGGCCGGCATGGGATATCCCCCTCCGAGTTCTGCGGCAACAGTGCGGACAACTCCGTTATCATAGCCAAAGTCGCTCCATCCTCTTCATCCAAAGTCGACACGGCGAATGTATACTCGCCCCCGCTTCACAGAGAAGTGAGCCGCGCCGCGAGAGATTGGAAAGAAAGAGCTCCCTGCAGTACCATCCGGAAGAAAATCCGCAATGTCCTTAGCGGCCTCTGCATCAGGAACGACCCAAAAGTATTGATTCTTCCAACCGCCCGGCAACGAGTCCGAGTAAGCTCTGAAAAACTTGCGGGCGAACGACTTCTGGTTCTTGAAAGACACCTGCTCCTTGCGAGCCATGTTGGTCTGTACTCCGTGCGGCTCGGCTCGAGC
Source organism: Oxytropis ochrocephala (assembly GCA_020916435.1). Classification (NCBI taxonomy): domain Eukaryota; kingdom Viridiplantae; phylum Streptophyta; class Magnoliopsida; order Fabales; family Fabaceae; genus Oxytropis; species Oxytropis ochrocephala. Next base: position 73,788,141 of record CM037092.1, read on the forward strand.
AGGCGAGAAAGAGCTTGGTCGACACGTTCGGTTCAACCGATCGCACAAACTCTCGAACGTCTTCATAAAGCCCCAACCGTTCGGGTGGATCTGAGAAGGAGCGACGTTCAGGTACCTGAGAACATCCTGCTGAAAGTCTGTAAAAGGGGGAACGATCCCCATCTTTTCAAAAACCACCCGGTGCATGGTGAACTTTAACTTGGACGGGACGGTCGCAATATTTTCATTTTCTTGCATGCCTTTCACTTTCCAACCCGGCTTGGTGAAGAGGGCGTTCAGATCGTCAATACTGAGGGCCTCTCGGGACAAAACTTTTGAAAGCCCTCATTTTCTCAGACACCCAGGAGATATCGTTCACATCAATAATTGTAGATGGGGCCGGCCTCTTCCCCCATCCGTTCGTCCGCAGCTTCATTTGGCTCCCCAACTCTCCCACCGGCTGCTGCTCAAAGATCGCCATCAACGATCGCTTTCGACGGGATCCGCCTCAACATGCATAGGTTCAGGCCACGAAGGTCGGCCTCTAAATCAATAAAGTTAAAACTCTCCACCGCCGGTGAGTGACATCACCCATATCCTCGTCGCCCGACGACATCGACCGGTGGTCGTCGCTTCTTCGCCGATCGGCCAGCTCGGTTGCCTCGGTGGTGGCGGTGGGACCCAAGACTTCTACGATTCCGTTGAGGTCGAGAGGAGACGCTGCCGCTCGAGCTTGAGTGAGAGCGCGCGATGATGAAGCGGCCGGCGACGGGAACGCCTCTCTACTATTCGGGGGAACCGCCCGCCTCTCCCGATGACATAGACTCGGTCCCTCTCTCGCTCTCCTTGGGAACGCGACGCCATAAGGGCTAGGCTCACGAGGGCACCGGATATACGAGCGGTGCGCTTAGTCTGGCCGATCCACCTGTGATGGGGACATCGCGTCAAGGTCGACCGAGCCAGGGCGCTCGGGAGAAGGGGGCGACGTGGTCGTCCCCCGACCGGACGCCTCCCCTTTCACGAGGCGTGGAAGCTAACTAAAGGAAAGCAATAAGGAAAGCAATAAAGTGCAGAAATAAATAAAGACTTAAAAGGGCGACTTACCTGGAAAGGAACAATCAGGAAAGAGAGGAACGGGCAGATAACCCTCGCAAAACAACTTTCAGGGCGCTTGCAGATAGCTCGGTCGGCAGCAGAGGATTGCTGCTTCGTGTGTAGAAGACGTCTTGACCAAAGGTCCTATTTATAGGAGGGCCCACCAGACGAAGCGTCGCGAGTCTGCTGCACGCCTACTCCCATCCGTTGCATGGGGAAGCTCAAAAGGTGTCTCGAGACACGCAAAAGTCCCCTCATTCATTACGCATTAATGGCAGGGTCGAAGCCCTAAAGACATCCACGCGATCGGGCGACACCACGGTCACGGCCGCCCACTCTCGACGAAGGTATAACCACTCCACCGGGGCATCGATTCAAGCCTTAGCCCGCCCTAAAGCGACTCCAGGCTCGGGGGCAAACGCTGCGGGTGCACTAGCAAGGACATGATGGTGCGGTTAGCAATGGGCCAGCGCCCAATCCTGCAAAACGGCCCAAGACCGTGTCTTGCCCCGTAATTCTCGGCGACCGGCCGCCTTTCTCGCAACGGTCAGGTCGCCCCAGTGGTATAAGTACCACCTCCATCCACACGCCAGGTACGCAATTCCTACCCCGTGATACCATGCCCGTTAGCACACCTCTCGACTAGAACGCCGGAGTGTCTTTGCAGTACCACCCGAGGCGCTCAAGAGGCCGGTCCCCACGCCAAGACAAAATGGCCGGACGAAGGAGCGAAAACAACACACTTGGTGATCGAGGTACGATCAAATATATATATATATATATATATATATATATATATATATATATATATATATATATATATATATATATATGTGTGTGTGTGTGTTTAAGTATACATAAATGAATTTGACTAGATTGGATTGTATTGGTTGTATATGACCAGTAAATTGTAAATATAAAATGGAAAATACACAAAACAGAAAAGAAAAGAAATAGGAAAAAAATTAGACAATGGGGCGCTTTGAATGAAGTCTTTCGCTATAGGAGGACGAGTTTTGGCAATAGGCAGCGCTTTTTAGGAGGAGCGCCTATTTGAGAACGCTGTTGGGCAATGGGTAGCGCTTTTGGGAGCGCGCCTATCTCGAGGATCGCGTTTGGCAACGGGCGGCGCTGGCAAAGAGGCGCGCCCATTATTTGAGTGGAATCAGCAGCGCCACGTTCAGCAGCGCTCAAAAGCGCTGCCCATAGATAAAAAAAGCGCTGCCCATCTACTAAATCTGTTGTAGTGTAGGTTCACTATTAATATGCCGTTTGACTTTTTCTGGGATGTACCTTGGACCCCTCCTATGCGACAATACTATTATGGGACTAGGCGGACATCGCAGTATACACGTGGAGTTAGGATTGGGCCACGTACGATCACTACTCTAAAGAAGAGCGCCATTCCTAGGGGACTTGCTAGACCATCAGTGACCCTAGATCTTCCTGAACCTGTTGACCCTGTTCCGGTGATTCAGGTACCCTTTGCCCCCATTGTTGTGTGGTGCTAGGGATTTTGATGATGTTGATATCCATGATGATGTTACTGATGACATTCCAAAGTCACCTATTATACCAGAGTTTACTCATGCTACTCCGCCACATTTGCCGATGTTTTCATCCATGCATGTTCCTACTTTTCCAGTTTGGAGGCCGGTGAGCGAGTCTCACGGAGCAGGTTCATCTTTAGGAGCACATGTGGTGATTCATGTTTCTAGTGATGAGGAGTCTGATGATGAGGAGGACCCAGAAGCGAGTCCATCTTATTATTACTAGTGAGATTAGCTGAGCTGAGGTCTAGTGTTGGTGTGTGATATTGTTAGGTGTTTGGAGGGCCTAGTATAGTGGTTGTGATGTGCTGGCGAGTTGATGGTAAAGCCAAGTATGTCTTTTTGAGGATTAGTGTCCTTGTATATAGTTTCCTTTCTCCCATAAGTATTAGGGATTGACTATGTTTGATGATGTTGATATGATGCCGCCTGAGTGCGTGTTTTTTACATTAGCCCTGACTATGCCGCCTGCGAGCGTGCTGTGCAACTTGTTGCAACTATGACTTTATGTTTATATATATATATATATATATATATATATATATATATATATAGTCTTTATCTTGGACCGATTTATAGTTATTATTCATAGTGAAGTATACCTTAGTTATCTATAAGTCCTTATCCAGAAAATATTTTCAACTTCGATTTCAAAAAAAATGGGTCCATTTTTCGTAAACAAATACAAAGTAAGAAGAGTTAAGTTAGCAAGGTGACACTTCAGAAATGGTGTTTTACAGAACCCATGAGCATACACTAATGCAGCGTGTAACATCCCTAACTTTGTTAATATCAATCTAAGAAATTAACGAGCGATTTATTATTCGGAGTGATAAATAAATCCATTATCGGATTTGGGACAGACGAGATAGCATTGTCTATCAATTAAATAAGAGGATTAAAGTGCTCTAGTAATTAAGCTATGTAGCGATTTTGTAAGAAATCGGATTAAAACGGACTTAAGTGAGTGAAAATGAATTAAGGGCATTTTGGACATTTGACTATAAGTCAAATCTCTCACTTATATTGTGGAAAAAAAAAAGAAAAGGAAAAAGAGAGAGAGAGATTGGAGCCGTGAGAGAAGAAGAGGAAAGAAGAGAAGAAGAAGAGAAGAAATGGGTAAGGAGGAAGAAGAGGAAAAATGGGAGCTTTAAACTCATCAAAACACAATTCTTCCTTCACCAAAAATGATCTCCTCGTCATTCTCTTCGATTTGGTACCAAAATCATCATCATCAACTCACACTCTCTCACTTTGCCATTTTTGAATTTAAGTGGAAAATGGAGGTTTTGTTGTTCAAGCTCAAAGGAAAGCTTTGAATGGTATTTGGGAGCGAGTTTAAGGTGGATTGCGCAAATATTGAGGTCCAATTTGGGGTTTGTGAAGAATCAAAAGGTTAGGGTTCATATTGGGATTATGTGTGAATAGTGAATTGAAGCTTGAAGACGCGAATAATAGTAATTTCATGGAGGTTTTGTGATTTATTGTAGGTTCAAAGGGATCGAGCGGATTCGATTGTCGTCGGAGCGTAAAGTTTATGCGAGGAACGATCGTGCGGTTATGTAGATTAAGCTTATGGGTTTCGACTTGAGTTATTCGGTTTGAGTTCGAGGATACGGGATTGTTCGTGTGTTTTCTCGCTCGTGAGCACATTCCGACATTTTCAAGATATTTCGTGATTTTCATCACGAGAGGTGAGTTTTACTCACGTTTAGGGGTTTGTGTTCGAATGATTGAATGTGTCGCTCATTTCATTTCGTTCCGCTGGGTTTTGAAAATTTTACGAGTCGAAAACCGTTTTCGAAAATTATACTTTTTACGACTTATTCGTTGAACTATATATTGATGTATATATTGATATGTGGATTGTTTGGACTGAAATATTATGTGTGGTGACTGTTTATATGTTGGGGATTGAATTGGATAATGGATTGGACACGAACGGATTAACGGAAACGAGAAAACGAGCAAAATTAGTATTTTTGTGTGCAGGGGGAAAAACACGGCCGTGTTTCAAAAACACGGGTGCCAGTGTTTCTCTCGGGTTGACAAAGTCTCGTTTTAAGCCAAATCTCGTTTTCGTGGTTCCGTTCGATTCCAAACCTCTCCTAATTCCTTCCTCAACCATTTTCCAAGTATTTAGGTCTGTTATACCATGACTTTGTGTGTGATTGAACCACATTTAATAAAATGTGTGAAGTTATAAATATTTCGAAAAACCTTAAACTTAGAATACGTGTGGGAACCAAATGTTTTATGATTTAAATGGTGATCGGACTGATTTCATGAGTTCATACCAATGATAATATGTTATTATAACTTGTCATAGAATGAGTTATGGTTGTATATATATGTAAAGTATATTGAACATAGTTGACTGGCCCAATGCGGTAGTACGGTATTTAATTATATCGACATGGGTGACGCACCCAAGAGGATAGTACACTAGGAGAGGGAAGTCATGAGCCCTCGAGCTAGGCCCATATGAGGTTGTTCATCGTGAGTGGATTGGGTTCACCGCAAACCAAGAAAAGAAAAATGGTTTAAGGTGTTGTACTAGATTATGTAAGAGGATAGTGAATAACCATCAAGAATTGGGTTATGAACTATAGATAAGTAATTTATATTGTACATAGTCATTAAGAATTGGACTATTGCTAGTGATTGATTGTATATTGTAATTTATAAATGGACCGAGTGATGGGTAAGTGGTCATGTAAGACTCATCGAGATATGTTATCTCACCCTACAAATGTTGTTGTATTTCGGATATGCAGGGAAGTGTAAAGCAAACAGCATGATTAGATGTTGTGGCTTGAGATTTGTAGACATAGTAGTTTAGACTATGTTATTTAGTTTGCCTCTCTGTATTCTCCTGGAACTTAGTTTATGACTTGCTTGTTAAGTTATAAAACTAATCTATTTTACCTTTGTCTTTGGATATTGAGTATTTTGTTGTAATGTTTAAGTGATACTTAAGTACTTATGTTATTGTACCCTAAGTACCTTGTTGGAAATAACTCTCGATTGGAATTCGAGAGTTTTGTATTATTCAATATCTTAGACAGGGGCATGCTTACTCGAATGAATGCTAATGGTGCATTTTAGTATTTCTATTGTTAAGGAATATTTGGGTGTTACAATTTCTACTAGATAGAAATATGAGGGTGTTACATTTTGGTATCAGAGCAGTTCGAACTCGTCGGACATAGAGACCTTATGGTCAAGAGGTTAGATAGAGTCAGCTAGGGACTTGGACAATTAAATGTCAGAACCTTTCAGTATATTATGTGAAGTATTGAGTCAGGATCCACTCAATGTTTCATGTGAGTTACTAAGAACGATGACGATTAGTTGCCTCACTACGAAAATGTCCAAACCCTAAACTATAGGAATTCTCGCCTTCTCGGGTTTATCGAGCACGAAGCGGAAGCGAGAGGGCTACTGAGATGGTGTCTCAAGCAAGCAATGGGCAGCCAAGTTGGTTCGAGGAAATTAAGGGCGACTGTTCAGCCAATGAATTCGGTGCAATTGTAGAATTGCAGTGGAAGCTATTGTAGGTTCTACAGGGAACTACAATTAAGCAAAGCCTTTGGGCAGTAATAAAGCCAGTATCGTAAGATCTGTTAAGATTAATTGAAACCCCGAAATCCTGACCATTGATTAGTCGGCCTATCGATTCATCAAATACGGTTTTACGATAACCTTACCTTATGGTTAGAGTAAACCCCAGCTTATGTCGCAGTTAGAGACATTCTTTCAGATAACTGCAAGTATTGATCAGGTTCTTTTTCTCAAAGCCACATTTAGAAATGCCATGAATCCGATCTAGTAAGCTGTAGTGCAATTTCAGTATTGGCTACAGAACCAAATGTTGATGGAGTCAGTTCCCGATTACGGTTTCTGAACCAAGTTCCATTCAAGATGAGATTAGTAGGTTATGGTAACCTAAATAACCTTATTATTACCTTGGGATTATGAGCAAGCCAATCTTGGTCTGTGAGAAATTTTTGTCAGTTCTCCGACTTGTTTTATTTATAACTTTTAATTCGGAACTCCGATTTTCATGTTCCGAGATGCGTTGGAAAGCTAACGAAAATGTCTACATGTCTGAGTAGGTTCTGAACCCTGTTTCCATTTGAATTCTGAAATGTATTTCTACCTTACCATAAGTGGAAGTAGACCAAAACTTCATTTGAGGTCTGGGAAGTTGAAAGAGGACTTCAAATGAAGATTAGATACCTAAACACCGGTTTAGAATGATGATCATTGTACTTTTCAAAAGGATCTATTTCATGGAAATGGTTAATAGTAGTCATAGTCTTTCAACAATCAGGAGAGTTTTCAAAAGCCAACAACAATGAGGCATTATACTAGTATACTACAAGGGTAGAACTTTCAATTACTTAAAGTAGTGAAAGTGTCGTTGTCCTATAGGAAGACCGAATCATCCAAGTGTTAAACACTGACTTCTTGTTAGGCAAGACACATTCCTTACCAAATGGTAACTCTAGGAGTTATTGTTATGTTTGGAGATTTGTGGAGTTGGAGGGTTGTGGGACCAAAGGAATGACTAAAATAGTGAGAATTGTTCTCGGAATCAACGCTGGAAGCATTATCTTGTGCCCGTTTGATTCCGTGGAAGAATCCTTCTATTTTGATTATTTCTTTGATGTTATAATAATTAGCTCAACTCCGTGACTAATCCAAATATGCACGTTTCGCCTAGAGTAGTCAACAATACAACATGGTGGAACAAAGTTTAGAATTTCTAGTAAGTCTTACTTAACTAGGAAAGCTGTTATGTATCAAGCGAGAGAGATCTTTATTGTTTAGATCTTCTCATACTTAAGTGAATGAATAGTAGACTCAGTTCAAGAGAATAGTCGGTTGACTTATAGGTTCGAAAAGCCATACATCCGCGTGAGACCATCCGAATTTAGTAATTGAATTCAAAGACTCGAGTCGCGAGGTGAAGATACTTTTATTAGTATTTCGGGTTAGCAAAGAAATAAACTCCTATGGGTGAGTAAGAAAATTATTTCATATTCAAACTTTTCAAGAAACTTTTACATAACCTTTACCCATTTGGAGAGTCATTATGAACACCGCAGTTGATGAGTTTAACCCAAGTTCTAATAATACTGCACTCAAATAAAACCGAAAGGTGATATTCCCGATTTACTACAAGTTGGGGTGCTCCTGTTACTTGTTGAAAAGAAAGACGGAGCAGGAGGTCGTGTATGTATTACCTCCGCTTGAACAAAGTTACTATTAGGAATAAGTATCCTTGCCAAGAATAAGTGATTTGCTTAATCACCTTCGAGGTGCAAAGCAGTTGTTTTCAAAGATTGGTCTAAGGTCGGGTTATCTTTAAATTCAAGGTTAGGAGCTATGTCTCTCGATGTAAGGTCTAAGACAAAGTTGCTATGTTTTTGATATTGGTAAATATCGAAAAGCTTGGGTATGTTTAGTATCCAAACAGAGTTTGTGTCCTCCGAATATGTCTAATTTGTTCATTTCATTAAAGTATTATTTTGGAAAACCAATGTTGTAACAGACCTTTCAAGATCCCGTCGTTATCGAAAGCAATCGATTTAATCATCGCACTCGGGTCCTTCGCTTTAGTTCAAATCAATCAGCCAAGCAAGGCGACTTTGAACTCGACCTTCATCTCGCCAAGTCATCACACGAGCATGACGGATCGGCCCTTCAGACCTCGCCCTTCATTTCGCCAAGTCATCACGAGCATGACGGATCGCCCTTCGACCTCGTGTCCTTCATTTCGCCAAGTCATCACGAGCATGACGGATCGCCCCCGCACTTTTTGCGCCCTTCGGACTAGCCGTGGTCAAGATAAAGCATAGCGTAAGTCCATCAAGGTAAAATGTATCAGCCCTACAACTTGATATTGAACCTCAGGCCGCTCGAATAGGCCACCTCCAGAGCTCAAATGCTCCTTCAGAGCCGCAGGTGCTCCTTCAGAACCTAAGTGTTCTTTCAGAGCCACAAGCGCTCCTTCTTTATTGCGTTCTTTATCACTTTCTTGTTTTTCTCGCCAAGATCGGCCCCGCAGGTCGATACCTTCTTTACTGTTTTCTTTACTGCTTTATTTTTGCTTGCTTTTTGCCGCCTGAGGGTTGGCACCAATTTATTTCTTGCCTTTGTTGGCTTACTGAGAGTCGACACTTCATTCATTACAGCCGTTTCTGGCTGGCATCCATTCACCCAAAAAGAAAAACTAGAAGATAAAAAAAGAAAAGGAAAATTCGAGTTTTTCCTAAGTAGACAAAATCGGTATAATTTTTTGAATTCTTTATCTCTATTTTGCCTTGGAATATGTTTCGGCCAATTCATATTCCTTGTTAAAATCTAGATAAAGAGGGGCAGCTGTCATACCCCAATTTTGTCCGGCTTAGGTCAAAACCCTAATCTTCCACAAAAATAAATAAATAGAGGAGAAGAGAGCATCATGCATTGCATTTAGGTTTCTAAAAGTCATTTCAAAATTTCTAAAATCATTTTTGGAGTTGGAATACACTTTTGGACAAGCTAGGTTTTGCAAAGGCAAAAGGGCATTTTGGTCATTTCATAATAAAAACAGATTTCGTCCCAAATCACTGAACAATCATCAATGATTTTATTTGAGGAATATTTGTGCTTAATTGTGATTATTTTTGTGCATAAATATTAACCTTTTTGGCATAAAAATCAAGTCTTTGGATAGATGGGTAAAATGGTCATTTTCTTTGAGGTGGGGTAAACAAATCAATTTTGGGATTGGTGAGATCATAAAATTCAGAGCCCAATCATTGAATCATGGGACATGGCCCAAAATGGCATGAATTTAGAAGAATTATCTAGAAAGGGATATTCCATTTCTTTTGAATTTTGAAAGGTCAAGTATAGTACAATAGTACAATTTGCAATTCCACTCACTCTCCCACTCCCTAGTTGCGCACACCAGCCCATAATCATGCAATTTTGATTTATTTTATCGGTTGCAAATTGTGTTTAAATCTTGGCCTTCCATTCAAGTTTTGTGTGCAATCCTCACCCTTCATTTGAATCAAAATGGCACTTGTGTAATAAGCTTCATGGAAAAATACAATTTTGTAAGTAAACTTATCCTTCACCACCCTCATTAAGCTGCGCATTCAGCCCCTCTCTCTCCTCATTTTGTGCTTTTTAATTACCCTCAATCCATGTGACATTGCATCTTGACCATTGATTCAAATTTTATCTCAAATCCTATTGGTTTGCAAGAATCACATTGTCATAAATACCTCTTGAGTTTGCACCCCATATAAAAACCCAAAAGCAAGAGACCAAAGGGATAGACACTCTCATTTTTAACCTAGAACAAAAACTCCTCCTCTCTCTCCTCTTTAGGCCTAACCCCTCCTCTCCTTTCTCCTCCATTTTCTTTTCAAGTTTCATCCACCAAATCACCTCAAATCCACTCCATATTCATATATCTTCTTCCTTTCATCCTTGATTCCATTTTTACTCTACTAAGGAGCTTGTTTTCTTCAAGTTTGCGTGGCATTTGTTGGTGATTTGTTCTTGATCTTCATTTTTCTACTCTTGTGTAGCTTTGATCTTGAGGTAAACATCTTATCTCTTGCATTTTTAACTATTAGCATGTGAATCTTCCTTCTAATCCTCTTCCTCTCTAAGAGGCTTAGAGGGCTCATTTCAAACACTATGTCAAGGACATTGGGAGCCTTGGGTGTTTGAAGTGAGCCCTTGGCCTTGAAGAGGGTGTTCTTGTGTTTTAATTATATGTTTTGCATTTTCACACTCATTTTTTCACTCTTCCATGAATAAAGAATTTTTCACAAAATATATGCATCTTCTTGTTCATATCATAACTTGTGAGTTGAGCTTTGGTTTGATTCATGAGTGTAGGGGGTTCTGTTTTAGGCCTTAGAATTTAGGTTTTTTTGTTGCTCCTTTCATTTTTTTGAGTTGTGTAAATAAAATGCATGATGTACTTGATTTGCATGATTTGTTCTATGTGTGGATTATGAGTTTTAGCATGAAATAATGTATTGTCTTGTGCATATGTGATTTCGGCCTTAGAGGCCTTTTTTTAGGTTCATTTTAGTGCTTAAAATGTGTGTTTGATCTTGTGTAGAGGTGTGTAATAAGTGTTAATGTGTTTTTCACTTTTTAACCATCCATTCATGTTTTTACCTCGCCACTCATTAACTTTTTACCAAAACTAAAAAAAGGCATTTTTACTTTTTACTTTACTATCCCATTAAATAATTACCATTTACTTCATGCATATTTACTTTTACCATTTATTAACTTTTTACTAAAAGTTTTACTACTTGTCTATTTGCAAAAATACCCAAAACATTTTTACACTTTGCATTTCATCATTTGTGCTTACATGTTCATGCATCTATATGCGCCAATGCCTCTTGCATTCTCATACCCTCTTACATGTTCATGCATCCATTAATGTCATGTCTTGCATTTATTATCACATGATCATACATTCATTAACACTATGACTTGCACTCTTTTTCATATGTTCATGCACTCAATAATGCTATGCATTGCATCCCATGATTGTATACTCTTGCACCCACATGTTTGTTTAATCATGCATTCAATTGTTCATAGCAACTTGTGAATACTCCTTATGATTGCTTTGTTTGTTCTCTAATTGTTGTCTCGCTTTTGTCTTGAAAAAGGATTTGAAATGTTCTATTTCTTTTCGATTCAAAATTACATGCTTTTCTTTCAAATAAAACCCTAAGGCATTTTCATAAACAAATCATTAGCCATCACCTGCCGCTGCTTGTTTGATCGCTAATGAAGAGTTATTAGTGATAGTCACCAAGCCTTTGCTTGTTTGACTATTATGAAAGCTCCCACACATTAATTAAACAACAAAAATTAATCCAAATTTCCAAAATAACACGAAGTTATTAGTAGTAATTATCATCGATGCTCACCATTTTTTCAAAACAATTTTCAAAAAAAAAAAAAAAAAGAATAATGCAACGTTGTCACTTGTAATCACCAAGTCATTGCTTGTTTGGTTACCGGTTCCAACTCTCTTTTCTTTCGAGTTAGTATTGAATGCCACCAAGCCTCTCGCTTGTTTGGTGTTCGTGAACACTCGAGTCTTACTTCAAAAACTCCAAAACTTAAACCCCTAAGCCGCAGACGCAAAAACGAGAACTACGTAGCTTTGATCCTCATTCCGTGAGGGTACGTAGGACCGGTTCATGTCCCGCCAAGCACCCTTTTCAAAAAAAAAAATCTTTGTTTTGTTCCGCTTTACAAAGATACCAAAACATTCCTTTCCCCGCTTTCAACAAAGCAATTTCTCAAAAAAAGAAAAGAAAAGAAAAGAAGTAGAACGATGTATTTCAAATCAAACATTTCAAAACCACATCAAGTTAATGGTTCCTTTCAGTAGAAAGGGCGCTGGGTGCTAATACCTTCCCATGCGCAATCGACTTTCAACCTACATCTCGTGTGTTTTCAAAAGACCACCCGCTTTTCCAAAAAAAAAAAAAATTTCAATGTTTTCCTAAATAAATATTGGTGGCGGCTCTACTATTTTTCACGTTGTCAAACCGTAACACCCTTCTATTATTTATTATTTTACTAACTAGAAATCAGAGATTTCCAAAATATCTTTCCACGCACCTCAAGAGAGTGCTACATTTCACAAAACTCACAAAAATAAAATTTAAAACTCAACGATCGAAAAGTGCGTGGATATATATAACATATCCAAACGGGTAAACCTCAAACTCGCTTAAAGTTTACAATAATCCAAAGAATAGTTTTACAAAGACAAATGAATAAAACTTAGTTTACATATTCAGACATAATCCAAATCGGGCCTAACACATAAAATAAAATGGCAATACTACAATCCCTCGCCCCGGTGTTACTAATCGTGAGCCGATACTGCACGCCCCAAAAGGCTTGAACACCTTCACTCAAGATCACTGGCGCTACGAGAGCAGAGCAACATAAAAATTGTTAGGTGAGTCTCTTTACACAAATAATAACAAGTAAGATAAGCATTATATTCGGAAAACATCTAGTAACAACAATCCATAGCAATTAAGCATTCACCATTCAATTAAAACACCAACAAGTCACAACAAAAGAATTAATTAAGCATCAATGAGAATTCAAAGAATGCATGATGTATGCATGTGTGCAATATGCATGTGGATCCATAACCACCTCAAAACCCCGTCGGGTAACCACCGCATGTTGGCCGGGCCACCCACCACAATTTGGCGAAGCCACCCATCGCAGAATGCATATGATTTATGTGACACTATGACAATGCATCACCACACAATAAATTCACATCAATTATCAACTCACCTCTTTCGCCGAAGCCCCACCGCTTTTGGCCAAGCCCCCACCGCTTTTTGGCCAAGCCCACATCATTCATAAATTCATCACATCAAGTATTGACCCACCGCTTTGGCCGAACCCCACCTCACCTCTTGATACCACCTCACCACCACGACTTATTTATTAAAATTAAATCCTACCTAAGGACCAAAACACTCCATAAGGACCTTTTCCACCTCTAAGGGCCATTTTGACACACCAAGGACTAATCTAGCATCTAAGGACTATGTTGACACGTTATGGTTAATTTTGGCACTTAGGAATTATTTTGACTCATTAGGCTTAATTGGATACTAAGGGACTATTTTATCACTCCAAGGATTAATTTAATTCTTAGGGACTATTTATGTCACTTAGGTCCCATTTAAGCACCCTAGCGCCTAAGGGGCAAGAACTTTGGCGCCCACTTAGCGCAACACACACACACACGGCACAACACACACTCACAGCGCCAAGTTTCTAGGAAATCGGCGCCCCTTACCGTGCCACTCACTCTTGCAAAGACACACTAACACTAAGTCACGCACGCAGCGCCATTTCTCTAAGGAATTGGCACCCTCCTCACGCCCACACACCAACAACCGCACACCATCTATACCCTTCCTAGGGCGCCATTTTTTGGCTATTTGGCGCCTCTCCTTCCACTCACCTAAACCAAACAACTCATCCACATTTTAATCCAACAATCAATTCTCCATTTACTAACACTCATCTAAACAATTTAACCAACATCTTTTAATTCACATATCCTCATCAATCATCACATTGAACATTTAAAACAAACACCTAGCATGCATATTTAACAACTCCTATCTTTCCAACAACAAGCAACATGATATCACCAAATCAAGTATCAAATACAACAACCAACATATAATTAGCACAAAATGCGCATAATCAATCTACCTAATGCTATTCCACACACAATACATATCATACTAATTATTATAGACATAAATGAGAATCCCCTAACCTTACGAGCTACCGAGACGTTCCGAAACTCACGACCCGAACTTCACGAACTCGCTCCTAACCCGTCCAACCGCTTCAAAACCGAAAACCAAGCTACTCAAATACTCCAAAACAGAATTCCAGCAGCTCCTAATTCCTCCCTTTTTCACTTGAAATCAGAATGTATTCTAAAATAATTCCTAAGCTAAGTCACCAAGCTGACATGAATAATAATAAAGAGAATTATTTCTAAGAATTTCACAACCTAAAATATGTGCACTTCAATCAAAGTTGCATTTGAACTTAAAGAGAAAACCAAGATGAGTAAAAAAAGACAAAGATTCCTTAACAGTTAACTAGTCGCTAATACATCAAATGTTATTAGCCTATGCTTGTGAATTTGAAGAAGATAATGGACTACAACTCATGATAAACTTATTCCGATTATAATAGTTAAGTGCAATATTTGCAGATCATAGAAAATGTGAAGATCCCAACCAAAATTATCTCGTTTAACTTTAAATAGTCACACTATACAAAAATAATAATTAACAACAACATCCATCCTTTAAGACCAAATAAGAAAAAGCAAAATCAACATCTATATACACAAATCTTGTAAAGAAGAACAAATAAAGCATTCAAGTGAAATAATCAAAACAAAACAAAACAAAACACAATTCCACAAAGTTATTTGGTCTATGTTTTTCTTTTGATTTTATTCATACTACAAGAATCTCAGATACTATACTAGACCCGATATCTACATAAGAAGAGGCCAAAACAAAAGAAAAGGTAAAATATCACACTCACTCTATTTCTTACTAGCAAAGAAGCTTACATTGTCCTCACAAATTTGAAATCTCATAACCAAAGTGATTATTTTTCGTAAAATTATGGTTTATTCATACCTTCAATTTGGAGTTGAGAAGAACCTTCGATTCCGTAAAAATCGATTGAGAAGAAATCAAGAACCACAATAGATTGAGAAGAGAACGAACGAACGGTGATGAGTAAAGTGCTTCAGCCGCTTGAAATGAACGAACTAAAAGCTAAACCAATTTTCCAATGAGTAAAGTGAAAAAATGCTGTTAGTGGTCGCGATTACACGAGTAGAACGACCACGGTTGAAGGAACAGAGTTCGGATTCGGATCGCGGCAAAATCCGAGAGGGAAGGTGAAATTTGGGGTTCAACCGAGGAGAGGAGGGTGAGAACGTGAGGAGAGGAAGAGGAACGGCTACCGAGGGTTTCGCCGCTTGTGTTGCAGTCCGCTGGGAAGAAGGAGAAGCTTGGGGCAATCGGGCCTAGCCTGTTATGGGCTGAAGTTAAATGTGCATGGGGTGCGTTATCAAGCCAAGTGGTGTGTGTAGTAAAATGACCTAGAGTTCATTTTAAAACCCCAATTTCACTATAACTCTTATTTTAATACCTCAATAGCTTAAAATAATGTTCTAAGGAGATAATATCTCAAACACTAATATTTTATAAAAACAAAATAAATAAGTATAAATATGAATAACAATCATATCTCACAAATAGCTTTTAAAAATACATTCAAATATATAAAAATATATTTATTCAACCAATTTAATGGCTCAACTACACAATAAATCAAAATAATGTAATCTTATCAAATCAACTCCAAATAATTTCTAATAAAATTTGGGGCGTTATAACTCTCCCCACTTAGAATATTTTCGCCCTCTAAAATCTAACTATCATGGACATGTAAACTTAAACATTCACCACAACAACAATAGATTTCTAGTAAAACACCCTAAATGAAACGCTAACCTCTAAGTGTAACCATCACTCCTCCGTAGGCTCCAACACGCCAGACAACCACCCTCCCGTTATACTTCTCTTTCTTCTGGCTTTGGACACTTGGTACTAATGTATCCCAACCCCCCCCAGCAGTAGCAGCATCAAATCCTTTTTCTCACACCTAATGCCTACATGACCTTCCTTACCACACTTGAAACACTTGTTGGCTATGCCATCCGGACTCTTATGCCCCGCTACCACACTTGTGACACACAATCCTCGCAGAGCGTCTCCCCACTTGGCTTCTTGCCCGAACTCTCCTCTCTCTCTTGCCCTTACTACCCGACACATCACAGCATTTCCCACTACACCGAGAACTCCTCGTCTCCTTCACTATCTTGTATGAACGATTGCTATCCTCCTCAAGATCGACGCTAAACTCATGAAATCAACATCCACTCTTCTTATCTCCTCTAACCGTTATCATCCAAGTCCTATCGCACACACAATGTATCAAACACTCTTCTCTACACCCTTACCCCCAATTGGGTATTCTAACTCGTAGGTTGTCAAAATCCTACCCGACTACCCAACACATGAGACAACAAAGAATTATGGCAGAGGCCCAATAACCCTAACAACCGCAATTACACAACAATATCAATCTCAACAATTTATCATATATCCAACATTACTCACTTCAACAATTAACACGATCATAATAACAAAATTCAAGTTCGACCTATTCTACAATTAATCATTTCACTCCACGCTCAAATTATTCTTTTTAAACTCAAAGCAGAAAAATTCTGCAATTATGTGCCTACTTTGGCGAATTAATTAAAATAGTAAACGACCTTGGATTTCGACAAATAAATACTTGTTGGAAAGCCACGGATGTGTATTTTCTGAAGATATCTTTAAAGTTTCAAACACTGAGTCAATTAATACAGTTTTTAGAAATAACCCAAACATTTTCAAACTTGACAGATTCTGTCCTCCTATTTCATTTTACGCTAAACGGACTTAAACTTGACCAAATTAGACAAAACTTTAGCCCGAATAAAAGCATTTTGAGTGTAGTTTCTAATGGAAAAGAATCGCTCAAAACGGAGTTCATTTGGGGACGAAACTTGCAACAACCGAACCTACCCACAGATCGACTCTAGAAATTTGACTCGACTTTGGAGATTCATAATCGAGCTGCACAACTCCGAATTTAACGAAACCAGTGCCAAAATGACCGGCTTTAAGTCTATTTTCGAAAACACTCAGCCACATAATTTTTGACTCAACCAAACAGTACCAATTTTTAAAAGACTGAAACAGCGTCCAGAACGCACAGAAATTATATGCAAGTAAAAACTCATCATTGTCAATCACTAAAACCAATTACAATTATCACATACTTATGCATTTCATCAACGTCAAATAAGAATAACCAATCATGCAACAATTTAAACACACAATCCCGAAAAAGATTAATATATAGGCATATTCTCCGATTTTCTATTCCTATGGATTGGCTAACATGTGACTTTACAATTTTCCCTAGGAATTATCATGGGACATGTAACCCTACCAAATTGAATTGAATTCATGTCACAAATAATACAACCAACACATGTTTTATATTACAATTGTCTTGGTACAAGTCTTGATATTAGTTTTTAAACAATGAAATTAAATACTTTCGCCAATTCTTAGCAAGGAAAACTAATCAAGTAATGGAAGTGCGCAAAAGTCTCTGGTGCACTCGTTTTTATCGTTAGATTTATAGGCCTCAGAAACAATTTCCAAGAAGTGGCAAACAATACTAATATCATCAACAAAGGCCACAGCTTGAATCATAAATTGAACAAATTTTCACAATCGTAATTCACACAGAGAAGGTACTTAAAATTAGTTATGTTTGTTTCTAAAATCTTGACATTCATTTTGAACTCACCTCCCATATCATAAAAATTCTATCTTATCTAACTAAGCAATTAGTGTAAAACTCCATCATTTTTCAAACGACATCAAATTATAACTTAATCGATCCAAGGACCAAGTCATGTCACATTCTAAGATAAACATTATCGAACAACTTGAAAACAAAATTCAGCACTAACTTTAAATTACGCTCATTCCCCGATAGCACAAAAATTTCCGAGTACCGCCAAAACCACGTAATCTGGGCTTTTGAAATTTTGTGCAAAACCCAAACCCTACTATCACTCGAGTATGCAACCACGCCACCACTACTCATTAGTTCGAAATTTTAATTTCCGACATAAACTCGTAAGGTAGGGAAAGTTAATTATTTACTTTTGACACATCAAATCATGCTCACTAAATAGGCCAAATTAATTGAAGCATTAAAATGTCAAACGCCAAGTTACGCAACCTTAATTGAGATAATGAAAACATAGTTTTACACAAAGATTTCACTTTAGCATACTAACTTTGAAACAATTAAGCGCAAGTCAAGTTTAAACTCATATGCATCACGTAAAACAATTCAACATATAGCAGTAGACGCCGATCAATGCAACAATATTCAACAAGCAATCTTCAAATATTATTCAGAGTATACTTACCACGCTTAGGTCATATAAAGATTACTTTCTATATCCTAACAAGCTAATCAAGCAATCAATCAAATTAAAATTAGTACACGATCCAATTTTTAGTAATAACCATGAGTTATTGTCGCTCTCTCTCTGGTGATAAGTGATTGGGGTGATCACCCCTCCTACTCATGCAACCAACTAATTAAGGTCACAAAACTCATTTCTTTCAATTTATAACCATCACATTAAAAGACTTTAACGCAATCGAGTGCTAAGGCGCCGCCACGACTTTCACTCCTTTGACGTCGTTAGAACTCTTTTAATCACAGATACCCGAATGATACAAACAATAGTCACGAATGCATAAAGTCAATGCCACCATCACCGCCATACGCTTCAATCACGAGGCACGCCAATGAATGAACAAACCAACAAAAGTCACAAAGAATCAATATCAACATAATTATGATTCGTAATGAGTACTAAGACTCGAGGTTAACAGACTCGACAACTTTAATTGACGGATCGAACCGCTTCCGATACCACTAATGTAACACCCTTCTATTATTTATTATTTTACTAACTAGAAATCGAGATTTCCAAAATATCTTTCCACGCACCTCAAGAGAGTGCTACATTTCACAAAACTCACAAAAATAAAATTTAAAACTCAACGATCGAAAGCGCGTGGATATATATAACATATCCAAATGGGGTAAACCTCAAAACTCGCTTTAAAGTTTACAATAATCCGAAAGAATAGTTTTACAAAGACAAATGAATAAAACTTAGTTTACATATTCAAGACATAATCCAAATCGGGCCTAACACATAAAATAAAATGGCAATACTACAATCCTCGCCCCCGTGCTACTAATCGTAGTCGACACAGACGCCCCAAAAAGGCTTGAACACCTTCACTCAAGATCACCTGGCGCTGCCACGCAGAGCAGTGCAACATAAAAATTGCTAGGTGAGTCTCTTTACACAAATAATAACAAGATAAGCATTATATTCGAAAACATCTAGTAACAACAATCCATAGCAATTAAGCATTCACCATTCAATTAAAACACCAACAAGTCACAACAAAAGAATTAATTAAGCATCAATGAGAATTCAAAGAATGCATGAATGTATGCATGTGTGCAATATGCATGTGGATCCATAACCACCTCAAAACCCCGCGTGTAACCACCGCATGTTGGCCAAGCCACCCATCACAGAATGCATATGATTTATGTGACACTATGACAATGCATCACCACACAATAAATTCACATCAATTATCAACTCACCCTTCGCCAAGCCCCCACCGCTGGGCCAAGCCCCCACCGCTTTTTGGCCAAGCCCACATCATTCATAAATTCATCACATCAAGTATTGATCCACCGCTTGGCCAAGCCCACCTCACCTCTTGATACCACCTCACCACCACGACTTATTTATTAAAATTAAATCCTACCTAAGGACCAAAACACTCCATAAGGACCTTTTCCACCTCTAAGGGCCATTTTGACACACCAAGGACTAATCTAGCATCTAAGGATTATGTTGACACGTTATGGTTAATTTTGGCACTTAGGAATTATTTTGACTCATTAGGCTTAATTGGATACTAAGGGACTATTTTATCACTCCAAGGATTAATTTAATTTAGGGACTATTTATGTCACTTAGGTCCCATTTAAGCACCCTAGCGCCAGTGGGCAGCCACTTTGGCGCCCCACTTAGCGCAACACACACACACAAGACAACACACACTCACAGCGCCAAGTTTCTAGGAAATCTGGCGCTCTTACCGTGCCACTCACTCTTGCAAAGACACACTAACACTAAGTCACGCACGCAAGCGCCATTTCTCTAAGGAATTGGCGCCTCCCTCACGCCCACACACCAACAACCGCATGTACCAACTATACCCTTCCTAGGCGCCATTTTCTTGGCTATTTGGCGCCCTCTCCTTCCACTCACCTAAACCAAACAACTCATCCACATTTTAATCCAACAATCAATTCTCCATTTACTAACACTCATCTAAACAATTTAACCAACATCTTTTAATTCACATATCCTCATCAATCATCACATTGAACATTTAAAACAAACACCTAGCATGCATATTTAACAACTCCTATCTTTCCAACAACAAGCAACATGATATCACCAAATCAAGTATCAAATACAACAACCAACATATAATTAGCACAAAATGCGCATAATCAATCTACCTAATGCTATTCCACACACAATACATATCATACTAATTATTATAGACATAAATGAGAATCCCCTAACCTTACGAGCTACCGAGACGTCCAAACTCACGACCGAACTTCACGAACTCGCTCCTAACCCGCCCAACCGCTTCAAAACCAAAACCAAGCTACTCAAATACTCCAAAACAGATTCCAGCAGCCTCCTAATTCCTCCCTTTTTCACTTGAAATCGAATGTATTCTAAAATAATTCCTAAGCTAAGTCACCAAGTCGACATGAATAATAATAAAGAGAATTATTTCTAAGAATTTCACAACCTAAAATATGTGCACTTCAATCAAAGTTGCATTTGAACTTAAAGAGAAAACCAAGATGAGTAAAAAAAGACAAAGATTCCTTAACAGCTTAACTAGTCACTAATACATCAAATGTTATTATCCTATGCTTGTGAATTTGAAGAAGATAATGGACTACAACTCATGATAAACTTATTCCGATTATAATAGTTAAGTGCAATATTTGCAGCATCATAGAAAATGTGAAGATCCCAACCAAAATTATCTCACGGTTTAACTTTAAATAGTCACACTATACAAAAATAATAATTAACAACAACATCCATCCTTTAAGACCAAATAAGAAAAAGCAAAATCAACATCTATATACACAAATCTTGTAAAGAAGAACAAATAAAGCATTCAAGTGAAATAATCAAAACAAAACAAAACAAAACACAATTCCATTGTGTTATTTGGTCTATGTTTTTCTTTTTGATTTTATTCATACTACAAGAATCTCTCAGATACTATACTAGACCTCGATATCTACATAAGAAGAGGCCAAAACAAAAGAAAAGGTAAAATATCACACTCACTCTATTTCTTACTTAAAGCAGCCTACATTGTCCTCACAAATTTGAAATCTCATAACCAAAGTGATTATTTTTCGTAAAATTAATGGTTTATTCATACCTTCAATTTGGAGTTGAGAAGAACCTTCGATTCCGTAAAAATCGATTGAGAAGAAATCAAGAACCACAATAGATTGAGAAGAGAACTAACGAACGGTGATGAGTAAAGTGCTTCAGCCGCTTGAAATGAACGAACTAAAAGCTAAACCAATTTTCCAATGAGTAAAGTGAAAAAATGTCGTTAGGGTCGCGATTACACGAGTAGAACGACCACCACGTTGAAGGAACAGAGTTCGATTCGAATCGCAAAATCCGAGTGGGAAGGTGAAATTTGGGGTTCAACCGAGGAGAGGAGGGTGAGAACGAGAGAGAGGAAGAGGAACCGCTACCGAGGGTTTTCGCCGCTTGTGTTGCGTGTCCGCGGGGAAGAAGGAGAAGCTTGGGGCAATCGGGCCTAGCTGTTATGGGCTGAAGTTAAATGTGCATGGGTGCGTTTATCAAGCCAAGGGGTGTGTGCTAGTAAAATGACCTAGAGTTCATTTTAAAACCCCAATTTCACTATAACTCTTATTTTAATACCTCAATAGCTTAAAATAATGTTCTAAGGAGATAATATCTCAAACACTAATATTTTATAAAAACAAAATAAATAAGTATAAATATGAATAACAATCATATCTCACAAATAGCTTTTAAAAATACATTCAAATATATAAAAATATTTTGTTCAACCAATTTAATGGCTCAACTACACAATAAATCAAAATAATGTAATCTTATCAAATCAACTCCAAATGATTTCTAATAAAATTTGGGGGTTATACACAAACTAAAAGTCCAAACCGGATTTTTCTGGCGCAATAGCTTGGGCGCATCATTGGGACAACTTTTTTTTTTTTTTTTAAAAAAAAAAAGAGACGCAGGTCAAGCTTAGTTAACCCGATCAGGTGTTTTATTTGTTTGATTTGAAAATTGGTTTCTTTCTTCTTTTCTTCTTCTCCTATATGTCTATGATTATGCTTATGCATGCATTCCTCAATTCCCATGAACCCTTTTCTACTCCCTTTCTTAAGGTAAAAACATGCATTTCCCCCATTCTATTATGTCCCTAGACGACCTGTTGTCTGGACTGTTCTGGTTTTCCTTGCAGGTGGGGTTGGGTAGATTTTAGGAAGTATGTCCTCGATCACACACTTTCACACCTTATGATTTGTGTGCTATGAGTGGGCTCCTATACCCTGATCCGACAAACACTTAGGGAGGGGAGGCGACAAGGATCGCCATTCAAGACCTTTGTCTGTCTGTCTGATACTCATGAAAGTCTCAACCGAGTACGCTTCTCATGGCGCTCACACTTGGTAGCATTCTACATTTGTGTGTCGCATGGTAGTTTAGGCATGTCCGCCTCTAAAAGTTCCAAGTTTTTCCAAGAAAAATACAAAAATATTTTCCTTCTTTCAAATAAAACGCGCGTGAGGCGCACATAGTGTGTCTCCTAAACTTTTGAACTTCCGTCCATATGCATCGCTTTTATTTTCTCCACATGCATCATTCACATCATAACCGCATCATGCCGCATTTATTAAAGCTAAATGTTGTAAATATTTGCATTCATATCGCATTTCATTTGAATTTGCTTGTCGAACCATCGAACATCGCATCGCCTTGTCATAGGTGCATCGTAATGGAATTGAATAGCAAGACTTCACTCACTTCTCGCTCCCGCTTATGAAGAAGGTCGAGGTTGGTAGTCTAGGCAGCAGCAGCAATTTCTTATGGACCCGGGATTGAGAGAGGATTCCTTTGATCAGCATATGGGAATATTCGTAGGCTTTTGCAGCTTGAATGTTCAAGAGGATGCCTCGCAGCTTTGAGCCGCTTCTACGACTGATGTGAGATGTTTCTTCTTCAAGAATTTTCACCTATCACCTACATTAGAGGAATATGAGCAACTTTTGGGGTTCTCCGTGATCTCACGCTAGGCCTTACCAATATCGTGGACAATACTACATCGATGAGAAGCTTGCAATGTCGCTTAGATTGGTGTGGACGAACTGAGGTTGCAAAAGTTAAAAAGAAATGGTATAGTGGGGTATCCGCAAGAGTATTTTGAGGGCCCGATGCAATCCTATGCTTTGGCTAAAAAGTGGGGTCCATTCAAGTGAGTGCTTGCTCTCACCATATTTGGGGTTGTTCTCTTCCTCAAATAGAAAAGTATGTTGATGAAGATGCGATCGGTGCATTCTGGCCTTCAAGGACACCAAGAACCCTATCAACCCGCGGCTCGCTGCTCTTGCTAACACATACCATGCTCTCACCCACTACGCACCGGGTTCCATAAAAAGAAGATGTGTCTTTCCACTCATGTTCTCTATGCCCGCTCATTACCCATGTGATCCATGACCGAATCGATGTTAGGAGCTAATTTCTTATGCTCTAGGCCGTGAGGTGAAGGTCGAATCGCTCTGGAGTGGGCTGAGTTTCAAAACCTCAATGATCTCCAAACTGATGGTATACAAAACCGCTTGTTGGGATGACAGACTGCGGTGGTATTCACCGTGGAAGCTTTCAAAACGCGCCTCTCATGGGGACTCAAGGGTGTATCAATTACAATCCTTCATTGACCCTAAGGCAACTCTTGCATCTTCGATGAGGAACTCACCCTCCGAAAGCATGTTGTCCCGTGTTTACCTCTATAAGGGGATGCCTAAATGCGGTGATTTGCTTCAAGAGTTCAAAGAATCATGGGAATCAGAAGTGCGTAAAAGGAAATGAAGAGTCACAAAAAGAACCAGCTGACACTACCTTCAATCAATGGCTCAAGGAGAGGCTTCAAGGTACAAAATCACCGAAGTCAAAGGACATTTCCTCGAGGAGGAGATACCAGAGCCATATGTCCCTACCTATAAGGAGTCGAACGGTCAAATCCGCTTTAGCAAAGGTAGAAGAGGAAAAGAAAGCATTGCAGTTAAGTTAGAGGAGATAGCTTTAGAGAAGGAAAAGCTAGAGGAAGAAAACAATGTCAAAATGATCATTTGTGGAAGAAAGTGTTAAAGCGATTCAAGAAAGAAGAGCAAGGAAAGATAGAAGCCCAAAGATATCCAAGGGGGCTGCAGAGGAGCTCCAAAGGTATAAATGTAAGACAAGGAAGGCACTTGAAGAAGCTCAGAGTGGAAGACACCGCCATTGAATCGTGGCAAGAATCACATCTCGTGGCAGAGTTGAGGGGTCAACCGAGAGACCTCGAGCAAGAGAGAGGTGCTATTGATGAAACTCTCAAGGAATACCAAAGAAGCCTCGAGGTTTGAAAGAGAAGTATTTCGCGAATTGAAGAGGACCTTCATTGCCTAGAAGATGCCTACAAAGGTGTCCGAGCCGAGAGCCAATATTGGGAGAAGCGCTCCTAGATTTGATTGGGAAGATTGAAGATCAAGAGATCATTAAGGAGCTTAGGATGAGATCCAGCTTTGTGGAAGAGCAAGTTCTCGGTTCATCGAGTTGGCCAAGAAGGCTATGTTGGGGTTCCCAAAAACTGAGGATGGTCGAGGTCGATGCATTTCTTCAATACCCCACCCGAGGTGTACTGGGCCAGAAGTATCGCAGAGCATTGATCACAGAGTTCAAGGAGCAGGCCTCAAGGTGCAAGTGTCAAGAATAAAAGGAAGAGAGTGGGGAGCTGAGGCTATTTGTATTTGAGTTGTTTACTCGCATTTTCTTTTTAAGCGCTTATTTTGAGTTTTGTATTCAAGAATATTGTACTTTTCTTTTTATGAGCATTGTAATCGTCTTTTTTCCTTTAATGGAAATTGTGGAAGCTTTGAAATCTTGATGAATGAAGTATGCTATTTCGATTCCTTGATTATTTCAATTCCTAAATAAAAGTTTATGCGCTTTATTGTAACATCCCGATTTTCGTGTTGTGATTCTTTTTAGTATGTACTTATTTTATGAATTATTTTATATTGATAGGATTAAATTATTTTAATTTATTGTGGGTTTGAGTATGAGAATTAGTTGAAATCACTTTAAAATGTATTTTTATATGCTATTTGTAATATATGATTATTATTATATGTTTAGTTTGTTTTTATAAAATATTAGTGTTTGAGATATTATTTCTTTAGAAAATTATTTTGGTTTATTGAGGTGGTGTTAAAATAATAGTTATAGTGATATTGGGCTCTAAAAGTATTTAAAATGAGTTTTCAATGCTTTACTCACATACACCCCTTTTTCGCCACCGAACGCACCCCCACCGCAACTCACTTAAGCCCAGCTGCTCCACCACGCCCGTAACCCACCCACCACTACCTTCTCTTCCTCCTCACGCCGCAACGCACGTAAGAACGGCAAACCTTATGGCTTCCTTCACCATTTTCGCTTCTCCACCTTCAAGCCTCTCAGTAACCCCAAACTTCACATTCCAACTCAAAATTTCCTTGAACTGCTTTCAGCCTCTCGCTTAATCAAAAGAAGCGCTGCTTGTGTTGACTAAACGATAACCTTAGAGGGGGTGAATAAGGTTATAGGCTAAAAATAATACTTTTTAGATTTTCGTAAAAGTTTGATGATAGTTTAAAACCAATGCGAAAAGGGTTTAAACTAGAATCTAATATGCAAGCATTACAAAGTAGAAAAACAACTCGATTATATAGCAAAGAATAGCAAAATGCAAACAGCTTAACAATAATGTAGAGAATACACTGCAAAGAATTCAATTTCTATAATCATAACAATATAGCCAAGAATACAAATGCGATAATATCGAACTTATCAATAGTAACGCAACACACTAACGATGATTATACTTAATAGCACAAAACAAAGCAACTAACAAGAATATCGATTTCAACGGTTGCAATATAAATTTAACAAAGAAACGCTAATAACAACTAAACAAGAATGAAAAACGCAAGAATAAATAAAGAGATAAGTGGAAAGAATGACACCGCGATTTTTCGAGGTTCTGATTGAAGTCCTACTCCTCTGCCTCCGCTTTGCAACCTTTGGACTTTGGGAAAATAACACTATAATGGTGAAGATGCTTCTTCAAAGTCTTACAACTCACGCCACTTTTCAAGAACAACAAAACCTCTCAATTTCCCCAATTGAGAACCCGAGCTCCCCGCTTAGGATTTCTACGATCCAATCTCCCGATCGAACCACCCAAGAATCAATTTCCTGTGATTTCACAAGAACACCAAACGCCAAGAAATAAGATGAATACAATTGAAACTATAATCGATCAATCAAGTGTATAACCATAAGAGTTGAGAGAGATGATATGATGATGAAAACCCTAGAATGATATTTGAAGAACGAAGAAGATGATCAAAGGTTTCAGGAGTTTCACGCTTTTTTTTTCCTTTTTCTTTCGAGATGTTGCTGCCGAAGTTTTGTTCTCTTGTTCTCTCTCATCGCCTTACGTGGAAAACCCTAGGTTTTCTATTTATATCACTTAAGAGAATATGACCGTTGAAATTTGTTTGTAACATCAAGCTTGTGTAAGTGGTAAATCGATTCATAGCTTAAAAGACATAGAATGAAAATCGATTTAGAGCTTGAAATAAATAAAATGGAAATCGATTGTTTGCTTCTAAAACACAAGTTGAAAATCGATTCTTTGCTTAAATGGAAGGCACAAATCGATTGCTTGCTTAAGTAGAAAGATTGAGGAATCGATTGCTTGCTTTGCTTAAGTGGGAAATCGATTTACCTCTTTTATGAGGAAGTCACAAATCGATTTCTAGCTCAAGAAAGGAAGTCTAAAATCGATTTGCCTCTTTAAAAACACGGTCATCAATCGATTGTTTTTTCCAAAACAAGTTCTTTAAAAACAAGCAAGTCATTAATCGATTGATGCCTTTAAACTAATATGTGAAATCGATTTCTTGCTCTAAAACACAAGAGAGAAATCGATTTCTAGCTCTAAAACAAGAGAGGAAATCGATTTCTAGCTTTAAAAACAAGAGGAAATCGATTTCTAGCTTAAAGTACCAAATCAAGAATCATTCTTTACTTCAAAAACAAATTCTTTTAAAACATTAAGCTATGAATCAAGTTTCTTTATAAAAACAACAAATCATGATTCAAAACTTTTCTTTAACAACAACTTGTGTCTAATCTAATAAATCATGATTTTATAGAAAACATTTTTCTAAAACAATTTTATTTTTAATCATCATCTCTCAACTACGAATGTTATAAGACTTGGGTAATACGATCTTACATGAGTCCTACGCAGCGATATAAGTCTTCAATGCTTGAGCAGTTTTTTTGCTCGAGCTTCCAAATGCCTTTGAGTTAGCTTCCAAGCTCTCTTGCTCATCGCTCGCGCTCTTATATTTTTCCCCGCTTTACCTCAAGTAAATTATTAGTAACTTGTAATTTGTTATCATTCAAAACAGGGAATGTTTGCCCTTGGCACAACAAACTCCCCTTTTGATGATAACAAATTACCTTATGCATAGGAGGCGATAAACAAGAAACATTAGCATACGCCCCTAAGCATAAGCATAAAGAAGAATCATACAAAAAAATAGGCCTACATAGCGTATACCAATTATAAACATATGTAGCAATTATTTCTCCCCTTTGTTGTCATCAAAAGGAGGGGACCACATAGCACATAATCACAAACTAGAAAAATCAAGCATACCTAGCTCTCTTCTGATTTTACAAAATTGAGCTTCACTAAAGGTTTTGTGAAGATGTCCGCTAGTTGGTCATCGCTGCCTACAAATTTTAATTCTATGCTCCCTAGAAACATGATCTCTAATAAAATGATGTCTAATTTCTATATGCTTAGTTCTAGAGTGTTGGATGGGGTTCTTAGCAATATTAATGGCACTAGTATTATCACAAAGAATGTGTACTTTTTCATATAACAAACCAAAATCCTCCAAAGTCCTGTTTCATCCACAAAACTTGTGCAACGCAATTTCCAACCGCCACATATTCTGGTTTTCAATGCAGGACAAAGCAACACCTGCTCGCTTTTTACTAGACCAGAAGTTAAACAAGGTCCTAAGAAATGACAGTTCCACTAGTGCTTTTTCTATCTAAGGTACAACCAAAGAAAATCAAGATCGTAAAATCCAACCAAATCAAAGTGACTCGATTTCGGTACCACAATCCAAACTCCGTGGTTCCTTCACATATCTAAGAATCTGCTTTACTGCCTTTTAAATGTGATTCTTTGGACATGCTTGAAATCGAGCACATAGGCACACAAAGAAACATAATATCGTGCCTCGGGAAGCGCTTAAATATAAAAGACTACCGATCATACCTCGATACATTGTTTCATTTAATGGTTTACCTTGTTCATCCTTGTCCAATTTGGTCGCACGCCATCGAGTGCCAATTGCCTTTGCATCACTCATGCCAAATTTCTTTAGTAACTCCTTTTGAGAACTTATTTTGACCGATGAATATTCCATCTTTCATTTGTTTCACTTGAAGTCCCAAAAAGAAGTTTAACTCCCCATCATGCTCATTTCAAACTCACTAGTCATCATGTCGTAAAAACTCCTTGCACAATTCATCATTAGTAGATCCAAATATAATATCATCAACATAAATTTGAACTACAATGAGATGTTTGCCTTTGGTTTTAAGGAATAAGGTAGAATCAATCTTACCCTTCTTGAAACCATTTGCAATTAAATGTTTGCTTAATCTCTCATACCAAGTTTTGAATGATGAGTTTTCGAATTCTCCTCCATGATCGCTTCTAATTTCCTTGATAGCTAAGTTTTTCTCATTCAGAACTTCTCTCGCACAACTTAGCAAACTTGTTGAAAGCATCACTTTTATTAGCAAGTAAAATAGTCCAAGTGTATCTAGAATAATCATCAACAATTACAAACACATACTTGGCTCCTCCTAGACTTACAACATCAATTTCACCAAATAAATCAAGATGCAACAATTCAAGCACATTTTTGGTAGAAATAACAGTTTTGATTTGAAAGAAGTTTTATGCATTTTACCCAATTGACATGCATCACATAATTGACCTTTTCATACTTAAGTTTGGGTAAACCTCTAACATGTTCATTTGCACATAATTTAGATAGAAGTTCCATACTAGCATGTCCTAAGCGCCTATGCCACACATCCACATCATCAAGTAAAGAAGGCATGCATACAATATCATCACCAACAAAGGTCAAAATCAACATAATAAACATTGTTTTCACGAAAAACCGACAATGTGAAAGTTAGAAGCTTCATGCACAATAAGACATTTATCTTTTGAGAAATAAACATCAAAGTCATTATCACATAGTTGACTTACACTTAGTAAATTAAATTTAACACCATCAACTAATAAAGCATTTCTAATTTTGATTGTGTTTTCCTTACCCACACAACCTTTACCTATTACACGAGCAAGCTTTCATTATTGGCGCTAACTTCACAGATCCACTAGCCTTGTTGCTTAACTTCAAGAATAGTGAAGCATCACCACCATATGCCTTGAGCACCCACCGCCAACCATCCATACATTTCCCTTTTTGGATAGTCTACGCACCTACAAAGGACAAATCAAACACTAGTGCGAGGTACCCAAATTTTGTTGGGTCCATGGAGGTTAGTTCTCGGCGGATTTGTTTTCACAATCCACCTTGGTTTCTTGCAAGGTGTATAAGATTGCCAAGCTCACATAGTTTGCGAATCAGACATCTAAGAGAATTATGATTTCCTTTTGACAATAAGTGCAAGAGAATGAACTACGTGTCTTACTTGAAGAAGCAAATACAAATACCATATCCCTTTTAAATTTGGGGAGCTGGACTCACCTTTATAACCAATACCTCTCCTATCAACATATTCATGTTGAGAGTTAAGTAACTTGGTCAAGGTATTTTCACCAACCTCAAACCTTTTAAAGAATCTTTTAAATTTTCATTTTCGATCTTGATTTTTTTCAAAATTTGTTTAAGCTCTAGAAATTCAAGGTTGAAAGGTTTGGCATTTTGTAGCTCCTTTTTCAATCTAGCTATCTCATTCTCAAGCCGCCTCGATTTGAGTAGACATGCTTTTGTTGCTCTTTTCAAATTCATAGTTTTTATCAAAAGATTTTCATGTTCAATATAAAGAGCCTCAAAAGCCTCACTCACATTTTGACAACTACTATCATCATCACAAGAATCATCGTAATCGTAAAAGAAGGATTAGAATTTGTTACCTTAGTCGAGTCACTCGCCATGAGACACGCAAGCTTTGAAGCAATCACTTCATCATCGGGCTTTCACTCGCCACATCGCCGAGATTGTCCCATGTATCATCGGAGAGTAAGTAATCGCAAGACCAACAACGTTAGCAACTTCCTCTTCTTCTTCTCGCTTCACCTCGCTCGTGTCATCCCATGTAGCCTTCATTGCTTTTTCTTTGGGTATTTGTTCTTAAGTTTTGGACAATTAACCTTGAGATGACCTGGGCTTTGTTGCATTCAAAACATCTTGGTTGGTCGTCTCCTTTCTCATGACTATCACCTTGTTATACCCCGGATTTCTTTGAGAAATCACCTTTCCTAAACTTGTTGAACTTCATGAATTTTTTGAATTTTTTAGCAAGCATAACCATGTCTTCTTCATCGATTCAACCACTTTCTTTCCCGATTTAGAAGACTTTCCAAACTGCAAAGAGCAAGAGACCTCTTTCTTTTACCGCTTCTTTTCCCGGGTTTTCTTAGCACCCAACACCACTTCAAATGCTAGAAGAGACCCAATTAAATCTTCAAAAGAGGAAGAGTACCAATATCCTTAGCTTCAGTTGATAGCACATGTCTTAGGAAAAATTCACCACCAACGACGCAAGTATCTTTCCATTCAAGTCCTTTGTAGAATACTTTTTACCAAGTGCTCTCAAGTTGTTAACAATTAAATTCAGCCTCGTGCATGGCAAAGAATAGCTTTCACCTTCCTTCATCTTGAAAGCTTCATACTGTAAGTAAGAACTGGATTTTTGTATCTTTTACTTGGCTTGTACCTACATGAGTAGCTTTCTAGACAATCCTGCATTTCCTTAGCAACCGACAACCTTTTACCCTACCATATTCTTTCTTCACATAGTGCAAGATGTAGAATGTTCATTGCTTTGGCATTCAAGGAGATTTTGTCAAGTTTGACTTTCTCAATTCACTCAAGTCAATGGTATAGATGTCTTCAACAGTGTACTTTTTCTCCGCTTTTACCGGTTGCTTGAGTTTTTGTGGAATCACCAACATCAAAGATCACCGGTTTTGTAATTTTGATCCTCATTGGAGTGAGCGGTCCATCAACAATAATCCTCCACAAAGGTGTAAAATCTATAGCCCGCACATGACATTTCATTCGACTACTCCAAAGAGTCGTAGTTAGTTCCATCAAATAAAGGTGGCCTATTAAAAGACATTCCTCTTTAATAAAAGACCCCATGATCGTAAAAATGCGAGATGTTAAGCTCTATATGCGCTTTCGCTTTGATACCAATTGTTGGACTAAACGATAACCCTAGAGGGGGTGAATAAGGTTATAGGCTAAAAATAATACTTTTTAGATTTTCGTAAAAGTTTGATGATAGTTTAAAACCAATGCTGAAAAGGGTTTAAACTAGAATCTAATATGCAAGCATTACAAGTTGTAGAAAAACAACTCGATTATATAGCAAAGAATAGCAAAATGCAACAGCTTAATAATAATGTAGAGAATACACAAGCAATTCAATTTCTATAATCATAATAATATAGCCAAGAATACAAATGCGATAATATCGAACTTATCAATAGTAACGCAACACACTAACGATGATTATACTTAATAGCACAAAACAAAGCAACTAACAAGAATATCGATTTCAACGGTTGCAATATAAATTTAATAAAGAAACGCTAATAACAACTAAACAAGAATGAAAACGCAAGAATAAATAAAGAGATAAGTGGAAAGAATGACACCGCGATTTTTCGAGGTTCGGATTGAAGTCCTACTCTCGGCCTCCCGGCTTTGCAACCTTTGGACTTCGGGGAAAATAACACTATAATGGTGAAGATGCTTCTTCAAAGTCTTACAACTCACGCCACTTTTCAAAGAACAACAAAACCTCTCAATTTCCCAATTGAGAACCCGAGCTTCCCGCTTAGGATTTCTACGATCCAATCTCCCGATCGAACCACCCAAGAATCAATTTCCCGTCAGATTTCACAAGAACACCAAACGCCAAGAAATAAGATGAATACAATTGAAACTATAATCGATCAATCAAGTGTATAACCATAAGAGTTGAGAGAGATGATATGATGATGAAAACCCTAGAATGATATTTGAAGAACTAAGAAGATGATCAAAGGTTTCTAGGAGTTTCACGCTTTTTCCTTTTTCTTTCGAGATGTCATGCGCTCGAGTTTTGTTCTTTGTTCTCTCTCATCTGTTTTACGTGAAAACCCTAGGTTTTCTATTTATATCACTTAAGAGAATATGACCGCTGAAATTTGTTTGTAACACTCGTTTTGTGTAAGTGGTAAATCGATTCATAGCTTAAAAGACATAGAATGAAAATCGATTTAGAGCTTGAAATAAATAAAATGGAAATCGATTGTTTGCTTTAAAACACAAGTTGAAAATCGATTCTTTGCTTAAATGGAAGGCACAAATCGATTGCTTGCTTAAGTAGAAAGATTGAGGAATCGATTGCTTGCTTTTGCTTAAGTGGGAAATCGATTTACTTCTTTAAGGAGGAAGTCACAAATCGATTTCTAGCTCAAGAAAGGAAGTCTAAAATCGATTTGCCTCTTTAAAAACACGGTCATCAATCGATTGTTTTCTTTCCAAAACAAGTTCTTTAAAAACAAGCAAGTCATTAATCGATTGATGCCTTTAAACCAATAAGTGTGAAATCGATTTCTGCTCTAAACACAAGAGAGAAATCGATTTCTAGCTCTAAAAACAAGAGAGGAAATCGATTTCTAGCTTTAAAAACAAGAGGAAATCGATTTCTAGCTTAAAGTACCAAATCAAGAATCATTCTTTACTTCAAAAACAAATTCTTTTAAAACATTAAGCTATGAATCAAGTTTCTTTATAAAAACAACAAATCATGATTCAAAACTTTTCTTTAACAACAACTTGTGTCTAATCTAATAAATCATGATTTTATAGAAAACATTTTTCTAAAACAATTTTATTTTTAATCATCATCTCTCAACTACGAATGTTATAAAGACTTGGGTAATACGATCTTACATGAGTCCTACGCAGTTTATATAAGTCTTCAATGCTTGAGCAATTTTGTCCGAGCTTCTACACTTTGAGTTAGCTTCCAAGCTCTCTCTTGTTCATCGCCTCGCGCTCTTATATTTTTCCGCGCTTTACCTCAAGTAAATTATTAGTAACTTGTAATTTGTTATCATTCAAAACAGGAATGTTTGCCTGGCACAACAGCTTTGTTACCTATTCTAAATCATGGACTGTTTTTCGTGACCTTCCACCACCACGCCTTCGGTTGGAAAAACGGATATCGTATTCGGATTCTACGCGCCGAAACCTTCGAGAAGCACTAGTCTTTGTTCGCTTGAAGTTGACGCCGGACCTATTTTCTCGTGAGACGCCATTCGGTCATGATTTGGAGATTACGCCAATAGAGGTAAGGGTGAGCGCTTTTGGTTTAACATAATTGGGTATGTGGTGGGTTTTGAGGTTGTTGTGATATGAATTGATGATTTTTGATGTCATGGAAGGATTATTGATGTGAATGATGAATTTTGATGTTGTTGTGATATGAATTGATGATTTTGATGTTGTTGATGAATAAGTGATGTGAATGACTTAATTTTGATGTTGTTGTGGTATGATTTGATGATTTTTGATGTTGTTGATGGATTGTAGAGACGAATTTTCGAGTTGGTAATGTTAGTGTGGTTAGAATCGATTTTAGAGTGATGTGTTGGATCATGTTGTTTTGTTAACAAAGAGCCGCTGCTTGTCTATAGAAATAGTTGTTGTTGCTGTTTTTGTTCAATTGAAAATTCTAACGCTTTCCTTTAAAAGAGATCATATGCCGTTGTTGTTTTCTTTAATTAAAACATGAGTGGTCTGATTTCTTAAAGGTCGTAATGTTTTGAAAAATTGATATCTTGCGTAACCGAACCCGATTGAGGTGTTCTAAAATGCGTTGGAAAGCTTATTCAGAGGCCTAACTTAATATTCTATTTTTAAGGCAGAATAAAATGTTTTGGGGTAGCTGTTATACGAATGAAATGCTGCTGTATGCAAAAAGTAACGGTTGTAAGGTTTTTTGAAAAATTGATATCTTGTGAACCGGAACCCGATTGAGGTGTTCTAAAATGCGTTGGAAAGCTTATTTAGAGGCCTAACTGAATATTCTATTTTTAAGGCAAAATAAACCGTTTATTGTTGCTGTATTTATTAAGTAAATGGTGCTGTTTTATGAAAATTGTGATACTATGTTTATAAAAGTGATTTATCAGAAATGTTATACTACTAGTGTTCTAATTTACTATGGCTAGACTGTGGTTTACCACTAAGGTCGTAAATTGTCACGATGTATTTTCTCTGCTTATTACCACGTGAACCTCACCAACTTTCGTAAAATAATTTCTTCCGAGTGGCCAATGCCTCGTGGTGAGTTGTAACTCGTCCGAGAAATCCCATAGTCAATCAGATACTATTTTATAGCACCCTAAACCAAAAGATAAATCAAATATATGTATATACTCTATAATGATGTTGATGTGTATGATTATGATGATTTATGTGAATGTTCTCTATGAGTATAATTATGATGATGTTGTAGTATGAATTGTGTGAAATGTGACGAAGTTCACTCTATGAGTGATTATGATGTTGTGATATGACTTGTGATGTTTTGTGACTTAATATACTCTAAGAGTATGACTATAATGATGAGGTAACATGAGTTATGATGATTGTGTAGAATATACTCTATGAGTATAGTTTTAATAATGTCACAGGTGATTGTGATGAATTGCAAGTACTAATACACTCTATTAGTGTTTTATGATGACGATGATGAGTACTCTGTGAGTGTTTGATGAATTGCACATGTGTTCATAGAGTCTCATGGCATGTGCATACAAAGTGATTTAATAGCTTCGCCTCCAAGGATTTAATAATAGGCTTCGGGCCTCCAAAGGATTTAATAGCTTCGCCTCCAAATGAAGAATAGGCTTCGAATTTCTTAATTGTGATTTAATATGGTACCATCATGCATATGCCCTCGTGGGGGTTGCATCTTCATACATAATCATGTCTGTGGAATTGATGTTGTTTGTGATTCGAGTGGTGTCAGGTGATTACTTATGTGATGATGATGATGATGATGCCGTGATTGCCTCGCTTCATTTCTCTATTATGTACCGATTATGTTTTATTGAAATTCTCACCCTTCTCGCTTGGAATGTTGCTCCTCTTTGTGGCAACACCGCAGTGACCGCGAGTGAAGGTCTTGCCGCTTTCTAGATAGCTATCACCATTCACGAGTCGCCGATACCGAGCACCGTGAATACCACCTGGGGCGTGGTTGACATTTATTAGCTATTAGTTAATCGCTTAATGACTATGTTGATACTATGAGATGTGTTTTGAGAGGCTTAGTGAGGTTATTATTTCATTCCACACGTGATGGTTGATTTATGACATTTACTTTTAAGACGTGGTTTTGTTGCACAAACTTTAATGAGTGCAATTGATGAGATGAGTTTTTATGATGAGGTAGCATTTCTTTTCTACCAATTAAATTAATATTTTTGAAAAAGGAAATTACTCGATAATGACGTAAATTGAGGGGTAGAAAAGGGTGTTACATTAGTGGTATCAGAGTTAGCTTTGGCCTCGCCCAACCAAGTTGTCCTGGCCAGAGAGTCTTTTAGTCCTAATCGTTGTTTATGATGTAAAGTGTGCCTGGCCATAACCTGATCGTTGTATTGTCTATTGTGTTTTCGATCGTGAACTCGAGTAGAGTTTCATGCATTGCTTGTTTGATTGTTGATACCGTGAGACCTACTCGCATTAGTTGGTTACGCTCTCAAGGTAATAGACGCAGTGATGTGTACTTTTTAAATGGAAGGATCATCAATGCTACCGCTGTTAGTGAGGCTTAAAATCCAA
The DNA here is from genome assembly GCA_020916435.1 of Oxytropis ochrocephala. Lineage (NCBI taxonomy): Eukaryota > Viridiplantae > Streptophyta > Magnoliopsida > Fabales > Fabaceae > Oxytropis > Oxytropis ochrocephala. Next base: position 73,824,707 of record CM037092.1, read on the forward strand.
GTGACTTTCATAGAGCTCAATATTCCCTTTAGGCCGTGTTGTAGGCCAATCGAGTGTTTTCTGTGTGAACTTTGTATTTAGGCCTTATGTTGTGACCTTGTTGTTTCGTGATCTTTGAATTCATACAACTGTAGTTTTGTTTAGTAATCGTCATGAATTCTAACTTTACTAGTCCTGCTTTCTATGACTTGGCTTTGTTGTGGTTGGTTGCATTATGTTGTTTTGGAGAGGAAAATTAAAATGGTTATTGACTCTGGTACTGTGTTAAACCACTATTTTATGGAATACTCAAAATGTGTTTATCTTGTTTAAGTAAACATTACTATGTCTTATTCAAAGTTTTATAACGTGTTTTTTTATTTGCTTATGATGCTCTAGACCGAGTGCTACGTAAATTGCTTTGTTATCTATATAAGGATTTTACTTGACAACTAGCTTGTTGTGATATTCGATTACTATAAGTATAATTTTTCCCGTAATTGTTATAGTTGTTGATTTCTTTGAGTGAGATTAGAGATAAAATGGTTTTTAATGATAACTATATTTTTACAATATTTATTTATTTATTTATTTCGCTTTCTCAATTGCCCGATTTTTCTAAATGTGCGATGTTGTGAAGCCACCGCAGATGAAATGACATTTACTTAATTGCATTGTGTTATCTCGATTTCTTCCTTTATGGGCCTAGAGATGTTCTAGTACCTTTTATCAAACACAACTTTATTTCTAAAGTTAAACCGTTGATGTTCGTGTCGTGTTTAATTATATTTTAACGATGTGCAAAATTGATCGGTGATGTATTATTGTATGCTCTATGTTCTCTCCTATGAAGCATGTCACTAACTCGTTATGACCCCAAGGAAAAAATATTTTTGAGTTGCTTTGAACCGCTTCTTAGTTTGCTTTTACTATTTCTCGTTGACGATGTATGTACTTAATTTAATTATTTTACTAATAAGTCTTGTGTCTCAGCACGACTCATGTACATCGTAATCCTTGTGCTTGCAACGACTTCTAGTTTCTTATTATTATTATTATTATTATTATTATTATTATTATTATTATTATTATTATTATTTTACTCCCGTGTTATTTGAGGATAATGAGTTTGTAAGATCTCCATGTTAATTGATCCTTACGCTCTCGATATGTGCTCTGCCAGTGATCGTTGTTGTGTCCTGGAGCTTGTACTATAGTGTTGTTCAGTGTTGTGGTGATAACATAACTATATTGTGTTTATCATATTTTTGTTTTTAGTGAGCTTTATTTAATATCATTAGGATTTATTTCTATGCTTGTTTGTGGAATGAGTAGTTTTTATAATACTTTCCATTGTGATGTGAGTTCACTAGTTACTCTAATAGCGACTAATGATTCATGATTTCTTGTGGATGTGAGAACCCAAAGCCTCGTAATTTCCTCACAATTCTTCTTCTAAGCCTTTTCACTAAGATTTGTCAAGACTCAATCATGTAGCCCTCTGTACGTCAAATCTCTAAGTTATTTTTGTTGATATTCTAGCTTTCATGTCCTTGCAACTTAAGTGTTTCTTTCTTTGACTCTAACTCCAACTTTATGCTCTTTGTTGATACCTCTAGTTCCTTTCCTCGATGTCATTGACAATTCCCTTTAACTTTGGACAAGGTTTCAATTCCTCTTCCATGTTTTAAAACCAGAAGTACTCATTCTATTATTTGTCCTTCGATTTGTATAAATTTTTGAGGACGAAATTTTTTTGGGGGTTGAATTGTAACATCCCGATTTTCGTGGTGTTGTGATTCTTTAGTATGTACTTATTTTATGAAATATTTTATATTGATAGGATTAAATTATTTTAATTTATTGTGGGTTTGAGTATGAGAATTAGTTGAAATCACTTTAAAATGTATTTTTATATGCTATTTGTAATATATGATTATTATTATATGTTTAGTTTGTTTTTATAAAATATTAGTGTTTGAGATATTATTTCTTTAGAAAATTATTTTGGTTTATTGAGGTGGTGTTAAAATAATAGTTATAGTAATATTGGGCTCTAAAAGTATTTAAAATGAGTTTTGGTTGTTTTACTCACATACACCCTTTTTCGCTCATCGAACGCACCCCACCGCAACTCACTTAAGCCCAAAGATTCCACCACGCCCGTAACCCGACCTAGCCTACCTTCTCTTCCTCCTCACACGCAACGCATGTAAGAACCAAGAAACCTTATGGCTTCTTCACCATTTTCGCTCTCCACCTTCAAGCCTCGGGCTTAACCCCAAACTTCACATTCCAACTCAAAATTTCCCCAACTGCTTTCCACCGCTTAATCAAAAGAAGCGCCGCTTGTCACCTATTCTAAATCGGTGATCTGTTTTTCGCACCTTCCGACCACCACGGCTCTTCGGTTGGAAAACGGATATCGATTCGATTCTACGCGCCGAAACCTTCGAGAAGCACTAGTCTTTGTCTGCTTGCGAAGTTGACGCCGGACCTATTTTCCCGTGAGACGTCATTCGGCCATTCTTAGCCGTGGTTCGCCTCGTGGTGTTCGTGAGTTCGTGTTCGTGGTCTCTGTTTCTTCATGATTTGGAGCTTACGCTCAATCAGAGAGGTAAGGGTGAGCGCTGGTTTAACATAATTGGGTATGTGGTGGGGCTTTGAGGTGTTGTGGATATGAATTGATGATTTTTGATGTCAGGAAGGATTATTGATGTGAATGATGAATTTTGATGTTGTTGTGATATGAATTGATGATTTTTGATGTTGTTGATGAATAAGTGATGTGAATGACTTAATTTTGATGTTGTTGTGGTATGATTTGATGATTTTTGATGTTGTTGATGGATTGTATAGACGAATTTCGAGTTTGGTAATGTTAGTGTGGTTAGAATCGATTTTAGAGTGATGTAAGGATCGTTGTTTTGTTAACAAAGAGCTGCTGTTTGTCTATAGAAATAGTTGTTGTTGCTGTTTTTGTTCAATTGAAAATTTGCTGTTTTCCTTTAAAAGAGATCATATGCCGCTGTCGCTTTCTTTAATTAAAACATGAGTGGCTCGATTTCTTAAAGTACGTCGTAATGTTTTTGAAAAAATTGATATCTCGCGTAACCGAACCCGATTGAGGTGTTCTAAAATGCGTTGGAAAGCTTATTCAGAGGCCTAACTGAATATTCTATTTTTAAGGCAGAATAAAATGTTTTGGGGTAGCTGTTATACGAATGAAATGCTGCTGTATGCAAAAAGTAACGTGTTGTAAGGTTTTTGAAAATTGATATCTTAATAACCGGGAACCCGATTGAGGTGTTCTAAAATGCGCTGGAAAGCTTATTCAGAGGCCTAACTGAATATTCTATTTTTAAGGCAAAATAAACCGCTTATTGTTGCTGTATTTATTAAGTAAATGGTGTGCTTATGAAAATTGT